>CM062815.1:991448830-992048830 GCA_031772625.1 Pinus tabuliformis
TTTGTATCCTCATAATGTGCTGTCTATTATTTCGTAAAAATTGCCCAAGTGATAATTTGTTTACGAGTGGAAAAGCCATTGATACCATACAAACTGATTTGGTTCCAAATATAAAGTTGCAATACGTACCTTTTGTGTGTTTTTCACATTATTGAGATCGAAAAATTGCTCCATCTGTAATATCCATGTTGCAGGATCCTTGCCATCAAACTTCCTCATATTGATTTTTCAGAATATGGTGAGTCTTTGATCCCACATTAGAGTCTATGAAATCATGATTAACATTTCTTTTGTTCACATCATGAGTTTCCTTTACAACCTTTTCACCATTAGTAAGTATTTCTTGTAGAAAATTTGTCAAATCTGTCTTCAAATCTGCCATGTCTGTCTTCAAATCTGTCATGTCTGTCTTCAAGTCCGTTTTCAAATCTATCTTCAAATCATCCATATTAGCTTCCATGCCCTTTATCTTATATTCCACGCCATTTATCTTAGCTTCTGTTAGGTTTTGTGAGCGTGACATTTGTTGCACTTGTTCTTGTAATTTTGATATATCATGTAGCATTTCTTCCTCTTCTTCATGAGTCATGCTAGGGCTTTCAGGTTGCTTACTAGGTGTTTGCATTTTCTTTCCTCGGGGCATCTGTTACCAATAATAATGCTCTACTATGCGCTTTGAATTCCTTCAAAATAATTTTTCAAACCAATCTTAAGAAAAAATTTAAAAGAATCTACACACCTTTTTTCACTTTGTAGGAGCTCGATATTGCCTCTGATGTATCTCTGTACTTTCAGATCATCTAGTTCTAAAATTATGACCTCCAGTAGCCCTCTGTGTCCTCTTTCCAATGCCACCAATCTTATCCAAATTGGATTCTCCAAGGAAGAGTTATGCAAAATCTCCCACAGTGACCTGATTATAGACTAGTTCAGTAGAGCGAACTTGTACGACATGCCACGAGTCACTGTTTCGACCTTTAGCACTAAAAAATATATACAAGAAACTACATTCCATCCTATTTCTGTACCTTCTTACGAAATTTCAATCAAATGCTCAGAGATAAATTTATGACGATTTTCCCTAGGTTGCCTATTTGGAATGAAATTTAGGAGTCTGCAAGAAGACCAACTTCCTCAGATCATTTTGAAATTTGGACCCAAGATTCAACGCGATTTCTTCTCAAATGGGGTTTTTTTTAGCTTCTGAGATGTTGCAGAAAAAAATTTATAGCAAAAATTCCACGATGACCTGTTTGGAGCAGCGAAAACCTAGAATCCAAAGCTCTGATACAAATGTTATGAAACCATCTCACAAAAAGATAGAAAAGAGAGATCAACGCCTTAGAATTTAGCCTCTTCGAGGGGGAAACCTCCTTGACATAACACAAATGAGAAATTCTTGGATGATTCAAATGACAAAACCTCCTTTCTATATATAGGAGTCTAAGGAGTCACAATATAAGCCAGCCGACCTAACAATAATAATTTAAATCCATGAAAATAACAATAGAGGGATTCTATGGGGCACAGTAATAACAATATGGGGATAATAGGGGCACAGCAATATTAATAAGGGATGCAACTACAATATTAATGGGGTAATCACTAGTATTATAGGGACCTAACACGTGCTTTATTATGTTAAGATTTCTTTGGAAGATTCTTTAGAGAAACATATACACTTTCATGCATGGAAAATTATAGTTTTGGTATTATTTCTAGAGAAATGAAGGTGCAATCGCATAATATTGATTGTGTTAGCCTTCTTTTGGGAAAAATAATATTCATTTGCACATCTAGGGATTAGCTATGGTAATATCTTTCTTTTACAGGAAGATTATATATAGTTAGTGGGATAGATATTTTGGTAAGAAGAAAATGTCTCTTTGCATGCATGAAAGAATAAATGTTATGTTTGATCCTTTGGAAAAGAATTTTGTTTTTTCATGCAGGATTTACTTAGTTTCCTTTGGAAAGAAATATATGTTTCACATGCAAGAAGAAAATGCTATCATGTCATTTTTTGTTGGAGAGTACAAGTAGTTGCATGCAAGAAATTATAACTAATATGTTAACTTTGTTTGGAATAGAGCTTGCATTTTTTGTATATAATGGCCATTGTGAATAACACTCCCCTGGAAATATGTTTATGAAAAAAGCCACGGATTCACATGCATAAGCATAAAATCTATTGAGTTCATCCTTTTGGAAAGGAAAACATAACAGTAGGAACAAAGAAAATTGCTTCTGGGGCTAGTTCTCTTGATATCTTCTTTTGCATTTGCATGCACAGGAATAATATCTATTATGTTAGCTTTCCTTTGGAAAGAATATGAAAGTCCATGCACGATTTTTTTAGTTTTTTGTTGGAAGGATAACGCTTGATAGTGATTTATTTGTTACTAATGCATGTGCACCAATGTTAAAGAAGGCATTTCATCACATTATGTTTATGTTTTATGCATGCACACTAATAGATGTTGAAGTTTCATTAAGAAATATTGAGTATTGGTTAATTAATATTTACGTTTTATCTAATCATGATATCAAGTGTGTTGATGACAACAATGGCAGGAAAGTATGGTGACTTCTGAAAAGAAGAGTTCATGTTTAACATTGTGGCAGATAAAGATTTTTTAGTTCATGCAAATTAAGGAATTCCAACTACAGGATGATCCACTAATAGAAACAATGACCACAAAGACATAGAGATTGAGTATTCATGGGTAAAGGATATCATGATGATTGTAATAGCTTATAGCTAGTTATGTTGCATTTAATATTATTTTTTCTATGTAATGTTTTATGACAATGGTTAATGGATGGAATATTTTATAACCATTGAGTGAGGTTTGAACACCATCACGAGCATTTAATAATAAAATTAAATGTTTGTTGGTTTTGACCCTATGGGGTTTCCAGGGTATATCAATGTCAAATGATGTGGTTGTTCATTGTGCCATTTTTATGATGGTAATTGTTTTCCATTATGTGATGTTTATATTATCAATTATGTGATTTAATAATTGAGTTAAAATAATAATGGAATTAATGCTTAGTTATATCAGGAAATTTAAGCTAATATGCTACAACAATGACTCTTAATGGTTGTGTAACTCACTATGTGTTTACTAAATATTTTTCTATGTAATGATGACACACATTCTAATGGTAATTGAGGGAATATAGGAAGTAATTTAAAAAGTTACACATTGGTAAATGATGAAAAAAATTCCTAACTCCATGCATTTTCCGGCGAGGTTACCGGGGGATGTTACAAGTGGTATCAAATAATAAGGTTGTAATACTGACACCTTTTTGGAATCATTAAGAAAAAATAAGTAGATGCTAGTGGGCATCATCTCCGGCATGATCCTTATTAAACTTGTAGTAGACTACAGTCGACATGAGATGCATTATGCATGATTAATGACTACATTAAAAAATAGAAAGTGATAATGTTGTTTTAAAATTTTTGTGGATGACATTTCAATATTGATGTGGATAACATACAATAAAAAATATTTTGTCCCTATGAACAATCTTGAGCACTCACTAGTTATAGTAAGGATTATTTACCAACATTTCCATGCATACTGTTACAGTAATGATTATGGTGCATAAAGGTACAAAAACAAAAAAAATGGCTAAATTTATAGTGCACTTCTTATAAAAAATGAATCCATGTATATTTTGTGTGATAACTAAAGAACATAGTTGGGGTTGACACTGAAGAGAACAATAGAATGTTTTCAAAAAACATTCAAAGAACCTCTTTAGATGTTAAAAATGAACACTGAGACAAGAGGAATTCTTATAGTGAACTTAAACTCAATGAAATACTTATAGTAACATAATTTTGGCTTGTATTAATTCATGTATAGTTGTAGATGAATGTTTACATTCCATGTGTTTGAAAAAAGTGGTAAATGAGATCTAATATTTTTTTTTAAGAATTGCATTCCTCGTAGTCTTGTATGCGATTCAACTCATCATTAGGGGGTACTCATACCATAGTGACATGTAACCCCCACTTTTATTCCAAAAAAAACTCCCTTTAGACTTAGATTCCATAATATGGTTGATTTTCACCGTTGTCATTACCCTATAGCGATTGTTGATTGTATTGTTGTCCATAAATTTTACCACTGATGATATTAATATGATTCATGATATTTTTTAATTCTGTATTACTCTCTTTGTGATATTTTAAATATATTTATGCAAATTTACTTCATGTCTGCTAACTATTTGTTAGAATGCCTGAATTGTTATAGATTTCATGTTTACAAACTATTTTATAAAATGGCTGAGTGGTTATATATTGCATGATTGCAAATTATTTTCCCAAAATTCCCCAATGGTTGAAGCGTACATGGTTTCCTACTAATTGTAAAGAAAAAAATTGCATTTTGTGTCTCAATGTTCAATGGGATTGTTATTTCTCTATAATATTCATGGTTGGTAAGTTGGGACCTTACAAAAAGTATAATCCTATGGTATGAAATATATGATAATTCTTTTTTTCTAAGTTTCATGATTGTTATTATGTGAAAATTTGGAATGTATACCAAGGGTATGACATGTGATGATTTTCCATAAATTGTGGGACTTATGTTGAGGTTCAAGTATAGATGCATGATATATGTAAATGTTTCTTTTCTTTAATGATAATATGAAAATAGATAATTATCTAAATTACAATAGATTTTTAGACATTAACTACTTTTAGACATTGAATTATTATTGGATTGACTGGCCATGGAAGCCATGATGGAACGGATGTGGTGACATAATATTTTATTTTATTAGTTAATTAATAAATACATTCTTTGCAATATTCAAGCAAGAGCACTAGAGTTTTAGAAGACATCTTACCAACTTATTCAAAGTTATTGGTGGCTAAGTCCACATGATAGACCTTCCATAAAAGTCTCCTAAAAATCCCTATGAGAAAATAATAAAAAAGGAAAATACTAGCATAATGGGAGAAAAATATTTTTTTTTCTCGGTAACAAAGCTAATCTATTAAATATTTACAGAGTACAAAATTACATCAGGTAAGACCCGTATGCTCTTGCCCAGGCATAGACAAAACTAAGACAAAACTAAGACTGTCCATAGACGGAAGCCTGCGCAGGGGTCTTAGACAAAAAGGACTGTTCAAGTCGTCCCGCGCAGGGGAAACAGAAAGAACTATCACCATTGACACAAAAAACCATCAGCTTTAACATTCTGAAAAAAACATAGACTGAAACAACAAAAAACCAGGAGACAGCATCGTGATTGCGCCCAAGTGGAGCAGGGGCGCCAGCATGATTATTCACTCGGCTCATCCAGTTGCTCCTCCACAATTGGGTACCAACCGTAGTAATCCGGCTCAGCATGAGTAGGCGAGGTCGCTTCCGCCTCCCCAGTAGTGGCTTTTGGAGCATTGTGGGATTGCTTGGATGTATCCTCGACGTTGGCCCGGCTCTTATTTTCCTGCTCCAGCTCAGCTGTTGGAGCTTGCTCTGCATCCCCCTGGTGGTCCTGCATCCCATGCTCCCGAGCTTCCATGGGGTCATCCACCTCAGGAGGGTTCTCGATGAACAAAATGGAGACATGAGCACTAATTCTTGAATTTGTCGTGGAGCTGGTGAAGTTGAAAATAGTGGAGCCGAAGGCTGGCAAGGAGGCCGAGCTGGATGCCTTTGCATCCATATGTTGGCCAGAGAGCAGGGGAATGGCTCCAATGGAGCTTTCCAGATTACAGTGGAAGCAGTGCCTCGTTTCATCTCTCACAAGTCTGCTCGAGCCCCCGCCTCTGGAGGAACCACGACGGCTCAGCAACCTTTGTCTGGGTCTCACCATAATGATATGAGCCTCCCTGCAAACTGCCAGGTGAACCGGACTGTCGCAAACCAGAACCAGCTCCGTATAAGACTCCACCGCCTGAGAGGGGGCCGCTTCAACGTCAGAGAGGCCAACCAAATTCAGCACGACCAGAATTCCTTGCTCCCAACCGGATATAAGCTCATCATCGTCACCTACCCGCCTCGAACTCCCATCCGCCATAACTACATCAATGCTCTAGGCATTCACTGCTGTCGTCCCCCGTCCCTTCGATCTAAACTAGGAATGAGCACGTCGTCCTCTGGCATCGAATGCCACATGATGCCCATGGAGCAGCATGTGGCTAGCTTCCATCTCCCGTCCCATCGCGTTAAACACCCGCATCTGGGGGAGTTTCCTCCATTTGGACGAGTCGCGAACATTCTTGGGCTTCCTCATTCGATAATATGTCATTCAGTTGTCTAGTAAGTAGAGAGTGATTACCTCCCACTCCAACATTGGCCATGTAGTCCGCTATCTTATTGCCCTCCCTCTTTGTGTGAGTGAAGGTGATAGCTCTGTTGCTTTGAAGCTTCTGTTCTATAGCCTCCAGACATGCCTCTAGCCTCCAGCTGGTTGCTACTTTTTTGGCTTGTGATCCGTTTAGGATTTTTTTTGCCATATTGATGAGGATTTGGGAGTCTCCTTCAACCTCCAGAGGAAAGAGGTTTAGCTTGCTAGCGAGATGAAGACCCTGCCATAACCCTTCCAATTCAGCTGAGATGTTGGTGTCCCAGCCAATGCTTCCATAAAAGAGAGTTATGGGAGTTCCTTTATGATTTCTAATTATTCCCCCAAAGCCTGCTAATCCAAAATTTCCCTTTGAGGCACCATCAAAGTTAAGTTTGAAAGTGTGCTTTGGCGGAGGCTTCCATTCAGCTTGTTTGTCCTTGCTTTTCGTAGGGGAATTCTGCTGGTCCGTGCCATTGTTGCATCTGATCTACCAACTGTCCATGATGGCTTTCTCATTGTCTAAGGTAGGCCAATCCTCCTTCTTCCAAGATCTTGTCATCAGAGTTTCTTGGATGTTTTTGCAGAGCATATGCCAGATTGTGTCCATGGAGGAGCGTTGATTTTTGAAGATGCGCTTGTTTCACTCCTTCCATATACTCCATAAGATTAGCCCAGGAATCAATCGCCAAAGATGATTGATGATGTTGCTGTTATACGGGTCATTTTGCCATTGTCGTATGGATTTCGTGATTTCCACTTCAAGTCTGCATCTTTTTCGGCAGCGAAAGCTTGCTTTCTCCCATAGTTGGTTGGCTAGAGGACAAGACTCCAACAAGTGTTGGAGCATTTCCTCATGGGCGCAATAGTTAACGCATATGGAGGGTCCGTGGAAATTTCTTCTACGAAGCTTGTCCCAAGTTAGGATTCTCTGATGCCCTACCAGCCAGAGAAAGTGACAGATCTTTGGCCACGAGCCTGAGTTCCAAATTTGGCCCTAGATTGGGTCTTGAGGTACAGCGTCATTGCAAATAATTTTATAAGCTTCAGACATGGTGAACGCTCCCTTAGGTAGATATCCCCATCTTAGGATATCCTCCCTTTCGTCATATCTGATTTTTCTTTTGCTGAGCTCCATTTCCAAAGCTGTGGATGACTCGCGATTTACATTTGAGAGGATTTGATTGCCTGGTTTCCAAATTCTGAATCCTTTCTACAAATCCTGGGTCCAAAAGTGCCTGATTTTGGTCATCTGTGTTTCCTCCTCCATATGATGCAAAGGCTGGTTCATGGCATTGCTGAGGGTGGGCATTTGATTCCATGCATCTGTCGAGAATCTAGCGTTATTGCCATTTCTCACCTCCCAGAAGCTGTGCTTCTGGATCATTTTGTAATGTTCCTTGGCTGCATTCCAAATTAACGAGCCTTTGTTACTGGGTTCCAATCTGATAAGCTCTTCCTGGGGTCGCTGGTTTGAATATTTTGCTGTCCATAGAGTGACCCACGGATTTCCTGCATTGGTGAGCCATTGCCACCAGATCTTGGCTCCCATGATGGCATTGCTGTGCTCCGGATCCCTTAGTCCAATTCCTCCTTTTGCCTTTGGCTTGCAAACTGAGCTCCATTTTACCAGTGCCCACTTGCGATTAGTTGCGTTGCTCCCCCATAGGAAATTTCTCTGAATTTTCCTTAATCTTTTTAGGACCCATTTAGGTGCTACCAAGATGGAGAAAAGGTACAACGACATAGCTTGAAGGACAACTTTAATGAGAACCGCCCAGCTGACAAGATTCAGGGTTCTGTGAGTCCATTGATTGAGCCTAGATTCAAGCTTTTCAATTAAATTGCGCCAAGAGGAGTGAGTGATGGCTGAGGTAGTGAGGGGAGCTCCAAGATACTTTGAGGGGAGAGTGGCCATAGGGAATCCCAGGATACGGACTATGGCAGACTTGACTACTGGGGGAGTGTTGAAAAAGAAAATATGTGATTTGGAGAAATTAATATTGGTCCCTGAGGCTTATGAGAAATCAGATAGGATAGCTTTGAAAACTCTGGCTTCTTGAACATAAGGGTATCCAAACAGCATCATGTCATCAACAAATTGTTGATGGGAGGTAGCTGGCAGGTGGTGAATGGAGATACCCTTAAGCTGGTGCATGTGGAGGGCATTCTTAATGTGACGCCCCAGTCCTTCAGCCATCAAAACAAAGAGGAAGGGGGAGAGGGGGTCACCTTGCCTAATACCACGGGAGGGATAGAAAGGGTGCGAGGGGATTCCATTAATTAGGATGGAGAAGCTAGAAGAGGAGATAAGGCTCATGACCCAGCGAACCCAGGTGGGGCTGAAACAAAAGCTGTTAACAATTGTTGAATATAATTCCAACTGAGTTTGTCAAAAGCCTTGGAAAGATCCAGTTTAAGGAGCATACCTTCCTGCTTAGAGTGCTTGAGAGTATGAGCAATCTCATGTGTGTGGATGATTTCGTCTAAAATCTTTCTGCCTTCCACATAACCGGATTGTTCTGCCGAGATGAGCATTGGTAGGAGGGGCTTTAGCCTGTTCGCAATGACTTTAGATATGACCTTGTATATGACATTGCATAGTGCTATGGGCCGAAATTTGTCCGGTTTGAGCGCATCCTCTTCTTTTGGTATCAGGGAAATGAAGGTGGTTTTGAGCGAGGGAAGTAACCAATGAGCAACTCTCGAATCCTCCACCACCTCCCAGACTTCCATCTTAATCAAATCCCAGAACCTGTGAAAGAAAGAAGTGGTAAACCCATATGGGCCGAGAGCTTTTCCATCTTTGAACTGAGTCATTGCATTGTCTACTTCCTGCATTTGAATTGGGCTGAGGAGGAGCTCATTATGCTCTTCAGTGACAAGTTTTGGTATATTGCGGGTGATTCTTTCAATTGCCGGATTTCTGTCGATGTCAGGTTCTTGGTGAACCTGCTTGAAGTGTTCGAGGAGAGTATTTTCGATTTCCTCATGTTGCTCCACCTTTTCTCCTCCTGGTTTTTGAATGAATGGAATATTGTTGCCCATTCTGCGTTGCACTGTTGTTCTGTGAAAAAATTTTGTATTTCTTTCTCCCTCTTTGAGCCATCTGATTCTTGATTTCTGCTTCCAGTATATCTCCTCCTGCCTTCTTCTTTCTTCTAGCTGAGTGTGGATGCGTTGTTCCTGTGCGAGTGTTCGCTCGGTATGCCCGCATGTGCTTATTTCTCTTTGCAGTTCCTCCATTTCTTTTTGAAGAACATTTTGCTCCTTGAATATGTTTCCAAATGTCTCTCGATTCCATCTCTTGAGGCAGAGCTTTAAATGTTTGAGTTTCTGTTGAAACTGAAACATTTTGGAGCCGTCTTGCGGGCGGAAGGAGGTCCATGTGGAGTTGACGAAGTCTCTGAGAGAGGGATGAGTGAACCAAAACTCCTCAAAACGGAAAGGCCTTCGCGTTTTATTGCCTGGGCGTTGCCATTGTAGGGCAATCGGCCAGTGATCAGAGCCAGAGTGGGGTAGGATGGCCGCCGAGAAATCTCCCCCTAAGTGGATCGAGTTATCTGATATGAGAAAGCAATTCAGCTTGGAGGCAATTTGATGAGGGCCTGTTCTGCGATTACTCCACGTAAAAGTGCCATTGCAAAACTGTAAATCAATCAAGGATGCATTCTGAATGAAGTTTTTGAAGTGGATGTTTTCCTGCTCCAGCTTGTTTCTACCTCCAAGCTTCTCCTCTAAATTTGTGATCATATTATAGTCCCCTCCCACAATCCATAGAGGGTGCTTGCGATTGGCGTTGAGGACTTCTAATGTGTAAAGGAGAGCCATCTTTTCCTTTGCTTCCTGAGGGAAGTATACATTCGAGAGGTGCCCATGAATATTAGTGCCTACTATGTGGAAGATAGCCTGAATGAGATTATGTGAGGCATGGAATTCTGACAGAGTAAGGGCCTGAGGGTTCCATGCAATGGCTAATCCCCCTGAAGCGCCCGATGCATCTACAGCTACTGATTGACATCCTGACCATGCTTTGGAGAAGATTCTTTCTAAAGTAGTGCTATTACATTTTGTTTCCTGGAAAAAACAAATTTGTGGTTTTTCTATTTTAATCATATTTTTGAGCATTCTGAGCTTTCCTGGGCCGTTGAGCCCCCTGAGGTTCCATGAGATGAGCTTCATGATTCACTAATGGGGGAGGGCTTGTAGTACTTCGTAAGCTTATCATACTTACCGGAGTCTACCAGAATCTTTCCAAGTGGAGGCACTAGAGCCTATCCCCCCTTAGTGACAAATTCCTGAACTCCAAGCATATATCGAAGTTTAGTGAACTTCACCTCTGTGAGAGCCTTTGTGAAGGTGTCTGCAACCTGATCATCTGTTGAACAATATTGCACTTCAAGAACATGGTCATGAATGAGCTTTCTGATGAAGTGCATGTGTAGTTCAATGTGTTTACTACGCTGATGCTCGACTGGATCTTTGCATAGCTGAATGGCACTTTGATTATCACACCAAAGTGTGGTTGGATGCTGCTGCTCAAAGCCAAATTCTGATAGGATCTGACGAAGCACCACGATACTCTGCTTCTGCTGACGAAAGAGAAATGGCAGCCTGTTTCTTACAAGCCCATGTAATAGGTCCTGAACCAAGAGTGAAGACATAACCAGCAGTAGACTTCCGATCATCAGGGTCACCAACCCAATCAGAATCAGTGAAACCAACTAATAGAGGAGTTGTTTTGGCACTGTAATGAATCCCAAACTGTATTGTACCTCGAACATAACGAAGTATTCTTTTAGCTGCTTTCCAATGACTTTCACTGGGGTTTTTCATAAAACGAGCAACAAGGCCAACAACAAAGGAAAGGTCAGTACGAGTATGGGTTAAATACAAGAGTTTTCCTACAAGTTGACGGTATAAGGTAGCATCAACTTCAGGAGAAGTACAAGAGACTGAAAGTTTGACTCCAGACTGAAAGGGAGAAGGTGCTGGCTTACAGTCTTCCATGTGAAAATGACGAAGAATATCACAAGAATACTTGGACTGGGAAAGGAAAATACCCTCCTTGGATTGCAAGACTTGAAGACCGAGAAAATAGTGTAAGTGTCCTAAGTCTTTCATTTCAAATTTCTTTTTAAGGCTGGACTTCACATGGTTTATAAGGTTGGGATCACTACCAGTAAGAATAAGATCATCAAGGACCATAGGGCAGACCAGCTCGAAGGGAAAAAAATGCTCTGCTCTGATGCAAACCTCAGCCAAGCGCTGCCAAACCCTAGCCAGTAGCCGCCCTTGACTGCTCTCACTGTTGCCGCCCCGCACCTCTGTTGGTCGCCTGCAATGGAAATGGCGGTAGGAGGGGAGAGCTCCGCCTCCCCTCCAATAAACTCCACAAGCTCTGACAAATCTCAGTTCGTCCAGCCTCAGAACCCCTCTGGCGCAGGCCCAGACGTAGGACAGGAAGGACATCAGACAAATGAAGCAAAGCATCATACGGCTCCGACAGAAGAAGACAAAGAGATACACAACAAAGCTAAGGCGTCTCAGCCAAAGGTAACCTCAGCTACTTGTATCCCAAAAGCTGCCGACCCCATCAAAGTTGAACTGCCTAGCCACCGCACCAATGGTGAGATCCAGTACATGCAAGATCACGCACTAATCGGAAAGTTTCTAGGCTTCTGGCCTACGGAAAAAGCCTTACAAGGTTGGATAGCTTCCAAATGGAAACCCAAAGGACAAATTACTCTGCAACTAGGTCCAAAAGGCTTTTCACAGCAATCTTTCACTGTGTGGAGGACAGAGTGCGAATATTCGAAGGAGGCCCATACTTCTTCAACTCTTCAGGCCTCTATCTCACAGAATGGAAACCAAGATTCAATCCCGACAAGGAAGATTTTAGCTGGGCTCCAGTCTGGATCAGGATGTACTCCCTCCCAGCGGAGTACTGGAAAGAAGAAACGCTGGCGGATATAGGCAACAAACTTGGCACCTTCATCCGAGTCGCGGCTGAAACAAAAACTCGCAAATATACCTCATATGCCAGGATCTGCGTCCAAATGCATCTGACCAAAGCTCTAGCTGATACGGTAAGACTCTATCACGATGATTATGAATGGACACAACCTTTAGATTATGAGCATATTCCCTTCCGCTGTCGCAAGTGTCACGAGCATGGCCATCTCTTCCGTGACTGTCCATTAAACTCTTAGTCCAAAGCAGCTGTTGCTGTCTCTGATAAAGACTCCGAAGGTTTCATCAAAATTCCCAACCGTCGTAGGCATGCTAAAAAGAATCAGCCAGTCATAGACAACGCTCTCAAAACTGACTCCCAGAACAGATTCTCTGTTCTTGCAACGCACAACAAGCAAGATCATCCCAGTTCTGAACCCCCGCGTAATACCTCTGCGCCCTCTTCCTCCCTCATTCCCACAGACCCCTTGCAGCCCTCTGATCCTCCTCTTTCGAATCCCATTCCAAACCCTTCTTTGGAAAAAGGAAAATCGGTGTCAAGTCTCGGTCCCTTCTCCTTCTCCCAAGAGAAACCTTCAGTGGACAATAAGCAGCAAGACTATGATATGGAGACAGATGTCACTCTGGCTCTCAGTATTCAGCAGGAAGCGGATGAGGAAGAACTAGGGGATACCATTGTCATGGAAGAAGATCAGGCGGATGTCAGCATAGAAGGTCTAGACATCTTCACACTTGAAACGGCATGCAAACAGAGAGAATACAACTCTATTCAACCCTGGCAAATAGACAAGCTGGAAGGAGTCTTAGCCAAGGTGCAGCATCGTAAAAGCCTTGGCATACAAGGAGGCAGCCTATGGGACGGAAAAAAGATGCTTAAAGACCCTAAGAAACGAGGAAGAAAGACAGACCTTCAAAGAACCATAGCATTAGGTGAAATACTTATGGAGTCAGGGCGATTCCCTAAGCTGACAAAGTTCTACAAACCCAAATCTCAGTTTACATGAAGTTAATATCCTGGAATGTGAGAGGACTCAACAGCCCCTCAAAACATCGAATGATCAAAAACTTGATTCAACAAGAAAAGCCAACCATAGCTTTTCTGCAAGAAACAAAAAGCAGCACTGAAGCTATTGAAAGAATATGCGGCAAAGTCTGGGCAGGAAGCAGCGCCATCTCAGTAGACGCCTCTGGAGCCTCAGGCGGTTTAGCCATTTTGTGGAACACTTCTTCCCTCTTGAGGTTGAGGGTGATTCTCTCATCCTAATAGCAGCAGCCAAGAAAATCCAGGCAGGGGCAACAGCAGTCAAATTAGCAACCAGCTGGAGATTGCTAAGCAGGATGGAATCTCTGGAGGCAAAGCTTAAGAATCCACAAAGTATAACCTTCCAGCATGTACGCAGAACAGCAAACCAGGTAGCCGACAGAATGGCTAATCAAGGTGTGTCTCAGTCTTCACCTTACTTCTCTGGCTCCTTGGACATGGTTGAGGATGAACAACTTAAAAAGGACTGCATCGCTTTGGTGCAAAAGGACCTATCCCTCCCGGATGCGGGTGGTTTTATTGCTTGACAGGTCAGAGGCTCGTCCTGAGGGCAGGTGTCCGCCCGGACGAGCCACGTATAATAGGACGCTCAGCATATGGGCTTGCTGCATGAGGCATTTAAGTTCAGAGGCGTTGGTTAATGGCAGTCGGGTCCTTTCGGCATTTACTGCCCTTCTTGGTAACGGGAAAATGGCGCTACATAGCCATGGCCTCTCTGTCATTCTCCCGCAGTTTGTGTTTGTTCCTGCTTTGGCTCTGAGGGAGGTCGTGGTAGCTCATGCTCTGGTTCTGAGGAAGGTCGTGGTAGCTCATTCTCTGGTTTTGAGGGAGGTTGCGAGGGGTTATTCCTGCTATTGGGTCGATTCGGGGAGGTTTGGCATCTCTGTCACACTCCCGCTGACTGGCATAAGGTTCGAGTGCTCGGAGGTGGTGTGTGCTCATTCTCTGGTTCCGAGGGAGGCTGCGTCGGGGTACACCTGCTCTTCACACAATTTAGAGATGCAGCGAGAGCGTCAACGACAGATAAGCCGACGCGGGAGTTCCAGAGGGCGGGCTTCGTCTCAGAGGCAAGCCCCCTCCCCCTCCTCCTCAATTGAGATTTCCTCTGACTGTAGGCGCTCCAGGGGATGGGCAATTGGCAGAGGCAGAGCGGCGGAGCACCGAGAGATTGTGGACTGTGGGCACTCTGAGCATCCCATGGTGAGATATCGCATTCCTTGCACTCTGTCTAATTCAACTTTCTTTGTTACTGTTTCGGTGGAGCATTGCAGCAATCCTCGACGTGAAGATGATGATGTTCATGCCAGCCCTCCACGGATTCCTGGGTTGGCGCCTACAATTGATATGCAAACTCCCGCCATTGACATGCTGCACCCTGTTCAAGACAGCTTCTCCCCAGACCCTGGAGCAGGCCCAAGTGAACCTGTGCAGCGTGACATCCTCACCGAACCGGACATCCACAAGGCTCCCAGATGCAAAGCAGAGGAAGATGTGCACACCACTGATGATGACTAGTTCGCTCAGCAGTTCGCCTCAGGTTTCTGAAGAAGGAATTTTTTCACTGTCTGCTCTCACCGCTATCTTATATGTGTCCGGTCTTCATCCTTATGTATTTATGTCCTTATCTGTTAAAGTGACGGCTATCCATAGTTGTTCCAGTCTTTATGTGTTTCAGTTGTTCAGTGTCAGTCTCATGAATGTCAATTTGGTTCAAGTGTCGGTCTTATGTAATTTTGGAGATGATCATTCCTGAGCTTACTGTCAATCCTTCGACAGGAATCACAGAGCTACGGCTCTGTTGTGCCAAAAATGATGTAATTTTTGCCTTTTTTGTAATATAATAGCATAGTCTTATTCAGAAAAAGAAAAAAGAATAAGATGATCAACATAAAGAACAAGGATGATAAGAGAGTTGCCCACTTTCTTGGTGTAGACAGTATTGTCAGAATAACACCTAGAAAAGCCAGATTCTAAAAGAAAGCTATCCATTTTGGCATACCAAGCCCGAGGAGCTTGCTTGAGACCATAAAGGGATTTCTTAAGTCGACAAACAAGGCTGGAGTCTATTTGTATGAAGCCAATGGGTTGTTCCATATAGATTTCTTCCTGCAAGTCCCCATGCAAGAAGGCAGATTTAACATCCATCTGATGGACTTCCCATTTTAAAGAGGCAGCAAGGGAAAGAACAAGGCGGATAGAGTTCATTTTCGCAACAGGGGAGAAGGTTTCAGTGTAGTCAATGCCTTCAACCTGTGAAAAGCCCTTAGCAACAAGACGAGCTTTATGTTTATCAACTTTCCCATCTGGTCCATACTTGGTTCTGTAAACCCATTTACATCTAACAAGTTTGCGTCCCTTTGGAAGAGGAACAAGATCCCATGTATCATTTGCCAACAATGAATGATATTCTTCATTCATAGCTGCTTCCCAATGTGGATGGCCTGAAGCTTCTGCAAAAGTGTCAGGATCATGATTTACTGGAGCTTGATCCAGTAAAGAAGAGGCTCTTTCAAACTGAGAACGTGTACGTCGCTGATCTGTAGGATCACCGGCAAGATCACCTGCTGCATCCCGAGTAGCACGGACCCATCTTGGAAGTTGAGGATCCTGAGAAGGTGGGGGAGGATTACCATCCTCACTTTCATCATCTGAAGAAGAAATGTTTTCAAAAGTAGAAGAGATAGGAAGAGGTGGCACATCCGCCGGACTAGGCTCGCAGGCCGATTTATTTTCATCAAATTTTACATCTCTTCTAATGATAACATTTTTGGACTTAAATGGAATAAGTCTATAACCTTTTACATCTTCAGAATATCCAACAAAAGTACATTTCTCACTCTTAGGTTCTAAAGCTTTATGCTTTTCATCTGGAATATGGGCCCATGCTTCACTTCCAAAAACACGAAAGTGACTTACATCTTGTTTAATGGAACTCCAAGCTTCTTCTGGAGTGATATTCTTTAGAACCTTAGTAGGAGTGCGATTGATTATATAATTTGCACAATTAACTGCTTCGGCCCAAAAACTAAGACTGAGTCCTTTAGATTGCAGCATACAATTAGCCATTTCCTTTAAGGTGCGATTTTTCCTTTCAGCTACACCATTTTGTTGTGGAGTGTATGGAACAATATGTTGCATTTGAATTCCATTTTCGGTGCAAAAGTTGATGAATGTGTTTTTAACATATTCTCCACCATTATCAGTTCTTAGCTTAAGAATTTGATGTCCAGATTGTTTTTCAACAAAGGCTTTGAAGGCCAAAAATGTGTTAAATACTTCGCTCTTGAGTTTTAAGAAGTATACCCAAGTGCATCTGGAGAAATCATCAATGAAAGTTAAGAAATACTTGCAGCCAGAGAATGAAGCAACAGGAAGTGGACCACATAAATCACTGTGCACAAGCTGTAAAGGGGCTGAGGCGTGCCAAGAGGCACGTTTCTCAAAGATGTCCCGATGATGTTTTTCGAGTACACATCCGGAACAAACACCATCTCTGCAAGATACCATAGGAAGACCTGTCACCATATTTTCTTTACATAGATGCTGAAGGGAGCGATAGTTTAAGTGACCAAATCGCTCATGCCAAAGTTTTCTCACTTCATCATTATGAACAACAAATACTGAGGGAGGATTTGATGACCCAAAGTTGTGAAACTTATACAACCTTTTGGAATCATGAGCAATACCAGTAGCTAGAATCTGTTTAGGATCTCTTAGATCCTTGATTACAACATCATGAGGTGAAAATTCAACAATTTTACCTTCACCTGAATGAGTTATCTGATATACAGATAGAAGGTTGCAGGATAAGGTTGGAACACATAATACATCATTAAACTTACCATTGTCTAGATGAACAGTTCCAGTCCCTATAACATTAAGAGATCTATCATCACCAACATATATATTTTTGGTGTTACAATCATTTGAAGAAGAAAACATGGCTTGGTTTTTGGCCATGTGATAAGAGGCTCCAGAATCAATGAGCCACTCATGAGAAGGAGAAGAAGAAGATACATTTAATGCATAAGAAGACTGAGATGATTGACAACGACATGCAGAAAGTGTCATTCCGGAAGTTGAAGTTGAAGTATGCTCCACATGGATGTTATGTTTCTTCATTGCGGCTTCCAAGGCTTCCATCTTCTTAAAGCATTTAGATTCTAAGTGGCCATCTCGATTACAAAAGTTACAATGTCTATCAGTCTTCTTCCATTTGCTTTTATTGGTCTTATCATTTTTTTGAAATGATATTTCATTTTGAGGCTGAGTTAGTTTAGGACCATTCTTGTTAGGATATGACTTCTTAGGATTCTTTGAATTTGGTTGCTGCTGGGCGGCTAACGCTTTCGTGGAAGAGTTTCCAAGATTAAGAAGACCAAGGTGTAAGAGTTTTTCTTGTTCTCTTATTAAGGAATCACAAAAGGAGTCAAAGGAAGGGGCCTTGTAGTCTTTTCCTTGACAAATGAAAGCTTCCCTTGTAGAATGGAAAGTGGAAACAAATACAGAGTAGGCTGGTCCCAACTTAGTAAGGATGGAATAAATAAGGTTACTATCTTCTTTCTTAACCTTAACACCTTCCAAGAGATATCTAAGGGTCTTGAATTTGGACAAGAAATCTTCAATGCAAGAAAAATTATTAGGATCCAATGTAAGCAACTCATTTTCAAGTTGATGGGCTCTAATTTCATTTTTAATCCCAAAAACTTTAGTGAGTTTTTCCAATGCTTCATGAGGAGTCTCAAGTTCTGCAATATGGAATCTAAGATCAGGAGAAATAGACATCCCTATCAAACCACGTGCTTAATCTTGTCTATTTTCCCATTTTGCAGCCTTCTCTTCATCTTTTGGTTTCTTCTCTTGTTCTGTGGCTATTCTGTAGAGACCTCTACTTCTAAGTAAATCTTCCATGTAGGCTATCCATTGGAAGTAGTTAGTGCTGTCAAGAATGACTTGGCATGAAATTTCCATTTTTTTTTTTTAAATGAAGCTGAAGATGCTAAAATTAAGTGTTCCAATGGATAGATCTCGAAAAATTAGGCTGTTTAAAAAAAACAGCTCTGAAAAAGGCTTCCGAATGAAGAAGTTATGGCTTTTTGAAAAACATTTGTTGAAGTTGTCAGCAAAGTGCGCGAATGTGCGGAAATGAAAAAATCCGCCCCCACAAAATGGAGACTTGAACCCAAGACCTCTACTCTCTTAAAATATCTTTGAACCAATTGATCTATACAAAAAATTTGAGAGAGAGAGGGGGGGGGGGGGGGGGGGCCTTCGTTTGCGTGCTTGCCTTGAGAAAGCTCTTTTTTCCCTACAAAACACAAAACACAAAACCCAACACGAATATGCAAAGAAAAACGAACCTTGCGGCTCGAAGTTAGCTTTAGCCAAAAAACTGGATATATTAAAAAAAATGAACTTTGCGGCTCAAAGTTAGCTTTAGCCGAAAAACTAAATATTTTTCTCAATGTTTCTGATTTTCTGAGATCACACTAAGGTGCAAAGAAAAGAGCATACGCATGAGAAAAATCCTTCCTTTCTGTTTCTGATTTGCCCAGATCGCACAGAGTCGCAGGGCAAAGAGCATACGCAAAAATGAAAGGTATAGATCCGGTTAAAAAAAAGCTAAATAAACCGAAAACCGAAATAAGCAGAGAGAACATAACAGTAAACTGCAAATAAACATTGTATACCTCCCGATCTGAAAAATGACGCAGCTAGGGCTACCGGAAACCTTTTCGCGTGAAACGAAAGGGGTTCCTCACTGGAACAGATGCTCCGAATGCAATAGAGCAGTCCTCTCGGCCCGAAAGCAGTTAGAAACAGCAGATCTAGGAAACGACAGTTGGATGCAGTTCTACCGGCTTCAGATTTGGATCACCAACGGACGCGGCCCTCAAATAGCTCCGATACCATCTAGGAATTTACAGGGTAAGTTCCTCAGAAAGAACACCAAAAGGACACCGCTCACAACCAGATCACAGATCAATACACCAGTATTTTTGACGTGGTTAAAACCCTCAAAGAGGGAAACAGTCCACGTCCTGCGCCAACGTGGCTACTACAGGCAATTTATTAATCAAAGAATGAAAATTTACATAAGCTTCTCTCATGCACAGATTACCTGAACAATGACCCTCCATGCGCTTTAAATAGAACTCATGGACCAATCGGGTGTCAAGCCACGGATCAAGTGTCGGTAATACCGAGAAGAGAGTGAACCGTCAGATCACTACATATCGTGACCGTCGGATTGTAAGTTACAAAATGTACAATGGTAAAGAAACACACTTTACCTAACTCTATACCTAACTCTAAACTAGACCAAGTTGTACTTAACTATTTGCTATGTGTCGGAATATCCTAACAAATTGGTTGTTAGATGGAAGCAACATTTCAAATTCCAAATCACCTCCTAATGAATAAGCAAATGAAGCATTAGATAAAACCACATATCAACAAGATCTATTTATCAAAAGGGGGTGTGTCCTCAAAGAAGAAGTTACCATATTAAAAGCTCAACTGGAGTGTGCCTTCAAAGTACGTTAAATGCTGCTGGATGAAGTGATATCATTAAAAAATAAGCAGAATGAGGAACTACCTCAAGCAGATAAAGATAAAGAAAATGAGATTCTCAAATTAAGGTAAACAAGTGGAAGAAGGATGAAAGGCTGAAGAAATCTTGAAGAAGCAATATCTGGAAAAGGAAGAACGACATGAATTTGAGGTAAATATCTTAAAAAGAAAATTAGAAGAAAAAGATCAACTGTTACGATTTCAAGACAGTACTAAGATTTTGGATGATATTCTTAGTAGTCAAAGGTCTGCTGCTATCAAAACTAGTCTTGGTTTTTATGAATTTGTTGAAGGTGAATCTACCTCACAGGGTGAGGCAAGGAACTCTAATGCAAAAGCTGAAATTCTTAACAAGGAAATAAGAGGTCAACCCCATCAACAAACAAGGAAAGAAACCCTTCAAAGAAAATCTTTTACTCCAAACTATGGAAGTAATAGACGATTATGTCCTCTGATGAATAATGTTGAATGTTTCATATGTCATAATTTTGGACATGTTGCAGCCAGATGCAGAAGTAGAATGGTTCAAGCCCATCAGATAGAAGGATCATCACTTTCCAGGTACATTAAGGGATATTTTTTTGCTTGCAATATGTTTGGTCACAAAGTCATTGACTGCTATAGAAGGAATATGAAACATATGAGATGTTATGCTTGTAATAAGTTCAGACATATAGCAAAGGAATGCATGAGAAAAATTAGGCCACCATACCAAAGGGAGAAAATATCATCACACTCAATGATATGGAAGAAAAAGGAAGTACAGTTAGAAAGATGTGGCATAGAGTATAGCAACATGACAGACTCAGAGGGAGCTGAAAGTGTGAAACTTCAGTGTTCTAAATCTCATACGCAAGTTTCATGAAGACAAGTCATGTATATATGCGAGTTTGAAGTTACACGGTCGCGTATATGTTGGTTTGAGGAAAAGTAGTAGGACAAACTCAGGAAAAAGGGTCTGATATGATTCAGTGCATTATTTGCTCTATTTGATAATCGTTACATTTTGTTGATGATGTGTGGAAATGTGTTGATACTCATAAGATGTTATTCAGAAGTGATTTTGATCCTCACAAGTTAAATTGATGTATATTTGATTGATGATGATGCCTTGATACTTCTTTTTGATATATGCATGATCATATCTAACAGTGAATAGATGGAACAGGCTCAGGGGGAGCACATGCTTCAAATAATGCATTGTTGGCATTATGGTTAAAAGTCTTTGGTGATGATCCTTATGTGGCCAAATGATACATCTTGCTATCTCAGATGATACTTGGGGTCACATTGTTGGTATTCAGATTAGATTCATGGATGATCACTTAAGTGGCATATTATTGTTGGTTGGCCAAGAGAATGGTATTGCAGGTTACAAGTCTAGATGATGTTAATAGATGCTTATGGTGCAGATCATATATGGTGTATGATAGTTGCTGATGACTATCATGGTCTTGTTTAGATTGCTCGTATTTGTTATAAAAGTCATGTATATCATTTGATGTAAACGTCATGCGAAGACCTAACTTGTAACCCCACTTTGCATGGGAAGGATGATGTAATAATTTGTATTTCAGTCATGTATAAACATTTGGTATATCCCCACTTGGTTGGGTGGATGAGTAAAAAATGATGTATCCCCACATGGTTGGGAGATTGATGTATGTATGAGTCTTTGGTGATAGGAAGGTCATACTCATTTAGTTGAGTTGTAGATTCATGTTATTCTTTTGAAAAATATTTTTCCAAACTCTGCATGTGCTCAGGGGGAGCATGGACGGATTGGTACATCGGGGGAGCTCAATCAAAGATTTCAGCATGTACTCAGGGGGGAGTATGGACAACATAATGTATATCAAAGGGAAAGAATATCTTGGTCTTCCCTTTGCCCTTGATGTCAAAGGGGGAGAGTGACTTGCTGTTGTTGTTGCCATCAAGTTGAAGGGGGGAGATTGTTGGCATTATGGTACAGGTGTTGTCCTTGATGGCAACTCACTCAGATGATAGATCATAGTGCAGCAGGTCAATAGCAAAGAATTAATGATCAGACTACAAAGAATGAAGAAAAAGAGGTATACGCAGGCTCGCCATGACAAACGGCGTATACACGGGGTTTTACAGAACAAAAAGAGTGTATAATGTACACACACACTTTCACAAGAGGAAAAGTGTGTACATGTTGGAAAACTAAGTTTTTGGTCCATGGTATTTGATCCATGGTATTGATCCAAGGTATCTTGTCCGAGGTATTTGATGAGCCCCAATTTTTGGTATAATTTGGGCCCATATTGGCCAACTTACCTTGTTCAACCATTCATCTTTTATCACGTATGCATTCATTTCTTAGTATATTCGTGTTGTTTGTAGGAAGAGGGGTAGGCATTATATCTATGTGGCTAATACATGATGATTTCAGGTTCTTGGCATTAAAGAGAGCAAAAGACCACGCAAAAGGAGACAAGGAGACAGCAAAGGTGACATTGCGGGTTTATAGGGAGGTTGTCCACAGTCTTGATGACCCTCCTCGTGATTTTCACCTTAACTCCGAGCTCTAACAACTTTCCCCACCGAGCTTAAAGGCAGCCAACACGTTCTACAAGATCAGCAGTTTTACAGCAGTTTGACTTTCAGTTGGACAGCCAAGCTCCACGAATGAGGAAGCCAACTTGATCTTCATTTTGTATAAATATGAAGGCCATAGCCTTTGTTAGGAGCTTTTTGAACTTTTGGGACTGATATTGTAATTTCTGAGCACAGCTCGGTGTTTGTTTTTGTAAGCCAGTTTTGGCATAACATTAGACTTTTGGTTATGAATAAAGGCAAGCAGATTTAGATCTCATTCTGAGCTGTTAAGGGAGCTATAGCTCTCAGGTTAGGGCCCAACCTAAGAGCAATAGATCTCCTCTTCTTGTAGTGATATTTACCTTTCTTTCCAACACTTTGTTTCCTTGTTTTGATATGCATTTCAAGAACACAGTCTGCTGATTTGATTTCTTTAATAAGATTGAGTAGGATTAGCTTATGGTTAAATCACTTTCAGTTGCTTAGATCAGAATAGGAGGTTTTTAATTCACTGGAGCTCCAAGAAAAGGTTGTTAGTGCCTCCACTGCCATCTCTGTTTAGGGATTGGGGTGCAGTCTATACCAACCACCAAAAAAAACGCAGTCTTTTCTACTTTTATGCAAGCTGTAACACAGTCGTTTTAATCGTGGATCCTTCCATGCATTTTGCTCTTGAGCCATACTCCTTCATTACAATTCCATGCATGATTTTTCTTCATGATTTACATCGTTGTTCATTGGTTTAATAGCACAGGTAGCACTCGTTAATGAATTCTCGTTTTTGGTGCAGGCCATAAGCAATTTGTTTTATTTACACTGCTCGGTATCATTCCACTTCGTTCTTCTTCTTCTTAACCTCTCCTCAAGGCACCTAATCGACCTCTGTTCAGCTCGTTTACCTTCCAACTCATCCATTGCCACGTAGCTTCATTTTTTGACCTTTCGTTGCTGCCATCCTTCTATCCACCAACCAACTCCGTGCACTCTCTCTCCATCTTATTCCTCTGTCCCTGAGCTATCACAAGCTCCATCCCCACCTTACCTATCCACCCATACCACTCCATCACTTCACCATCACCCAAAACTTCCACTTACAACACATCCTGTAGAAGGTAGCAGACTTCCTGTAGAATTCCTTAGTTTCCTGTAGGATCCCCTGCAGACATCCTGTAGGAGCCTGCAAACTTGGTTGCCGAGCATCTGAACGTTGTAAGACTTCTGTGGACTGATGCTAGGGACCCTCTAGGACCTCTCCTAGCCCTCCTGACCTTTCCCAAGCTTTCTCTCCCTTCGCACCACCTCTGCACAACCAAACCCTAATAAGAAACAAATTCATCATCACTCCATCCACTTGAGCAAAAATACAAAAACAATGTTCTTTTCAATGAAAGTAGTTTGAGTTCATGCATTTCACATCATTAGAAGTAATGGCATCATTTTTAGACATTTGCACTCTCACTATTGCATCATAGGGATCAAACTAGTCAGATTAGGGTTTACTAGGGTTTCATGTTTTGGTTGGCTTTTAGTTCATTTTTGCAAAGTAGATTGATTTCCTCTGCGATAGCCTTCGTCCATCATTTAGAAAGCTTCTTCTGAGAGCATATAGAAGTTGGCTTGAGCCCTAGCGGACTTGTGCCAGCTGACCAAGTGACAGTTGCGACAAGAGCTAGTACTTGTGCATATAGCACCGTCGCTTCCAAGTTTGTACGAACTACCGGGTTGATAAAATTAGAGATAGGAAGCCCCAGGAGTTGTAGCATTATTGCTACAATACTGGAGCCCACCAGTATTGACCCTAGGTATTTGGTCCAAGGTATTGGTCCTAAGTGGTTTTGGTCCATGGTATTGAGAGAGGCCTAAAACTATAAAAGGAGGAGAAGATCATTAGGCCAAGGTGTGCAAGTATTGAATATCTGATGAAGTGTGAGATCCAGTATGAAGGTTATGGGTTTCTGATGCTTTGCTGAACCAAGGATGCACCTATGTGGATGATGATGGATGATGGATCGAGATATTAAGACTTGGATTGTATTATCATTATGTGGTTTGATCATGGATAGACTAGATCTAAATACTGACGCATGTTTTATTCTATAAATGTTGTGATCTGGGTATGATTGAATTCTGAAATAGTTGCGAAGTGTTTAAGTTAGTATTTGCACATCTGTATCCGGGTTCGCTTTGATGAAAGTGAGTATACATGTTGGTTTGGCTGATCAGAGTAGCGTATACATTATGAAATATTATATCTGAATTTGCAGATGGTTCTAGTGGTTTTGGCAGAGTTCTGGGTTCTGCTCTGTGTTCTAGTGATTGTGTGATTCAGTTGCGGGTGATGCAGAAATTGATGATTGAGTATTTAATGATTGGTTAATGCAATGGTTTTATTGCAGTGGTGATTGATTTTGCGCTTCGATGTTGTTGATGGGTGCAATATGAAAATTGGATGAAACGTGGCCTTCAAATTGTGGTGTTGTGTTCCAAGTGTATCCAGTCTGAAAATTTATGAAACATGGTCCCTTGAGGAAGAGAGAAGGTCGTATCATTCTGTAGGCCAATGCCTACATACTGGTAAACATATCAGCCAGTACAATAGCCAGGGGGTTGGAGCTCCCTTCTAGTAGCAGCTAGAAAATGAGTGAAGGTTTTAGCCTTCAGTAGGACAATGCCTATGTACTAGTAAATATATCAGCTAGTGCAAGAGCCAGGGGGTTGTAGCTCCCTTCTAGTAGAAATTGGAGAATGAGAGAAGGCTGTAGCCTTCTGTAGGTGGGTGCCTATGTACTAGTATGAGTCTATGCTAGTACAAGATTGTAAACAGGTCTTTCTTATATTAAAGGAAGACAACAGTAGGTGGTTTTTGTCCCGCATTGGATTTCCACCTCATATCTTGGTGTTCATGTGTGTGATGATCTGTTCTATTTTTACTGTGCCTGGTTACTGTTTATATGGTTATTGAAGTTCTGATGCACTAATTAAAGATCAACATATGATGAATTAACTTAATCATAAGTTTGTTGGATATACGTTAGTTTCATTAAACACAGTTGTGTTTACACTCGATTTCCCTTAATTGAAGTAGCGTATATGAATCTGATTATGGAAATTTAAAATTATTGATTTTCTAATATTGATTCAACCCCACTCTCAGTATTATTTCCAACAATTGGTATCAGAGTCGGTCCTTTGGTAGAAGCTTGATCGCTTGAAGGAGATCTGTAGAAACAATGGGAAATAAGCTAAAGAAGAAAGCACCTCAGAAGAAGATCATAGATCAAAGGAACGGTGACAATAGGAGAGACAATTGGCTGTTAGATGGCAGCAAGAATTCACATTCCAAATCACCTCATTATGAACAAGAAAATGAAGCATCAGATAAAATCATAGATCAACAAGATCTATTTAACAAAAGGGAGTGTGCCCTCAAAGAAGAAGTTACCAGATTAAAAGCTCAACTGGAGTGTTCCTTCAAAGTATGCCAAATGTTGTAGGATGAAGTGATATCATTAAAAAATAAGAAAAATGAAGAACTACCTCAAGCAGATAAAGAACGAGAAAATGAGATTCTCAAATTAAGGCAACAAGTGGAAGAAGGAAGAAAGCCTGAAGAAATCTTGAAGAAGAAATATCTAGAAAAGGAAGAACAACATCAGGTTGAGGTAAATATATTAAAAATTAAATTAGAAGAAAAAGATAAACTGCTACGATTTCAAGACAGTATTAAGATTTTGGATGATATTCTTAGTAGTCAAAGGTCTCCTTCTATCAAAACTAGTCTTGGTTTTTATGAATCTGTTGAAGGTGAATCTAGCTCATAATGTGAGGCAACGAACTCTAATGCAAAACTTGAAATGGTCAACAAGGAAATAAGAGGTCAACCCCATCAACAACTAGGGAAAGAAACCCTTCAAGGAAAATCTTTTACTCCAAACTATGGAAGTAATGGACAATTATGTCCTCCGATGAATAATATTGAATGTTTCATATGTCATAACTTTGGACATGTTGCAACCAAATGCAGAAGTAGAATGGTTCAAGACCATCACACAGAAATATCATCATGTTCTAGGTACCTTAAGGGATATTTTTTTCTTGCAATATGTTTGGTCACAAAGCCATTGACTGCTATAGAAGGATATGAAACATATGAGATGTTATGCTTGTAACAAGTTTGGACATATAGCAAAGGAATGGATGAGCAAAATTCAGCCAACATACCAAAGGGAGAAAACATCATGAAACTTAAAGATATGGAAGTAAAAGGAAGTACAGTTAGAAGGATGTGGCATAGCAGAGTATACAAACATGACAGACTCAAAGGGAGCTGAATGTGTGAAACTTTAGTGTTCTAGATCTCATACGAAAGTTTCATGAAGACAAGTCATGTATATACATGAGTTCGAAGCTACAAAGTCGCGTATATGTTGGTTTGACGAAAAGCAGTAGGAAATATTCAGGAAAAACAGTCTGATATGATTCAGTGCATTATTTTCTCTGTTTGATAATCGTTATATTCTACTGATGATTTGTCGAAATGTGTTGTTACTCATAAGATGTTATTCATAAGTTATTTTGATCCTCACAATCTAACTTGATGTATATCTGATTGATGATGATACCTTGATACTTCTTGCTGATATATGCATGATCAGATCTGACAGTGAACATATGGAATAGGTTCAGGGGGAGCACATGCTTCGAATAATGCATTCTTGGAATTATGGTTAAAAGTCTTCGGTGATGATGCTTATGTGGCTAAATGATACATTTTGCTATCTTAGATGATAGTTGGGGTCACATTGTTGGTATTCAGATCAGATTCATGGATGATCACTTAAGTGGCATATTATTGTTGGTTGGCCAAGAGAATGGTATTGCAGGTTATAGGTCCGGATGCTGTTAACAGATGCTTATGGTGCAGATCATATATGGTGTATGATAGTTGCTGATGACTATCATGGTCTTATTTAGGTTACTGTTCTTTGCTATAAAAGTCATGTATATCATTTGATGTAAATGTTATGTAAAGACCTAACTTGTAACCCCACTTTTCATGGGAAGGATGATGTAATAATTTCTATTTCAGTCATGTATAAACATTTGGTATATCCTGACTTGGTTGGGTGGTTGAGTCAAAAATGGTGTATCCCCACTTGGTTGGGAGATTGATGTATGTATGAGTCTTTGGTGATAGGAAGGTGATATTCACTTGGTTGAGTTGTAGAGTCATGTTATTCTTTTGGAAAATATTGTTGTAGACTCTGCATGTGCTCAGGGGGAGCATGGACGGATTCATACATCGGAGGAGCTCAGTCAAAGATTTCAGCATGTACTCAGGGGAAGTATGGACATCATAATGTATATCAAAGGGAGAGAATATATTGGTCCACCCTTTGCCCTTGATGTCAAAGGGGGAGAGTGACTTGGTGTTGTTGATTCCATCATGTCCAAAGGGGCAGATTGTTGGAATTATGATACAGGTGTTGTCCTTGATAGCAACTCACTCAGACGACAGATCATAGTGTAACAGGTCAATAGTAAAGGATTAATGATCGGATTACAAAGAATGAACAAAAAGAGGTATACACAGGTTCACTTTGACAAAAGAGCGTATACATGCAGTTTAACATAACAAAAAGAGTGTATAACGTACACACACACTTTCACAAGAGGAAAAGTGCGTACATATTGGAAAGCTAAGTTTTTGGTCCGTGGTACTGATTCAAGGTATCTGGTCCGAGGTATTGACCCTAGGTATTTGGTCCAAGGTATTGGTCCTAAGTGGTTTTGGTCCATGGTATTGAGAAAAGCCTAAAACTAAAAGAAGGAGAATATCATTAGGACAAGGTGTGCAAGTATTGAATATCTAATGAAGTGTGAGATCCAGTATGAAGGTTGTGGGTTTGTGATGCTTTGCTTAACCAGGGATGAACCTATTTGGATGATGATGGATGATGGATCGAGATCTTAAGACTTGGATTGTTTTATCATTATGTGGTTTTATCATGAATATACTAAATCTGAATGCTGACTCATGTTTTATTCTACAAATGTTGTGATCTGGGTATGACTGAATTCTTAAATAGCTATGAAGTGTTTAAGTTAGTATTTGCAGATCTGTATGTGGGTTAGCTTTGAAGAAAGTGTGTATACACGCTGGTTTGGCTCATCAGAGTAGTGTATACATTATAAAATATGATATTTGAATTCGCAGATGGTTCTAGTGGTTGTTGTAGAGTTCTAGGTTCTGCTCTGTGTTCTAGTGACTGTGTGATTCAGTTGTGGGTGATTCAAAAATTTATGATTGAGTATTTAATGATTGGTTAATGCAATGGTTGTATTGCAGTGGTGATTGATTTTTGGCTTCAATGTTGTTGATGGGTCCAGTATGAAAATTGGATGAAACATGACCTTTAAATTATGGTGTTGTGTTTAAGGTGTATCTAGTCTGAAAATTTATGAAACATCGTCCCTGGAGGAAGAGAGAAGGTCGTAGCCTTCTGTAGGCTAGCCCCTATGTAGTGGTAAACATATCAGCCAGTACAAGAGCCAAGGGGTTGGAACTCCCTTCTAGTAGCAAATGGAAAACGAGTAAAGGTTGTAGCCTTTAGTAAGCCGACGCCTACGTAGTAGTAAATATATCGGCTACTACAAGAGCCAGGGGGTTGTAGCTCCCTTCCAGTAGAAGCTGGAGAATGAGAGAAGGTTGTAGCCTTCTGCAGGTGGGTGCTTGTGTGCTGGTATGAGTCTACACCAGCACAAGATTGTAAATAGTTTTTTCTTATATTAAAGGAAGACAACAACAGGTGGCTTTTGTCCTGCATTGGCTTTCCACCTTATGTCTTGGTGTTCATGTGTGTGATGATTTGTTCTGTTTTGACTGCACCTCGTTGCTGTTTATATGGTTAATGAAGTTCTGATACACTAATTAAAGATCAACATATGATGAATTAACTGAATCATAAGTTTGCTGGATATACGCTAGTTTCATTAAAAACAGTTGTGTGTACACGCGAGTTCCCTTAACTAAAGTAGTGTTTATGAATCTGATTATAGAAATGAAAGATTATTGATTTGCTAATACTTATTCAATCCCCCTCCTAGTATTATTTCCAAAAAAATTTCACTTAAACCTTGAAGGGGAAGGTGCCTCTTAGGGGACTATTGGATGAAGATGTTTCATTAGTGGAAATATCTAAATGTATATGGGGAAAGTTTTCCATCATCTCTCTCCTTCATCACTCAATGGCTTCTCCAAGGAGCATGTTGATAGGATCTATTGGTCCCTAGTATTTATTTTCTTCAGCCATGGGAGGTCGTTGGTGTCGGCAGGGGAGACTTGCAAAGGTTCAATTAGTTCAAGTCCCAACAACTTACACCTTGACCTCATTGGCGACATCCACAAAAAAATATAAAAAGAGCAGACTAGTTCTGATACGACTAATCCATATTTATGCACGAATGAAATCAAATACATATATAAATAGAAACATAGAACCACAATGAAAATTGAACTTTAATTCATTAACAACAAATTATTGAAACATGTTACATGCATAATGGAAATAAACTAGTTTGGTCAATGGTACCTTATCTCTGAGAAGAGATGTGTACACTACATTATTTCTGAATTGTACTACAATGAGGCTTGTAGGACATTTTATCATTAAGAAACAATGGGAAAGCCTAAACATCAAAACATTTAACTGTAGGAGATGAAGTTCCAAAAGCTTGTGGGCCCCATTGGGGTTAGTTGGAATGTAAACTTCCCCGGTTTGTAATTTTGGCATGTGATCTCCTCTTTACTATCATAATACCTAGTTTTCCCAAAACGCATCATAAATTTTGGACTCTCTTTTTGCCCAAGAAACATCTTTTAGGCCCTAAAAATGTCTTCGAAAGTTCAGGACCTGATAAACTGCCAAAATTACTAAGTTGTGTTAGAGTTAACGAAAGTGAATTAAACAACAGTGGGGTTTAGCTATAGCAACTAATCTATTCTTGCCTAAACTTCTTCCTTATCTGTCGTGAAGTATTTTCCTTCTAAGGGTAACTTAAGGAAAAATACACCTTTTGACCCCTTACAATGCCCATGAAACTGGGATGAGACGCGTACACAGGGAGCTAATCAATGCCATACATTTTTTGACATGACATAACTATAGATGCCCAAAGGACATTATTATCATCATTTAAGCATAGATTCCTAATACTCTTGTCGAAAATATCCAGATATGGAATTAGACCGAATGGAAAAGAAATGAGAAAACAAAAAGCAAATCATCTCAAAAGATTTTGATTCTTCCATTAAATTTCGAATTAAAACACTATTTTACCTACCCCATGATCGTGTTATTCATTGATTCTTTTGCACATCATGTATCCTGGCAGTAAGTTTTGGGATAGGTCAATAAGCTGTCATACGGTTTGATGATTCATTTCTGAGATAAAGGAAGAATAAACCCATTTGCAGTTGAGAAGTGTTCAATAAAGTCAAATACATGCAAGAAAAATTCCCTCATTTACTTGATATTAAATTCTAACCAAAGGTTGTAAGAATGTTGGATGGTGGAGGAAGTACAACGCAAAAAGGGTCATAAGGGTAATCTTCAACATTTCACCTCATATGATGGTGAGGAGATGATTTCGAATCCCATTTAGACTTTGTTTAAACTTCCATGGGTTGAAGCCTCCACCTATGGTGGTTGTCGCCTACCACCTTTCAAGAAGAATGGAGCAAATATGAATGGAGTTGTGCGTTTTATTATTTTGCCTTAAATTAATACAAAAATTTAACATGAGTTAGCATGGAGTGTGTTTTTTCCTTTTGTCTTAACCTCTTCAAGAAATCATAATTGACAAATTATGGGAGAAATAAACCACAGGGTAGCTCTATCATAAATAGAACATGAACTTTTTATTGATGGCATTTATTTTTCATATCAATATTGATGTTTGACATTAGAATATGTTATCAATGGTTTATAAACAACAACATATATTATATTGTATACAATAATGCATCTCCACATTACATCTCAGAAAATAATTACGGAAGTCTGAGAAACACCAAATTAATAATATCAGCCATTTGTATTCACAACAATCGAACTCAAACACCATGTTTATAGTGTTTTTCAAACCACTAATCCTACACGCACATATAGAAACCAAAACCCCAATCATCAGGTCTTAGGAGAAGTGGGAAAAAGAAACGGATCCCAATGGGCATCGAGCTATTCAACAATGCCTAGGAAAAATCCCAACTTGAGTTCACTATAAATATCCATCTTCCAACCCCTACTAGCTAATTTATGGGCTTTTCTAACGATGACTTCTAATGTCTAATCCGAGTTGGCGCAAACAAAATCCCCGATATGACGCTCCAAATCCTGTAGAAATTCCTTGTAGATTTAAACTTATTATGTAATTTTCTAAAACAAAAAATTTGAATATACTCTACTCATTAGTGAAAATAATTAATCAATCAAGAAATAATGAAGCATAGAAGAGAAAGAGTTCAACCCATAACTAAAAACCCCTTCTATCTATATATTTGATTAGTCACAAAATATGAAAAGAGTACATTGCTTTTCTTAAGCCCGAGTAACCTCTGCACTATCTCTATCTATCTCACTACCACGCAAGCTAGCTCTCACAATACTTAACCAATTATGCTTCCTACCAAGATCCTATTTCCTTGCGTTGTTTCTCAAGGAATTAGCCCCCTATTAATTATGGAAATCCTTGTTCTGACTTGTGCAATATCTATAGGCACTTCTCTAACTACATGCACCACTTGTACAACTTGGAAAATTATACAACTAATAATACACTTCCCTTAAACTTTAATTTCAACTCGGTAACTCGAATTTCATTCATGCATGAGTTAATTATGGCTGATTTATTAGTTAACTGGTTGAAAACATGAAGTTACAACCCACTGCTAGACCTCCTACTATTTCCTCCAACATTTGGAACTAGTTTAAGCGACTTTAACTAAATTAATTAATTATAACCCAAAATAAACTCAACCAGGGATCCTATAAACTAGGAGACACTTTACATGACTCAAGTTAGACCCTCAACTTGAATTAACTAAACCAACTAAGTAAAATTAACTTATCTAACTTGTACAACTTGTCTTGTGCTGTGGAATTACAATTTTTCTCCTAATTTAATTCAAGGGAAGATTAAATCAAGATTTTCTTGCTACATTTTCAACACCCCCTCTAAAAAAGAAATGGATTATCAGATACCCCAATCCTGCCTCTTTAATAAATTGAATTTACCTATAGAGACTGCCTTAGTGAATATGTCTACATCATGTTCCTCTGTATGGATGTACTCCAACAACATGATTCTCCTCTATAAACAATCTAGTAGATGGTGATACCGGATGTCAATAGGCTTGGACCGATCATGAAAAAATGGAATCTTAGTGAGTTTTATACAACTCTAATTGTCACGGTAAATAATTGTAGGATCCATATGCTAACCAAATAACTCTAGAATAATCTTCCTCATCCAGATAACCTCACAAGCTACTTGACTAGCAACCACGTACTCTACTTCTGTTGAACTAAGTGCAACTAATCTATGCTTCATGTTGTATTAATAATTTGATGTTGAACCAATATTGAAGATTCCCTCTAATATTCTCTTCCTGTTTGATGGAATCCTTGCCCAATATTCATCTGTGAAGCCTGAACGATTCACTCACTATGTCTGTTTGTACCAAAGACCAAACTAAGTAGTGCCTCAGAGGTATTTCAACATATTTTTAGCTGCCTTCCAATATAGTTTGGTTGGCTTAACCATTTCTTGACTAAGTTGGTTAACTACAAAACACATGTTCGGTCATTTGTTTACCGAATATATAAGTGAATGCACAAGTTGCTGGTAAATGGTAGCCTCTATAACTTTGCTCGAAATAGAATCTTCCTTCCTCTGACTCCTTGCTTAAGGAGTCCGCATAGGTTTTCATCTATCCATGTGGAACTTCATTAGTATCTCATTGGCATACTTGCCTTGAGATACTAACAGTTCCCCATCTCCTTACAATACTTCCATACCAAAGAAATAATGCATGAGCCCCAAGCCCTTCATCTCAAATTCTCTTGCAAGATCCTCTTTGAAAGATTTCACCAGCCTCCCATCACCTGTTAGAATGAAATCATCAACATATAATACTATTATCAATAATTTACCTTCAATCACAATATTGTAAAGCTTTTCATCTGCTTCACTTTTCGTGAAGCCCAACCTAGTGAAATAGTTGTCGATCCTAATGTACAATGCACGAGGTGCTTGTTTTAATCCCTACAATGCCCACTTGAGTCTGCACACATGCGACTCTCTGTTGAAGGTCTCAAATCCTTCCAGTTGATCTATGTACACCTCTTCCTTAGTCACTCCATTGAGGAAGGTTGTCTTCACATCCATCTTATGTATCTTCCATCCCATCCATGTTGAAAGTGCTAGAATAGATCGGATTAAAGGGTAGCTTCCTACTGGAGAAAAGGTCTCCTCATAATCAATCCCTTCCACCTTAGAGAACCTGTTGGCCACAAATTTGGCCTTGTGTTTCTAGACACTCCCATCAGTTGCCTGCTTCACCATGTAGATCCACCTAGAGCCTACTACTGACTTGTGCTCTAGCCTTACGACAAGTTCGCAAGCACTGTTCTTGGTAATGGAGTCATAGTACTCTACCATTGCATCAACCCACATTAATTTTTTCACTGCTTCCTCAAATGAGAATGGACCAGTATCTACACTCTCGCTCATCAGAGCCATGTAACCAGCGTACCAATTTTGTGACCTCCTTCACCTGCACTACGAAGTGGGTGCTCCCATATTCTCTCTAGCATCATGCATTGGTGTGTAAGATTCTCTGGTGCAGTTCTTTCCATCTCTGGATGTTTATGAATGAATGGGTGCTTCCACTATTTTCTCCTTTGCTTGTGGCTGCTCCACAACATCCCAAGTTTCTTCCTTTGGAGCTAAATGCTCCTCATTTTCATTTACTAAATCTCCCTCTTAAGGAAACATATCATGGCCTTCTCTTCATCAAAATTGACATCTCTACGAACACCTGTCATCCTATGAGATTGCCAATACACCAGATAGTTGTGAGGTGTATCAATGTACCCCACAAATATTCCCAAATCAGTTGTTCGCTCTAGCATCCCTGGTAAGATGACAACAAACTGATAAACCAAAGATAGTGTTGTGTGACACATCTATTTTCTTCCCTGAAAAATCTTCTTCTGGTTTAATCATCCCCAAAATCCGATGAGGACTCCTACTTTTCACATATACTACTATGTTGCATGATTCAGCCCATAAGTGCAATGGTAGGCCCTAATCATGCAACATCGCTTGCGCAACTCCCACAATACTTATGTTCTTCCTTTCAGGAACACCATTCTGCTGTGGGTTATGGGGTGTTCTTAACTCCCACCAGATTTCTTTTGATGCACAAAAGTTATTGAACTCATTCGACACATATTCTCTACTGTTATCACTCGTGAAATCTTTCACTTTCCTGCCATCTCAAAAAGTGCTTTAAATTCACAAAAAATTGAGAATATCTAGCTTTCTTTTCATGAATAATATCTATCAATTACACGAGAATTCATCTACAAATATAACATAATGACTGTGATTGGTCATGGAGGATGTCAAGAACGGTCCACACACATCTGAGTGAACTCTTTCAAGGATCACTTGTGCTCGGTTGTCCTTATCATGAAAGGTGGCTTTGGTGTACTTACCCAATGTACATTGTTTGCATTTATCTCACACCTCTAGTGCGCCCTTGGGAACTCCAATAGAGATCTATTACATGATCTCCAATTATCCATGGTGAAAATGGCCCAATTTTCTATGCCATAATTCATCGAAGTCTTACCTGTGCACCCTCTCTGCTTTCTTGATCAAAGTGGCACAACCTTCTACATCCAATTTGTTGAGGTTCTTCAACCGAACCCTGATCCACTTCACTTTTCTAGTGGATATGTGACAAAGAAAATCCTTTCGTTTGTTAAATATCACATCGTAGCCATCGTCTTTCAACATAGAAACTGAAACTAAATTCTTCTTCAGACTCAGAACATACAGGACATATTTTAATGTGAGAGGAGAACTAAACTCCCTCTGAAATTAAATGTATTGATATCAGTTGTGTTATACCTTTCACCATATCTGATCTCAATGTGCATCTGGAGCTCCTACTCCTCCAAGTCATTGAAAAATTATTTGTAGTCAGTCATATGGAATGAGCCTCCACTATCTAGATTCCACACACTACCCATCACTGATGTCACCATGCATACAATCAGGGTGAAATCCAACTTGAATTGTGAAGCAAGAGCTTCCCCTGCCACTCCTCTTGAGGGCTTCTTGTCGAGCTTCTTGTTGGACTTCTTGTGCGGACACTTTGTCGCATAGTGTCCCAGCTCATGAGAATGAAAACATTTAATCTTCAATAAGTCCTTCTTATTGTTGCCCTGAGTAGAATCCCCTTTGGATTGGGATTTATTCCCTTTCCCTTTCTTTTCACTTTGAGAAAAGGCACAATTATCCTCATCATCATGATTGGATGAGATTCCATCTCTGGTGTTCCACCTTATATCTTCTTACAACATGTCAGACCACAAACGCTCCCACTTTGGTAGATGTTCCCTCCCATTTACTGAATTTTGGTAGTTGTACCAACTCTTGGGAAGGCCTAGAAGTGCTAGGATGACCAGATCCTCTTCAAAACTATAATACCAATGCTCCCAAGCTCATCCCAACATTGGGTGACCCTCTGTCACACGGAATCTGTCAAGGGTGCGGACACGACTGACCTTCCTAGAAGTCTAAGACATTCTAATGACAAACAAGACAAAAAGGAGTGATCTTTCTCTAAATACACCTTTTATAACATGAAAACTACAAGTGTTTAGGCTTACCTTATTCCAAAACGCTGTTGTTGAAGTCCGTTCTTGACGATCCGGATGAGCTCCTCCTTCAAGTCAATTCCTGCAACCACAAACAATCAAACAATTACCAAGCACTTGCATTTCATATAATAAAACATATATCCAACATGCAGACCAAGGAACACATGAAATAACTCATTAACACAAGCTATTGAGAAAAATAAACCAGTTTGTATTAATAACGAAACAAAGAAACTCTTACAACCTGGCCTTGGTGTTGTGCAAGTTCCTCCCAGGGTCCATCAAGGGTTTTCCTCTACTTTGACAAAGCTCACCCTCTCCCAAGTAGAATCAAGTGAAGACAATCTCTCCTCACAAAGGCTCTAATGGAAGACCTAAATCCTGCAGCATTTACCCAAAGAAAATGTATAGCTCCAACCTCCCCTCCTTCTGGCTCAATGCCTTTATTTATAGTGCTGTAAAGAGGTTATTCAGGTCCACCATCAATGGGATCATCCCCCTCTTTGGGTGGGATAGCTCCCTTATTGATGGGATAAGTTCCCCTTAATAGAGATACATGAACCAACTGGAGGCGCATCCATTTCATCAAACCGACCTCTAGAATGTTCTAGAAGTAACCACAAGTAACTTTTTCAAGATAAAACTCGCGCATTTTGTCTTTTACAGAGGGACGCACCTGTCCCTTTACATACAGAGCGTCCATGGACGCAGTTTTTGTGAACAAGGTCCGCGTCCCCGCAGGTAAGACTAGAGAGAACCTGCGACCCCAGAGATAAACATGATTTTTACAAGACTTTCTCTCTTCTTTGAGTTTGAGATGGATAACAGAGGCATAGACTTGCCTAAGAGGGTAGCATGACTGTTGATTTGAGCCATACTAACTGTAAGTAGTCAAGGTGACATTTTTTAGTGTAACAGATTGCCCCCTAAAGTGCGAAGCCTGAATAGAATAGGGTTTTGTAATTCTAGGAAGGGTGAAGCGCTTTATCATTTCAAGGATTACCTTGTGGATGGCCTGGTTGGAACCTGCAATTTTCAACACAAAATACATGGATAAGATTATATCATCACTGAGGTAGGCATTCCCATACTCAGATTCAAAACTTTAACTAATGGACTAACTATTCTGATACAGGAATGATCTTGCAGTACATCATTTTTATAGACTTTTGTAGACACAGTATGGACGCAGCCATCTGTTTATGATTAGTCTACATAGATAATGAATACAAAACTCCTCGCAGCCTGGATGGTAGAAACTAGATCCAGGGTCTTCACTTCTACTTCTCGAATTGGTACGATTCTAGCCATGTGATTAAATGATTCGATGTCGAACATGGTAGAAACCACTTGATTACCAGTCAATGATGTAAACTGTTAACAAGCGTGAGAGAAACCACCAGTAATGTCAATGGTCCTCAAAGTACCAAGCACAACCCGTGAAATGTGAATAGATGTTTTGATGTCGAACACTTCACGGAATCCTCTGATCGAAAGTCAATGATGTAAACTGACGTCAAAGGCGAGAAACCTGCCATTGATGCATGCAGACTTCAAGGTACTGTCGATTCCTAAGTCATCTTTCTAGATAATGTGTCGATGTCGATAGAAAGCGACCCGTTGCAGGCAAGCCCGCAACACGAAATCATTGTTCAAGTTGAAGAAATGTTGCTGTAAGGACTGACTCAGGGATGGTCAAATGGATGACAAGTATTTTGCAGATGAAAGTTTTTGTTTGCAGACCTCTTGAACACATAACGACACAACAGATGGCTTGGTGACGAATAACTCAAAGTTAATCCCCGAAACCCGGTTAAAGACTTTCAAAGTGATTTGGTCAACTGTGAGGTAAAAGATTTCCCAACCCAGGTGAATGAAAAGTGTCGTGTTCAAGAGCGGTAATAAAGTTTCTTCTGAGACAAAAGGTGACAAATAGGTTCATTCTTCTCTTTTTTCCCCCACCATTTCTGGCAAGTACCTCTTTATTTTTAACAAGCTTGAGGAGGATAACATATGCTTGATTATAAGCTCATCCTTCGGACGAGTCCAACCTAGTTTAAATTCGAACCCTAGGAAGGAGTGGTTCGTTCCTGTTTGTAATTGAACAGGTCCTTTACTGTAAAATTTAACGAGCCCAGTATAGGAGAAACTCGGCGTTTTTCATTTTTAGAGAGTCTGAAAAAACTAAAGAAGACTCCACGTTGAACTTTTTCGTATATTTGTGTCCCTCAAGCCCGAAAAAGTATAAAATAATACCTGGGGGAACCGCTTGATCTTGCGACCAAGGAGTACTTTCATAATAGTGTCGTTAACCTGAAAAGTAAAAAGCGATCAAGGACACGTCGTTTTATTTCCTTATCGAGTTCGAAACGACAAAAACCCGGCAATCTTTTCCTGATTTTGCGGTCAGAAAAGAGCTAAAAGGGGACCGTCTTTTAATTCCGTTTTAACGAGTGAAAAAGAAACACTCGGCGATCTTTTCATTTTTTAGGAGTCAGAAAAGGGCTTAAAAGATGACTCTGCAATTTTGTTTGTGAAAATTTACAATTTCCCTCGAAATCCCTTTGTCCTGCACAAAAGCGACACATTACTCATACCTGTTTAAAATAGGCAAAAATACATTCAAAAACATCTTTTCATGGTAAAAAATGAACTAATTCATCCAAAAAACCTATAAAAAGACCTTTTACCATGTCATTTTTACCGTTTCACTGTTGAGGTTGAAAAAAGGGCTTTTGACAAGAAACTTCCCGTGGTTGCTGCGGAAAAACTGACCGTTGGAATCGAACGCCGTCTCATCCAGGTATTTTACACATCCTACTCTGCATTTCTATCCGTTTAGAATCAATTTTTAGGTTTTAGTTTTATTTTTTGGGGGGGTTTTGGTTTTGGAATGCGCCTCTCGGCGGACGCAGGTGCCCTTTGGGTGACCTGCGTCCCCCGACTTTTTCTCATACGGGAAAACGGTCGGAAGACGCAGCCCGCCTTCAGGCCAGCTGCGTCCGGGCGCCCTGTGCATCAAAGCCGGGGTGCGTCCTCCGAGAAACGCGCATTTCAAAACCCCAACTCTCTCAAAAAACCACCAAAAATTCCCAAATTAATTTCTAATGCTATTTTTTGATATGCAGGCACTAATCATGTTAGACTGGAGAGAAAGAGAGCACGTAGAGGAAGATGAAGCTGCAATAAATCATCAACCTTCTCTGGATGCCCTAAGAGCATGCGGATTGTACAAATATTGGACCATACCGGGCATGAGGGGCCAGGTAAGATTCTTGGAATGGCTGGTTGAGCGATGGAACGTACAAGAACAATGCTTTTACATAGGAGGGCACCAGCTCGAGATAGAGCCCTCGGATGTATACTTTCTCACTGGCTTGCCAAACAGAGGTGAGCAACTCAACCTTGCGGGGACTAGGCCGGGTGGCCAATCCCTTGATAGTCTCCGCGAGACTTGGTGCACACCTGGAGCTCACCATTCAAAAGGCATAGAGATAAAACACATCACTCTGCCGGAACTCAAAGTCATAGCGTTCACGGTTACCAGAATTTGCGGCGCGGCCGCTTTACACATTGCTTCCGGATCCCAAATGCGGATGGCAATTGACTGTTACCAAGGCACCATTTTCAACTGGTGTGAAGCTGTGTCGGCTCATATGAAGAGCCAACTGACCAAGGCAAGGAACGGACGACTAAAGACTTTTGGATATGGGCCTATAGTCGTGAGCTTTGCCTTGGAGAGAATTCCATTGCTGATCCCTCAGCAACTCACTGTTGATATCTTGGGTCCTCAGCAGCCAAAGCTGATACGATGGGTTGCGGTGATGGCCCGGCATCCTGACGAGGGCGCGACAGTAGTTCGATTCTCAGATAGTTATTTTGACTGGTTAGAGGGCCAGCTTTTTGTGATACAGGATTTTCCGTATGCCGGAACGGATTTCAGAGGTGATCCGGACATGGTTCTTCCACAGGGAGAACAATGGGATGACAGAGGTACTTTTTATTTTCACAAGTTTTCTAGTTATGTATTTTTTTGTATTTTTTATATATATCGTCTCAAAACTAATAGTAAATCTTTCAAAATGCAGATGTTGGCCCACAGCGTCCAGCCAACCTCCGGCCTTATGATAGACTACATCCAGCTGCACCGGTACCGGCCCCACAGGATGCGACAGCAGAAGTACTAGCTGATTTGGAGCATGATCTAGAGCGTCTCACGGCAGATATACCTGAGACTACTATGGATGATATTCCAATGAGGCTTCAGCGCTTCGTAGTCGCGGTCCCTGGACCATTTAGGGGTTTTTTGCGTAAGGTAGCCCGCGCAGTGGTGTCGTACAGAGAGCACCACCAGTGATTGACTAGTCACTTTTGTAGTCACATGTGACATTTTGATTTTTTGTACTATCATTTTGCCGATCATAAGGTGTTTTAAACCTATGATCGAAGACGATGTATATATTTTTTGACACACTTCTATCTATATATATCACTATTACCGGCTTATCTTGTTTAACATATGTGATGAAATGTTTTTAAATTTACTTGCATGATTATCGTAAATGTCTGTCCAACATTCGAGAAGCAATTGCATCTGCTAATGTATTCAAAGACCTTGGAATATGTTGATATTCAATGTAATCAAATTCACGTTCCAAGAGACGCACTCTCAAAAACAACCTTAATAACACAGGATTTCTAATGGCATAAACTCTATTAAGCTGTAATACAACAAGTTCAGAATCTAACCTCACTATCAAACGTCGAATTCCAAATGAAATAGATTCGGATAATAATTCAACCACTGCACTGTATTCTGCAATGTTATTCGTTGTTTGACCGAGGCTTACCCCATGCATAGAAACTAACTCGTCAGAGGGCGAATAGATAACCCAAGCTGCGGAAGAGATATTCCGTGTACTACGACAAGCACCATCAGCAAATCCAATGTATGTTTGGAGAGGCGTCGACATCTACAATATCAAGAGTAAAACCAAGATGAGCCAAAATAATGACGAAAAACCACACTTGCTAAGCTAAGCACACTGACTAAACTAACACACTTGCTAGCTAGAAAGAAAATCTAACCTATCTAAAAATTTCTCCATACCCATCATTTTAAGCATAATACCTCTTTAGGTAAAGTCCATTTCTGGGTTTACCCAAAGAGTCCCCATCAAAATCAACTAACTCATAAGCCCCTTTTGCTAGCTTTCGCTTTACAATGTAGGGCCCATGCCACATGGGAACGAATTTTCCGGCACCTAGCTTATCGTTAGCTTGATCATATAATAGTACTAGGTCTCCTTCCGAAAAACTTCGAGGGGTTACATTTTTATCGTACTGAGCTTTCATTCGTTTCGCGTGAGTCTCGATAGCTAAAGTAGCGTCACGTCGAGTCTCATCTAATTTAGCCAAGTATAATAACCGTTTCTCCTCTTCGGAAGTAGCTGGAAGTAATTCGACAGCCATTTGAAGTGATGGGATTTCGCATTCAATAGGTAACACAGCTTCTAAGCCATAAACTAGCTGAAAAGGGGTGAAACCTGTTGAATTTTTCACTGAAGTTCGATATGCCCATAGCGCCGAAAATAACATGTTATGCCAATTCGTTCGATGGATACCAATGATCCGTCGAATCATGACGACTAGAACTTTGTTGATTGACTCAACCAAACCGTTGGCTTGCGGATAATAAGGAGTAGAGCTATCGTGGCGCAAACCAAGCTGGCTTGTAAGCTCAGTCATCATGACATTTCGAAAATGGCTCCCATGGTCAGTAATGATTGCTTGTGGGACACCAAACCTAGTTATGATATGATTGAATACGAAAACTGCAGCTGTCTTGCCGCTTGCGTCGAATGTAGGCATCGCCTCGGCCCATTTTGTAAAATAATCAACCGCGAGGATGATATACGCATGCCCCCCGGCCGAGTGAGGGTTACAAGTAATAAAGTCAATGCCCCATTTGGCGAATGGACCAGCGGCAATTATAGGGTGGAGAGGAGCAGGTGGAGCGCGCATCTTTCGATCAAACACTTGACAGTTGTGGCATGTTCTGACAGCAAGGATACAATCTTTAAACATAGACGGCCAGAAATAGCCAGCGCGCAACACCTTCTGAGCTGTGGCATACCCAGACATATGACCGCCACATGCTCCAGAGTGACAATCATTCAAAACTCTCTCAGCCTCTTCGTGAGTTAAACAACGTCGAAAAACTAAGTCTGCCCCCCGGCGATAAAGTGTATCTCCAATAATTCTGTATTGCTGGGATCGAAACCGAATTTTTCGACGGTCTTCCTTGGAAGCTTCAGGCCGAAAGGTTTGGGTTTGGAGATAGATGATTATATCCCCATACCACGGATCTAAAGTGCTAATAAGAAACAAAGATTCGTCCACAATGGACTCCTCTGCCACAGTCTCTGTGTCAGCACTCGGGAAATCACACATTAATTCCGCAAAAACTAAAGATTTCTTAGACTTGGACTTCTCGAACTCCAAGTCGAACTCTTGCAGGATAACAATCCATTTAGAGTACTTGCCCCCTAGCAGTTGTTTTGTCAAAATATAAATCATAGGGTTGCAATCCGAAATAACTGTAGTCTTGCGGAGAAGAATGTAGTGACGAAAACGCTGGACAGCTTGAACGGCTGCCAGGGCCAATTTCTCCACATGTGAATATTTTAACTCAGTTGGGTTTAAGGTTCTGCTAAGATAATATATCACATGCTCTGCTTTGAATTCATCTTCTTGAACTAACACCATTCCAATGGTGGAATGCGAAGCTGCGAGGTATAAGAAGTAGTCCTGGTTGTAGTTGGGAGGATGCAATAACGGTGCATGGGTCAACGCGTGTTTCAGTGCATCAAAAGATTGTTGGGCAATCTCGTCCCAAAAGAATTGTGCGTTCTGTTTCAACAACCGTGTAAAACCTTTAGTGACCTCGGCGTAGTTTGGGATGAATCGGCGTAAAAAGTTCGCTTTCCCTTGCAAACTTTGGAGTTGGCGCAAACTCGAAGGAGGAGGCAATTTGATGATAGCCTCGACTTTCGAGGGATCGACGCGAATGCCGGTTTTTGAAACAACAAATCCCAGCAATCGACCTGTTTCTATACAGAAAACACACTTGTGGGGATTCAACCGAATTCGATAATGCCTACACCTCATAAAGATTGCTCGTAGGTGGACAAGGTGATCAGCTCGTTGTAAAGAATGAGCAGGCAAATCATCGAGATAGGGTTGCACAATGTGCTTGATGTCATGAAATGCATAAGACATCGCCCGTTGAAAAGTGGCCCCGGCATTCTTAAGTCCAAAAGGTAATTTGCAATAAGCAAATGTCCCCCATGGACAAATGAATGCCGTTTTTGGTTGATCGGCAGGTAGAATATTGATTTGATTATAGCCTGAGAAACCATCCATGAAGGAAAACATCTCACTTCCGGCACAATCATCAATGATTTGATCGATATAAGGCGTAGGATAGTTGTCTTTTGGACAAGCTCGATTGATATCCCTATAATCGATACAGATTCTTATTGTTCCTTGTTTTTTATTGACGGGAACAATATTCGATACCCAATCCGTTAACGGGATCGGATAAATGAAACCTGCTTTCAACAGCTTTTCGACTTCTGCTTTGATTGCAGCCGCTTTTCGAGGGTGAATCTGACGCAACCGTTGCCGAATGGGTTTAGCATCCGGGTAGGTTTTGATTTCATGAACAACAATGGCAGGATCAATTCCCGGCATTTCCTCGTAAGACCAGGCAAACACGTCGCGGAATTCTTGGAATAGGGCCTTGTAAGTTTGGATTTCCGTTTCAGTACATGCGGCACCTATATGAATGTTCTCCTCGATTCCGGGCTTCACTGAAATATCAATGGGAATAGTACGAGAAATATTCCCTAAATTCAGCTCTGAATCAGAATGTTTCGTTGGATCCTGAGCGTCTTTGACATATTCAGCGGTAAAGATAGATGAAAAATCATTTTCAAATGCATCATCCTTAGGTAAAAACGAAGATCTGTGATGGAGATCTTCCCATGGTAGATCATCTACACTTAGGATTTCGCGAAGTTGTTCGTCAGATGACACTTCTTCGGGAAACGTTATCCGTTCTAAGGGTGAGGTGAAAAGTGACTCTTCACTGACCACATTCATTTGGTCGGTTGAATGAAAGTCGGTAAAAGACATAAGAGCTTCATAAGCAATCTCATACGGACTCAACGGCATAACATCACCGAGTGAGTCTAGCTCAGAGTCAGAGGGAACATACCAAGGATCATCATAAATAATGTTTTCTGACGTGATCATATGAATTGTTGCGAACGAAGGGTCTGCATTGAGTGGAGGGAGAGGAAAAGTTCCCAGTAAACCGGAATCCTTAACTAAACCTACACCAATGTCCCTATAAGGGATTGTCGTTTTACCAACATGCTGGATAGTTTCTAAAGAGGTTGGGTCGGATGAAAAGTATGTCAGCTGATCAATAGTCACGATCTTACCGTTATGTGGAAACTTAATGACTCTGAAGACCGATGAAACGACCGCTGTCATAGCATATGACCAACTTCGACCCAAAAGAAGGTTGTAGTCTAGAGGGGCATCAACCACTTCCACATCCAGACTAACGGTTTTACCTTCGACCCCTATAGGCAATTCTTGTAGAATACCAAACGGACGGAACCCACGGCCATCAAAGGCCTTAAGGATGGTGGGGGATTGGTTCAACGAAGGAGAACCAAGCGATCTCCAACATTGAATCGACATAATACACGTAGAAGCTCCCTCATCAATCACAGTCCGATGAATAGGCCTGTTTTTGACTATCACTGGAATTTGGAAAGCCATTTGATGGGGGAGACGTGGTGTACTATTTTCTAGATCAAAGATCATTAGGTTCGGGTCCTGAACATCGACAGCTCCAATAGCCGACAAAAGCAATTTTCGTTGCGCTGGACATGATTGCAGCACTTCGAGTGCCGACATTGCTGAAGGTGAAACAGCTAAGTCTTCAACAATGTTGTAATTCTGGGCTGCTCTCGCATGTGGATTGAAAGCAGACCTTCGAAGTACACCCTTGGCGGGCGGCTTAATCACTAAGTCTGGGTTAGGTTTTTCGATCTGTAGTGGATCGGAACCAGGAGCTGAGGTTGATGGGTTAGAGTGAGAAGATTCTGCTTCCTTACCATCAACAGGAGCCTTACTACCATAATCTTGCGATCGAGTCGCAATCCTGACATGAGACATCATCAAAATGGGTTCTTCACTGGCATTCGAAGAAGAACCTATCATCTTATTTTCCTGCTCTGGAAATGGATTCTTTAACACAGCAGGAGTCGGAGAACCTTTGACTATTTTCACTACCTCGGCCCGATGAGGGCAGTCTCTCGTAAAATGATCTTCTTCACAAATAAGACAAGGATAGCGAGGTTTGCGTTTTCGTCATTGGTTTCCGACTTTTCCGTTTTCTCCTTTGGAGCCTTGTCTGCTTTAGCCTTCTTCTTTCCTTTCTTCTTTCCACCGTTTTTGGATTTGGCCGTAGATGACTCTACAGCGTGAATGTCGGCGGTAAGTTCAGGAGGAGAAGACTCTCCTGTCGGAGAATCAGGCAAAGTGATAATTGGAGTATTGGAGGCCTTGGAAGACTTCTTCTTACTCTTCGTAGTCACGATACCGATCATACCATCAGCGGCATGAGATCCCGAAGGAGCAGCAGCGATTTGGTTTGACTTTGGAAGATCCGGAATTTTTCATGTAACGTACCCGACTGAGTGTAAACTAAGTCAAGGTATTGTGCCTGAGCAATGACTTGCTCCTCAGTAACTACTCCGGCCTTAGCTACATCTTCAGTAATTCTTGGTAATAATGATTTGACAAACCATTCAGCTAAGATTTGGTCCGGGATAAAAACTTTCACTAATCTCCTTCGACGTCTCCACTCATGGATGTGATCAGAAATGTACGTGGATGTCGATTGTTTTAGCGAAGTTAATAACTCTGTACCATTATCGTATCTGACTGGTAACTGAAAATGAGTTAAGAACGAGGTAGCTAACTGGCTAAAGTTGTAAAAAGAGGCCCGTGGTAACTCAATGTACCACTTGGCTGCGAGACCAATGAGTGTACGCTGGAAAAGACGTAAGCGGATAGAATCATCTGAGATGGAATTTGATGCACACCAGAGGTGGTAAGTCATCACGTGATTAGACGGATCCTCTCCAGACTTACCTTCGAACTTGGGTATATCGCTGGGCAACTTATTTGGCATTGGCGGCCAGAACGGAAGATATTGAATTGGATCGTTCGTTAGGCGCGTCAAGTCGGGTAAATCTAAAGTTGCAATAAATGGTAACTGCCGGTTAGGATCTCTGAAACTCTGAGTCACAATACCAGCCCCAGGAGGAGGATATCCAGGATAACTAGGAACAGGATTCGCATTGGGGATATTATATCCTCCTGGAAAACCAGGATTAACCGGACCGTACTGGGGTTGTTGAGGTGGTTGATAATTGTACCCAGGATACGGTTGATACTGGTAAACCGGTTGTTGGGCAGCTTGCCCAGGTTGATACTGTCCCTGGTACGGAGGTTGAACAAATTGAGGTTGAGTAGTAACAACCGTACTTGTACCAGGTTGGCCTACAGGCATCTGGACTGTGGTTTGAACCGTGGGTCCAGACAACGGTACAGATGTCTGAGGAGTGGTTACAGGGACAGTAGAAACCGGAGCTGCCGATACTCCAGAAGTAAGCATGGTAGATGAAGCGGTAGTTGCTGCAGCCGTGTGAGGTGGAGTACCTGGTGCAATTGGCGGCTGAGTAACTACAGAAGTTACAGGGGTCTGAACACTTGACTGGACAGGTTGCGGTTGCTGGGGTGGACCAGGAACTGCAGGTTGTCCTGCTTGAGGTACCGACTGTATACTTGGTTGCGACATCTGTTGACCCTGTGACGGATCCCATGTTAACATTCCAGGGTATTGACTCGTAACAGGTTGAGGATACTGAGATCCATAGCCGTATTGAGGATAGGGTTGATAACTGTAAGGTGCAGTCCCATATGATTGCCCTTGAGGTGGTTGATAACCTTGACCAGGGTATTGACCCGTAGGTTGATAACCTTGAGGTAAATACGAATACTGGGGTTGACCTTGACCTTGAGGTTGGTATCCTTGAGGTTGATACCCTTGGGGTTGATACCCTTGGGGTTGATACCCTTGGGGTTGCCATCCTTGAGGTTGCCATCCTTGAGGTTGATACTGATACTGAGGTTGACTTTGGGGTACATATTGAGGCTGGGGTTGATACCCTTGGGGTTGATACCCTTGAGGTTGCCCCCCAGTCACAAATGAAGTACCTTGAGGTTGCCCCCCAGGCATTAACGAAGGTTGCCCCCCAGGCGGTAATTGGCCACCTTGAGGTTGGTTAATGGGAGTTGAACCTGACATCATATAAACGTCACCTATACTCAATGGTACATTACCACTGTTTCCAACTAATAACCCATGATCAACAGGTTGAGGAGATGCTCCCGCAAAGGTACCAGAAAGTGATTGATACCCAGTAGGAACAGAAGGACCGCCATGTAAAAATGATTCAGGACTTTGTGAAAACACAGATGACTGACCAGACATATTTACAGGAGAATGAATTCCTCTAGGTGGAACCGGAGTACGAGGTGTAGAAAAACCTACTGAGTTGTCTAAAAAATTGGTTAATGCAAGGTACCAAGATTCACTTCTAGGAGGACTGTAAAAGATGGATTCACGCTCCCTTAGATCAAGGGTAATTAGATCTTCAGAATCAGAAACGCCTATTTCTTCCTCTGGAACAAGTTCTTCTATAGCAATTAATCCAACAGGAAGATTTTCGGTGATAATTCTTTCTATTCTTGGTGAATCAGGAACACTAGGAGTTGGAGTAACAGGTTCTGAAATTTCAGGTTCTTCGCCTGTTTCACTGGCAGATGAAAAACTACCAGCAAGCTCGGAAACTGTAACAGCTTCGGGATTGTAACCTGTTTCTAAACTTTGGTAATCTGGATGGACTACCAAGGAAGATTCTCCTTCTTCAGGTGATCCTACTCTACTGCCACTAGGAGGAGTTACAAGGACCTTTAACCCTTCTAAATTACCTGGGTCGTCTCGAGGAGGGGATCCCCTAAGTCTACGGGATCTTCTCAACAATTCGGCCACAGACACAACTTCAGGAGACTGGCCCGCAATTCGACGGGACCTTCTCGGTAATTCCGCCACAATTAAAGATTTTAACTACAACACACGAAAACAAAGTAAAAAATTTCAAATCAAACCACCTAAAGTCTTCTAAAGAACCAATCAAATTTGAAGCACACGCCTAAATAATCTAGAGCGTCAAACCACACACAAACAGTAGTCTTCCGGACCAAAAACGCTAGTTGGTGATTAGGCCCAACCTCGCAGGATTCAGTACAGAAATAGTGGGTGGAACAGTTACCCCGGCAACCTGCTTAATGAATAGACTGGACCAAGTTCCTCCACTTTAACCGTCTCGAAGTGAAGCGAACCCCCCAGAAAATCCAAGTGAGTATAACCGACGTCTGCTCCAGGTACAGTGGGACCTTCCCTCCACCGTCACCTTGGGTAGAATCCTAGATATTATGGCCACTAAGGTTACCAATCACAACAATTACACCTGGGGGAACAGTCTAAACTCCGACAGCACGCAAGGGCAGAGTAGCAAGCTCCAATCCCCTTACCGGCTCCTTGACAACAATCCAAGGTTTACCGATAAGTGACCCCTGGCTCCTCGACAATGGTTAATCCGAGGTTTACCGTTTGTAATACGTACTGCCTGGCGTCGTTCCCAACGAGGGAGGAATGATCCCCTCACTGGTTCGGACACGAGCTCGTGCTTCTCCTTTAAGAGGAGCTTTCCCAGAATGTAACTGAAACAATTGGATTTGTTCTACTCAAGATAGACTATCTGTTTGGTTTTGTAGTCTTGGAGAGTTAAGTACTCACCTACTCCAAGACCCTAGCCTAAGCTATGTTGGTGCTTCAGAGCCCTAGAAAAATAAAGATTACTAGATTGATTTTAATTTAAGCGTTACTTTTAAGGTTGTTTCTTAAGTCAAAAGGTGATGGAAGTGAAACTAGTGGTGTGTTGACTCGACTCGAAACCACTACAAAATGCACCTAGAATGATTTATCCACTACTTTACTTTTTCGATGAATTGCTTAACTAAAAAGTTGAGAGAATGCAATCTTTATAAAAGCAACTTTTAATTGAAAACAATCAAAGAAACAATTCGTTTGTCTTTTCCAAGCATAAAAACATAACTTCTCTTTACATGCACGAAAAAACTCTTTTCTTCTTTTGAAAACAAAAAGCTACTTGAAACAAGACTTTTAAGAAGATGTTTTTGTATTTTTCTTTTAATAAAGCAAGTAAATCTAATTAAACAAAAAATCAATCTTAACAACTCTTAAAATCTATGAAAATGCACTCATAAGCAAACTAAAAGTAAATTTACTCTAAGCAATCTTAACGAGGCCAAAACTAACAATGATTATTTCTAAGGTGTTTTACTTGATCACAATCAAATCAAGGACTAGCTTATTGCAGAATCAAAACTAGCCAAAACAAAATTCTAATCTTTTTGTTCTTTTTTTAAAATGGAAATCAATACTTTATAACAAGTAATTCGAAATTTGACCCAAAACAACTCAAATGGCAAGTTGCTCACAAAAGGAGACTTTACGACAGGCCAGACTTCTAAGAAGGTTGACTAACCAGAGATATCTAAGGCTGGACAACTTTCTAATAGCAAAGTCACTACAAAGCCTTTCCAAAAATCAAACCCTAGGTCAAAACTTCGTTGAAAACCACTAAAACACTCAAAGCTCACAAAACTAGTTTAGGTGAAAATTCTTGACAGGGTACTAAAGGATCTGGGCGGAAAACACTAAGGAAAAACAAAATCTAAAAGCAATTTGAAGCAAAAATGGAATTTTCTTAAGTTTTACAGGAAGACGCAGGCAACCCGTTGTCACAGGTGCGGCCCCGCTCTGTGCAGACGGCAACAGCGCGTCCAAAGACGCACTGTGCAGTACTAAGAGGGTGCGTCCGTCTGGAAAAATGAAGAAAAACCAAATCTAACTAAATCTAAAGCTAAGCCACCCAAATACTAATTCTCACAGTCAAAAACCAGAAAATAAAAATGATTTTCTCAAAGCAAAGTTCATATAAAGGAAAAGACTCTCTCATTAATGGATTCCCCAGCGGAGTCGCCAATTTGTCACACGGAATCTGTCAAGGGTGCGGACACGACTGACCTTCCTAGAAGTCTAAGACATTCTAATGACAAACAAGACAAAAAGGAGTGATCTTTCTCTAAATACACCTTTTATAACATGAAAACTACAAGTGTTTAGGCTTACCTTATTCCAAAACGCTGTTGTTGAAGTCCGTTCTTGACGATCCGGATGAGCTCCTCCTTCAAGTCAATTCCTGCAACCACAAACAATCAAACAATTACCAAGCACTTGCATTTCATATAATAAAACATATATCCAACATGCAGACCAAGGAACACATGAAATAACTCATTAACACAAGCTATTGAGAAAAATAAACCAGTTTGTATTAATAACGAAACAAAGAAACTCTTACAACCTGGCCTTGGTGTTGTGCAAGTTCCTCCCAGGGTCCATCAAGGGTTTTCCTCTACTTTGACAAAGCTCACCCTCTCCCAAGTAGAATCAAGTGAAGACAATCTCTCCTCACAAAGGCTCTAATGGAAGACCTAAATCCTGCAACATTTACCCAAAGAAAATGTATAGCTCCAACCTCCCCTCCTTCTGGCTCAATGCCTTTATTTATAGTGCTGTAAAGAGGTTATTCTGGTCCACCATCAATGGGATCATCCCCCTCTTTGGGTGGGATAACTCCCTTATTGATGGGATAAGCTTCCCCTTAATAGAGATACATGAACCAACTGGAGGCGCATCCATTTCATCAAACCGACCTCTAGAATGTTCTAGAAGTAACCACAAGTAACTTTTTCAAGATAAAACTCGTGCATTTTGTCTTTTACAGAGGGACGCACCTGTCCCTTTACATACAGAGCGTCCATGGACGCAGTTTTTGTGAACAAGGTCCGCGTCCCCGCAGGTAAGACTAGAGAGAACCTGCGACCCCAGAGATAAACATGATTTTTACAAGACTTTCTCTCTATTTGAGTTTGAGATGGATAACAGAGGCATAGACTTGCCTAAGAGGGTAGCATGATTGTTGATTTGAGCCATACTAACTGTAAGTAGTCAAGGTGACATTTTTTAGTGTAACACCCTCCTCAAGTACTGTGGCATTGTGTCTCCCTTCTCCATATTGATCTTCTCAAGCTTGTCCTTCAGTGCCAAGTTCTTGTGGTCATTGCTATTCTGAAACAATTCTAGTAAATCATGCCACATTGCATACAGTGTATCCTTCCCCTAGAGGTTCGAGACAATATGATATTGAACTCCTTCCAGTATGATCCTCCTTGTCTTTGTAACACATTTCTTCCACTCTACCAGATCTTGAGCATCGGTTATTGGAGGCTGAGGAATATCATTGTCTATGAATTCCTTCATCTCATTGTCTTCCAACACTACCTCCATCGTGTCCTCCCAAGAAATATAATTCGAGCTACCCTCAAGGGCATAATCAATTCTCAATCCATATAACGAAATCCTACTGGCTCTGAAGAATGATCCTACAAATTCGATTTCATCTACAAAGACAAAATCATATTCTTCTCTTCTAGTGTGACCTTTTCTCTCATACCATGTAGAAATTCCTTGTGGAATAAAACTTCTTATGTAATTTATTAAAACAAAAGACTTGAGTATACTCTACTCATCAATGAAAATAAGTAATCGATCGAGAAATCATGAAGCATAAAGGAGAAATAATTCAATTAACACATTACACACTGATTTCCCAGGGAAATCCACTATTAAAAAACCCTGCTATATGTATATTGCATTAGTAAGAAAATATGAGAATATTACAATGTTTTTCTCAAGCCCAAGCAACCTCTGCATTATCTCTATCTGTCTCACTACCTAACTATTTGACTGTGGCCAATACTTAAACAATTGTGCTTCCTTCCAAGCTCCTATTTCCTTGCATTGTTTCTCAAGGAATTATCCCCTTATTAATTAGAGAAATCCCCATCGTGAATTGCACAATCTCTATAGGACCTTCTCTGATTGCATGCACCACTTGTACAACTAAAAAAATTATACAACTAATAGTGCACCGCCCTTAAACTCCAATTTCATTAAGGTAACTCAAATTTCATATATGCATGAGTTAATTTTGGTTGATTTTTCGGTTAACTATTTGAACACATGAAGTTGTACCCCATTTTAGATTTTATGGTTGATTTATCAGTAAACTATTTGAACACATGAAGTTGCACCCCATTGCTAGATCTCCTATTAGTTCCTCTAACAATTCGGTCTAGTTTAACTCACTTTAAGTGAGTTAAACTGAGTTAATTAATTATAACTCAAAAAAACACAATTCCTATAAAGTTGGAGACACTTTATATGACTCAAGTTAGACCTTGAAATTAACCTAATTAACTCATACAAATTATCTTGTGATATAGAATTACAATTCTTCTCCTAATTTAATTCAAGAAAAAATTAAATAAAGATTTTCTTGTTGCATTTTCCACAATAAACTTGGGAGTACCCCATCCCTACTTGCTGCTGCCAACCGCTTGCTCCGCACGATGCCCATGAGAGTCCTCGGAAGCTTCATCCCATAATTGAGCTCACTCATTTATAAAATAGATGTAATAAAACCCCCCACTATAGCGTGCCGATAGACCGTTATGATGGTGAGGGTACTGAGCCTCATGAATTAGGCTAGCAGGTTTTCGAACTTGATCCTGATTGTGGTCGAGTGGACACACGGGTTTGAAGATATTCGTTGAATATCAATGCTATCTGAAAAGTATCTGCCCTCATTGGTGGTCACGAGAGCCCCTTGGTCTGGGGAATCTTTGACCACTTTCAAGGCGGGGATAATGGTATTGATTGTGGAGGGATTGAACATGTGATCTCCCTCGTGACAGGGTGAGGATCTACACCCTTCCTCGCTGCACATCTTCGCTCCTCCTTTCATAACTTAAGACTAACCCCGTGCTTGGAGCGCGTTTTTATCTTTTGCCTTAACCTAAGACTGAGTCGGTTTTTTGCATTTGTTCCTTTTGTCTTAACCTAAGACAACTAAAAAGTTAACATAAGGGTTTAAGACTAAAATAATTTTTCATCTTAAATTAACGTTCTAAAAACCCCTCTTGTGTAGTAGTGTTTGATGAAGTTTACTGCTTTTTAAAATTTGTTGTAGATTTCTCTATAAAAGTTTAATCTTGGACGGTTGACAGGGTGTCTTCTTTTCGACCCATGCAAGTATAAATTCGCATCTTCCATATAAGTTTAGATTTTATTCCTAAATATGTACTCGACCGGAGTAGGTTTGAAGCTCAAGTCAGCATATCCATCGATTTGAATTTGATTCATAGTTGTTTGATTTGAAATATAATCTCCACCCACTCAGCATATACATCAATTTGAATTTGATTTATAGTTGATAAAGCAAGAGGAAAAAAGCTTACAACACTTTCAGTTTTCAGCTACATTGTTGTATGACTATGGTTTGCTACGTTGGATCATGTTTTTCTGCATAGCTGAAACCTTCCCAAGTGGGGCTCCGATCTTGACCTTCCCTTCACAAAAGAATGGATGGGGGGTCAAGATGGGAAACCAAGAAAAAGTTACAACAAACAAAAACATTTAAATCGAACAATTTAAACCATAGAGAATATGAATGAATGGTTGATATTTTGTCATGTTCATTCACTAAATGTAGCTGAGGAAATAGACTTTTGTCCAGGTGCAATGAATGTGTGTATGTTTTATTTTGAGCTTCGACGAAATAATGGTGCCTAACCATTATTCCTTATCACAACGACAAGAGTGAGTACTATTTAAGAAGATGATCATACCTCCTGTTCTGCATTTGTAATGATCACAACTGCGAACCATCGCCCTTGTCCCCCACAACTGGTTGTCAACACCGAGAGTTCCTTCAAGCACTTCGTCGAACCTACAAGCATGCGGTATTTAAAATGTGAGTGCACGAAGAGATCGTTTCGCTGAAGTGTTTGGAGGAACTTCGGGCGTCAATGAACTGCCAAACTGCTTCTGCCGCCTTTAGTGACAGCATAGCTGCACACAACGCATTGATTCATCCTTATTGCGATGTAACTGTAACTGATTTTCTTTGCCTTGTAATCATACTTACAATAGGTATTCATAGATATATCAGTCGTTTTATCTATTGGCCGTTTTAATTTAATGAGAATGGGTAATAGACATATTACTCCTTCCATGCATTTGCTTTTCTAGTTAAATTAGTATGGAGGTCATGTAGGTGAAAAATGATACAGAATTGTTATGTTTGTTTACAACTTTCATTATATATAATTCTGCTTCTTTATGGCTAATTTGTTCACAGTGAACTTTTGTTTCTTCTGGTTGGCTGCAGATGGTCAGTTAGATATTTAGTTTTTGATACTGTTCATCGAAGTTGTACACCTACAATGTCCGAAGCACGTAAAGGTGGCTTATGACTTCTCTCCATTTATACTTAAATTTGCTTAGCTGAATTTATTAAGAACCAAGAAGTTTAAACGATGTTGCGTTCAGCTTACGATCTTTAAACGACAAACGTTGAAGCACTGTCGGTGCTTATGCCATTGCAACTTATATACCTCCATCAATTCCTCAAAAACTTTGTCATACTAATTACGGATGATAGATATAATGTGATATAATGTGGATTGGGTACGTTCATAAACAATTACATGCTAGAAATATAATTTTAATTGGTACAGATTTCTGAACTAGTTCCATAATTATTAGAAACGTCAACAATAGTTATTGTACTTTATGAATGGTACATTATCAATTGTCTTGAATTTCAATAACTAAATTTGACATTCAATAACTAGTTTTTAATTATATTCGTATATAGATTTATTTTAAATTCAATAACTAGATTTTAATTATATTCGTATATAGATTTATTTTAAATTTGTATAAATTTATTTTAAATATGTATTTACTAAATGTTGATAATGATCAATTTCAAAGTTAAAGTGCATCTAAATTAATACTCTTATTTTTCATAATAGATAACTTCATCACAAATACCATTAGTTGAACTCTGTTTTAATATTATGGTTTTGTAAAATACCACGAATAAAGTTACCAAATAACAAACTCAAACTTATCTTTACATTTATTAATTATTAATTGTTTTTTGAGTAATTGATTTAGATAAAATTACATTAGATTATTAGATTATATTACATTGCATAACATTTTACAACATCTACCTACTAAAATGGCGTCTGTCAATACATTAAAAAACACACAAAATATATAACTGAAATTAATATTTATCTAACTATAAACCAAATTATATATATATATATATATATATATATATATATATATATAATATTATTTACAACTCCTCAACTCATATTCATACCTATATAATCCTAAACCCTAATATATAATTATAAATTATTATATTATATTATGTATAATTTATTCCACCTTTAGTTTACATGTGATATAAACTTGTGTATATAAATGCTAGGAAAAAAATTATACTAAAAATAAAAAATATAAGTATTTATACATAAAAAATTATTTTAATTAAAAAAACTAGTTTATTAGATATTAAAATATTTATTATAATATATGTTAAAAAATAGAGATAATTCAATATAGTATATATTGAAGTTTATAGGCATATTTAATTTCAAAATTTTATTAATTATGAAATTTTAAAAATTGTAATTTAATTATGAATAACTTTTGAATATTTTACGATGTTTTTAATAGTATACACAAATTAAAGGTTAATATTAATAAATTAAGTAGTTATGTTATTTTTTTAATTAAATTTATTAATTATAAAATTGTCACATAAACATGTGTCATCTGAAATCTTTTGAAACTAAGTTATAATATAACCCATGAAATAGTTTTATTTAGAGATTAAGTAGAAGATGGATAATTATATAAGTGATAAATTTACATATCAATTCTTTCTATATTTTATACTAATAATTTAGTTATAATTTAGTTAACTTTTATGATTTTTCTATATTTTAACAATATGATACTTATCATAAAATAAGTGTTTTTGATAAGTATTATAAATTAATTCTTATTATCATTTATGAACAATTTAATTTCTATAATTTTACTAGTATATAGTATAAAATAATATCCATAATTACTAAAAAAATATAAAAAAATACAATAACATTTAAATACTTAAAATAAATAATATAATGTATATGTAATTTTATATTAAAATGTGTTATTTTTATTTCGGGTTACTTTTTTATGATGATGATGATGATGATGCTTAACGTCAGCTGATACCAAACATTGGTCTATCGGACCTAAAGAAACAAATTATTTATTTTGATTTAAGATTTTATTCCTATGCTAAAAGCTTGGAGAGAAGCCTCCTGATCTCACTATAATTTTGACATTGTAAAAGGCTAGGAAGGTCAGTATTGTAACAAAGATTGTGAAACTAAGATCTAATGTGGTTGTACGTGGGGCACTCGAAGAGGAAGTGGTTTTCACCCTCGATGTTCGTATTCTCACATATATGGCAGATCCTTTCCATCCATGACATGTTAGGAATTTCCCAATGACCTGTTTCACTATGGAGCTCATGACTATTCATTCTAATCTTTGCTATATTAATTTCCTTCTTTGAGCTAGTTAAAATAGAGAGATAATTTTGATCTTCTAGGGTGGGGTTGATGACCTTCTTATAATAACTTAATTTTCTTTTAGGCGCTAAATCTTTCTCACACCACATTTTTTTCTTTAAACTTAGAAATAACAATATCTTTAATGTTATTTATGTTTTGCAATGCATCATTCTCGTTGATCTCCCAATAGTTTAACCTATCCCTTCTGTCTTTATGCCACCCCCTATTGAGCCTTAGGTGGTTTTGGCTAGAATTTAAAGCTAGCTTAGGAAGTCTATGATCGTCTATGTTATTGAGTTTGTGCTTGTACAACAGAAACCTAATCATAGCTAGGCTCTTATTAGGGGAAAGACCTGCTTCTATAAGGAGAATGGGATAGGGTCTATTACTTTTAATTTTTAGGTTATAAGTTATAAAACGCTTCTGGATTTGCTCAATCTTTGTCCATGATTCTCTGGAGATGCTGCAACCCCAAACCTCACAGCCATATAAGATAACAGGAGTGACTAAAGTTTCAAAGATGAACTTCTTTTTATCCCACATTACAAGGTTTGTTGTTTTACAATTATTTTCAAGACCAAAACAAGCTTTCCACCCCCCATTAATCATTTTCTCAATGCTATGGTTCTAGTTGAGCTTGAGATGAATAGAATTTGGGTGATAATAGAATTTAAACGAGAAGGATAATAACATTTCTTCAAACTACCTAATTACATTGAGTGAACTAAATTTTTTATTTTTATATTAATAATAGTGAATGTTATAAATATTTGAATTATTATATATACCATTTAAATTTTGTTTTATAATTAAATTTATTATTATATATAAACTTTTTTAATATTTATTTTAATTTTATAATTTTAAAAAATGATAAATAAGCAAAGTTTTTTCATACAAATTATATAAGAGAAATTTTTGGACGTGTTTCGAATCAATAAGTGTGGTTTATCATCGAGACCTAATGTGATGTCTATCGAAAGACTTTTCTTAATTCATTATGGATTACAGAAGCCTGAATACAAAAAATGGTACGTAATTAAAATTTCACAAAGTTTTAAAATTTTAAAAATTCTAAATGTGAAACATAATAAGTTTTACATGTCTATATTAGTAAATATACTAGGATGACGACATTAATAAATGTGGTTGATATATGTTATAGGCTTCAATTTAATATATTTTATATTATAAATCTAATATGCTAAATTAATATATTAATATATCAAATCTAAAATTAATATAGAAAACTCTAAGATTATAAAGTCAAGGAATCATAAGCCCAAAGGATTATTAATATTATAAAACCAAAATATCAATAAATATGATTGATATACACCAATAAGCATAAATGATTATGGATTTAATGTTAATATTATTATTAATATTATTAATATCATTGATATAATAATAATAAATATATTTTAAAATATTATTATTATTATATTATAAATATGACAATAATTATAATATTGATATAATCAACTAAAATGATTGATACTATATAGTTATTATTGATATAATAAATATTGATATTATTAACCATAGGGATTACTAATACTACAAACTTAAGATATTATAACCCCTAGTAGATTACATTAAACACAAACAATTAATATATCAAATTCAATGTATTATTATTATAAACCCAAGAGATTATTATTATAAACTCAAGGGATTGATATTATATACCCAAGGCACTAATAAACCCAATGAATTAATACTAAGAACTCAAGGGAATACAATTAAACCTAACACATTGATATTGTAAAGGCAAGGTGCATATACTCTAAGATAAATATTATAAACCCTAAAACAAACACGGCTTAATATTATTCCCTTAGGGTTTAATATTAAACCCTAAAACAAAAATGCTTTAATAACAAAGAATAGTAGGATAGAGAGAAGGTACAAGGTCGTGGTCTCATCTAAGAGAAAATAATACCTTCGCTTTAATGTTAAACAAACATGGTTTAATATTAAACCCAAGGCAATAATATTAAACCATGTCTCTTTAAGAGTTTATAATATCTATCTGAGTATATATGCCTTGGCTTTACAATATTAAGCCATTGGGTTTAATACTATTCCCTTGGGTCCATTAGTGCTTTGGGTTTATAATATCAACACCTTAAACTTATAATAATAATCCTTTGGGTTTATGATATTAAATTTTTGTGTTAAATGTGACTTAATAACCATTATAATGTCCTAGATTTGTAATATTAATAAATCCTTTGGTTAGTAATATCAATATTTAATAATATAATAATATTATTATATTAATGCAATGCCAATATTTTTGGTTGATTATATCAATAGTATTATCATATTATTATAATATAACAATAATTATTTTGAGTTTTCATTATAATTATTATAATTATTGTCATATTTATAATATAATAATAATTGTATTTTAAAATGTATTTATTATTATTGTATTATTATTATATAAATAATATTAATAATATTAACATTAAATTTATATTCATTGATTTTTTTGTTTTATGATATTATCTCAAGGATTTTTTAATTCTTCGGGTTTATAATAATAATAATCCCTTGACTTTATAATTTTAGAATTTTTTATATTAATCTTAGATTTTATATAATAATATATTAATTTAGCATATTAGATTTATAATATAATATAGATTAAATTGATGTTGATGGCTTATATCAATCACATTTATTAATGTTATTTTGCTAATATTAAATCCAATAAATTAATATTGTAAAAAGAAAAATATATACCAGAAAATAAGTATTATAAACCCTAAAAATTGAAATCTAAATTATAAATTTTACACGTTGATACTACTAAATATTAAATATATTAATGTATTCTCTCGCATCCTTGGGATTTATTAGTAAACGGATTATATAAACATGTCGTACTAGTTCTTCTCAACATTGAATAATAATATCTTGGTATGCCTCCATTGAATAGGCACAACGGAAAAAGCAAGTGCCGCGTTGTTGGACACTTTAAGGAGACCTCTTCGAGAACCAAATAATCACAACCTTCGCCTCCCAATTTTTTTTACCCGTTCCCCTACTAATAAATATGTTTAAGTTAATTTTGATTTTAAATATGTTTAAGTTAATTTTGATTTTAAATCTTTTATGTTTCATTTGCTTCACTCAGATTTAGTTATAAATTTTAAACGGGGAAATAATGTTGTGGTTTAATTTATATGGCCAATATATCAATAAATTTAATTGTATTTAAAAAATTAAAATATTTAAATTTAAATTTATATAATTTAATAAGTTTATATGTTGGACACTATAGGATAAGGGTACATGTTGGACATGTTTTTAGATATCTTGGGTAGGTATTTGGCATGTGTCTTATTCAAAAAATATGTGTTAAATATGTGTTTTGAAATATGTAGAAAAGTGGCTTCTCACTCGCAAAAATAAAATTTTCCTCATTTTACTTATCAATTGGTGTTATAAGGATTTTAGGCTATAAATAAGGGTTATTATGTAGTGTTAGAAGGGATTGCATGTGTTAGATAGTTAATCCTTGGGATTAAGGCTAGGTTAGTTTGTGTTATAGTGAGTGGTTATTAGAGTCGAAGAAGATTAGAAAATCTGAATCAATGGTTTTTTTGTATGTATTTATATGTAGACTATGTACATAGCTAATTGATATCAGTCATTAATAGATAGTTGAGTTGGTCTCTAATCTTGTTGTCTTATCATGATATCAGACCGAAGGTTCATCTGTCATGTTCATTAAGTCTGTCACTAGTTTTGTGGACTTCTTATGCATTCGGATTCATATGTGTTTTACCTTGAACAGTGTAAGGGGAGCAATGTGTTAGAAGGTTGTGAAATTCGTGGACACAGACCAATGAGCAGGAGTCAAAACATGTCAAAACCTGTAGGTTTTGTTTTTTCAACTTTGTGCTCTACCAAAACCACAAGCACGTGGGATCCACAAATACAGTGCCCATTTTACTATCTAATGATTGTTGATACTACATATGCTTGAATCTTGTTGAGTCAATCGGTGACCCACATCGCTTGACCAAGAAAATAGGAGCCTTGGTAGACGTAATTTCTTAGATGAAAAGACAGTGCTCATGGTTCATTGAAAACCGACCATAATGGCATAAAGGTGTAGACATGGCGATTACTTTGAAATCACATTGAAATGCATGGCTCGCAAGAAGCGTATGATTTGGGGAGATTTTTTATGAGAACTGCGGATAACCCAAATGGTTGCAAAATTGTTGTGGTTAACCACATCCATTGTTGCAGAAGAGATGCTCGATCCCCGGACGTTGCGTCTTTCTTTCTTGAAGATTCGCTAAAGCTAGAGTAGAAATGCAGTAAATGCCCTAGGAGATATTCGAAGAAGCTTGATTGTGAAATGAAATTTGCCAATTTGGTTTTTAAAGACGACTTGATTGCAAATGGGTTTGATATACCGCATATGATGATATCACTAGAAATTGAAATTTAGAATTCAATATATGATCTTTTAATATTTTATTTTATATAAAAGAAAAGGTATGAATGAGGCGAAGTTTTTCTATTTTACTATGGAAGGCTTACAACAACAATTGTTATAACTCTGGTGAGAATCTGCACAATTTTGGTTGCAATTATGAAATTAAATATGAAGCCTTTGATGAAGATGGTTATGTGCTAAAATCTTATCATAATGCCAAGAAACAGAAGGCATCAAATAGTAGCTATGATTCATATGATTATGAAGTGTAGGGAAGAGATCTGAGCACTGATCCATCGATGATGTTGACTGCGTTGAATGGTGGCCGTTATTTTCAAGTTCATTCAAGAAAATGTGTTCCTTTGTCATTACCTGCATGCTTTTGTTTTCTTATAACCTCATGAGTGCTAAAAGATACAACTTCATGTTTGTTGTATAATGTCAAAACCACCAGTGGGAAGGAAAACTTGTGGTGACACAGATCCCTTGTAGAAGTAACTGACTGACATTAAATCACTCTCTTCTTCAGCGTAGATATTACTGATATTTACCACCGTCGTCTGCCATCCTGAAGATGTTGGCATAGCTAAAAATTGGTTGAGTGTTTGCTCAAGAATTTTCTATTGAAGGGTGACTTTTGCTTCAATGGATTTTTTTATTGTAGGCAGATAACTCTGATGGAAATCTTTTTGTCAAGCTTTATTTTTTTCCTTCTATAAGAAGTTGCAAATTTTCAGATTTTCAAGATTAACCTTCTTCGTCAGATTGAACAAGCGTTACATGCCAACCACCTTGAGACTGGGATCTGCTACACGAGTTGACACTCATTGTTGTTTGCACAATAAAGAAAGAAATAGTGAATGTATAGCAAATGAACTGCTCCAGTACCGATACAACGATTGTGACTAATAAGTGTATGGATAATGACTTTCTCCAGAAGTAGAGGTGATAAAGATTTTTATTATGTCCCTTATGTATAAGTTGAATATGTCATCCTGAAGAACATTCAAAGTTTAAGAGGAAATGGTCAAAATCCCACGATAGTTAAGAAGTTGACATCATGTTTTTGAATTTTATTAAGTATTGATTTTAATATGGTTAAATTATAGAATTTAAGAAGTATGAAATCAAGAAAGGAAAAGGACGTGGTGGTCATAAAAGTTCACATAGATACATGGTATATTATATTAGAAGTCATAAGTTCAAATTTTTGGAGGAAGAGGAAATAATTTTGTTTCCAATAATCTGATTTTTTTTAAAACATTATTGAAATTACTTTGTAAAATAGTTGCATTTTCAGTTGAACCTGACACCCGAGACTCACTAAAATGGCTCAAATTACAAATGTTATAGATATATTTAAAAAGTTTCATTAGTTACTCTACTCATGAAACTATAAATTTCAGCAAAATAATTCTTCTTGATATCAAAATCCATTTACATGATGCATTGGAGAGAGTTAAATTTCTCCAGATTGAGTTGCAGTTACAACGAGACAAACTTTAGAGGAAAAAGTGTGATTTTGAACTATTGTTTGTTCAGAACAACACATTGTTTGAGCTTGATTCAAATCTATAGCTAGGGATGGACCAGACTATTTCATGAGAAAATTTGGATGCAGTCAAAAGTCTTTGTGAGAATCCCATCATTCCCAAAACCTTTATAGGACCATGGGAAGAAATTACACATAACAAATATGTCTTGGATGTATCTTTTCTTATTCCTAATTTTTCTAAACCTATACAATTTTGTAGAGTTGTATTTCTAGATGGTGGTGTTCCATAACAAATTGATCGATGTCAACATTGTGACATAGTTGAACATATGAAAGATTAATGTTTTGATCTTCACCCGTGTGAGCATTGTGGAAAATTCAATCACCATTCAAACATGTGTTCCAGAAATAAGACTAGTGCAAGAAAGAAAGAATATTTTGGATGTATTGGTTCTTCAAATTAGTCGAGAACAACCAAGATGATTTACACGTCATACCTCAAGATATGTTCGAGAGTGTTGAACATCCTTACAATGATGAAGAATAGTTCATCTTCTCACCATGTATTCCAGAGGGGGATAATTTTTCATGTTATGTTACAAGGTCAAAGACTTGTCAAGTGAACTTGAGTCAGAGATCCACAATAAATTGTTGATTCCATTTTCGAGTCTTCTTGGACTGTAATAACCACTCACCATAACACAAACTAACCCATTACTGATCCCTAGGATTAGTTGTCTAACCTGCCCCCATTAATCTAAATGGGTGTATCAAAGTTTAAGAATGAGAGCTCAAAATGCAAAAATGCATCTCAACCAAGAGCTTAATGTCTCTTAGAAAATGTTTTTAAGGATGTCCACAAACCAATGTCGGAGAACTCAAGGTCTCAACCAACATCAACTTCGTAACCATCATAACAATTCTCAAAACATCTAAAAATTTTGTTTTAAGGTGACCACAAACTCTGGCACTATAAATTTAGTTCCTCGAACAATTGTGAATTTTGGAAGTTCCCATTCACAAACAACTCACTCAACAAACGCTGAAGTCTCTCTGGATATAATTATGGCTCTAACTGGGACAGGTTTTGGGTGAGACACACTTGTGGATTAGTCTAAAAGAACTAAGATGATATACAACTCATACCACAAGATATGTTCGGGAGTGTTGACTATCGTTACAGTGATGAAGAATGCTTCATCTTCTCACCATATATTTGATAAGGGGGGAATTGTTGATGGTCCGAAATATCAATTTTAGAAGTATGTCACAAGACATTAAGTGGTGTGTAAGAACGAATTAAATGGGCAAGGGAAAGTGGTGTGTAAGAACGAATTAAATGGGCAAGGGAATGCGCTCCTGACATGGTATTTTTTCCATAGTCAATTTTATATTTGACGTTGACATTCACGCTTACAGTGACAGTGATTTTATGCCTATGTAGTTCATGTGTTTGATGCGTGTTGTTTTTGGGATACCCCTTCTATGATTTGATTATTCTCGTTAAATTAACCATTCCCTTCTAAAAAATTCTGGATATTCACTTTAACATCGTTAGGATTTCATGTTATTTATTGCTTTAAATTTTCGTAATTTTCCTAAAATAAAAAACACAATAATGTGTCTATTAATATTTATTTGAAGTTAAATACAACAAAGTATTTATTTGGTAATTTTTTACATTATTACATAGTCAAAAAATGTCTGAAAGTAATATTCTTTAAATAATTATGTTTTGTTATTCTACGTTTTCTTCTATTCCATGTCTCACCTCCCTTATCAACCAACTGGCGAGAAATATTTTTTTTAGTTTAAATATAATGTAGCTTTCAAATGAATTGGGTTAATTGGATTGTTATATTTGTTAAGGGTGGAAATAATGCTATTTTTTATTTTTATTATATCGCTCATAGTTTATAAAAGGTTTTATCCTTCGAATTAACCTCTAGCACCATTATATGTGAACTAAATACTAATTTATCATCATTTTCATTAATCATAATTTTCATGTTCTTAGGAGCGCCTCTTATTTCATCATTCTCACTTCTTATGAAATGTTCAATATATGTGTGAGTCAATATTTGAAATGTGTTATCTATTATGGTTGAGATGTATATTATTAATAAATGTTTAAGAGAAAATTCAAGTTGATTACTTTTTAATGCACCTAGTTCTTTTTGCGACATTTTCTTAAAATTTTCACTCTTTTCCCATTTAATTTAATTTATCTATATATAGATATATATATATATATCAAGTTAACCAATACACATTATCTAAATATATTGCAGTATCTGCTGAAATGAACCGCCCACACTCATAGTTATAAGCGCTTTGTCATGATATTCTATCTATATGAGTTTTTCGTAATGAGGTACGTAAATTTAGAAGTATATTTTGTAAACTAGGTACTTTATCTTAGGCTAAAACTATTTTCAGTCTAGTCAACTTATGCTAAAACTATTTTCAGTTTAGTCAACATGTATTTTCAGTCTAGTCAACTTGCTTTGTATAGTAATTTGCATTGGTGCATTTTTATTATAGTGCACAGTTTTAAGAGTCATAATTTTTTTCTACAATTGGAATACCTGACATTAATGCGTCAGTGTTATAAAATTTATATTAATAATTACTAAAATAAAAATTATAGAATGGGAACGAAAATTTTAGAATGGGATGTGCGAATTATATAATGTATATAGTGAATTAAGTATTATTTAAATACTTATTGTACAAATCACTACACAAACAAACATTATAAATGTTATTCTCTTATTATAGTGATAAGTTTTCATACCCTTTATTATAAAAGTGATAAGTTTTCACACCCATTATAATGAGGGATATCAATCAAAGAGATATACAATGCCCTAAATATAAATACCCAACAAATACCTAATTCTCCAAAGAATAAATATCATCTACTAAAATCTTACTACCAAGGATTCTACTAACATAAAATAAAAGAGAAGAAACACAAATTTTGTAGTTATCTACTAAAATCTTACTACCAAGGATTCTACTAACATAAAATAAAAGAGAAGAAACACAAATTTTGTAGTTTGCAGCATTGAAGTTCAGTGCGTTTTCTTGAAGGGAATTCTATTTTCTCGACAAGTTGAAGAAAATAAATTTATAAATATAAAATTTCTCGATCTCATATTTGTATGTAACCCTCAACTAAATCTTAGAAATTTTGGTTGTTGAAAAATATCTACGTACTCTAATCTCTTCCATGTTAAAAATCTATTCCACAAGCCTCCCATCTAACATCTTGTAAAATAATGATATATTGATTATGGTTCTATTTTGTAAACTCACTTTCACCAAATCAAAATGTAACTCATTTTTCGCTTGACATTTGAGCTCATTGATGGTAATGACATAATAGATTTTTTAAAATATTTTTTTCGCCCATGATGTGCTTTTGATACTTAAGAGCACTTTTCCAATACGTTGACCTAACAGAATAGTCTAATAATATCAAGTAGATATACATTTTCATACCTTAGCAATCAAAAATTTGTAGAGGTTTTCCCTTGCAAATTATTTAGTATAAATTTATTTCAATGTATATATACTTTTAGCATATTGATGTTGTAATAGTCGTTTTTTTACACCCCACATAAATGTCACTACATGAATTGTGTATGTAAATTCATGTAAAAATGCAATATGTGTCTGAGTTGAGGGAGAGGACATGGATTCAAAGATATAAAAAGGAGAGGTTGCTATTAATTTGTTTAAACAAAGCCACACCTGCCTAATTTATTTCACTTACCTATCTCACTGATGGATTTAATGACTTGCACAATAGGTACTAAAGTTTTGGCATGGGTTTCTTGAGTAAATAATGATGTCGATACTATCCCCTTCCCCATGGGACATGAGGAGAAGAGGAAAATTGCCTTGCAGAGAAGAGAGGTCAGCATAGAAAAGGAATGGGATGAGAAAGAGAATACAAAATGCAAGGGCAGAAGGAAAAATAAAAACACATGCAAGTGAGAAGGAGAAGAACGTGAGAAGAAAAAAATGGAGGAGAAGAAAGACGTTGATGGGAGAAAGGTGTTCATTAGATCAAGCGCTTAATAATAAATAACAACAAAAGAAAAGGTCTCAAGCCAATGCTCTATAATGGGGTAAATTACTCCCTGCGATTTTCATGAGGTTAGGGTTGTGTTCCTGTGTTGATTGGCAACTAGAGGCTCAATGGAGATTTGAAACACTTTAGTGCTTGGTGAGTAAGTTGATAAGCCAGTAAGTGTTTTTTGGATAAGTTGATAAAACACTTGGAGCTTTTTGAATGTAATAATAAACCGTTTGGGTGCTTTTTGGAAGGTTGATAAACCATTAGGAAGGTGAGTTGAGTGACTATTTTGCTTGATGAAAAGACTTAATAAACAAGTAAGTGCTTTCCAAGGAAGCTCATAAACCACTTCGTGGTTACTATGTATGTTGATAAACCACCTAGATAGTGGGGTATAGACTCGTTGAGCACCTTCCATGAAAATATAGTTGAAAAACCATCTCTATAGTGTATTCAGTCTCATAGAACCAAGAAATACTTTAGCTAAGACTTGGTGCAATCCTTGTAATTTATTTTAGAGAGAAAAAGATTCTATATGGTGTTTACTACAGGAGAGAAGTTGATAAAACACCTGGACAATGGAATCCCTCTCTTGCATTGTTAACTAAACCTTTGTATGAAATTTACTTGAGAAAATAACTGCTCACAATTTGAATTGAAGTTTGGGGTGGTGAATATTAAAGAAGATTGTAGTATAACTATAATATGGCTGGGTGAGAGAAAAAAATCCCTCCTTTAATTTACACCTCATTCAAGCTAAACACATAAGCATAATTATTTGTATTCATTTGAACTATGGATAATGAATATTTCTCTATATATGATGTGTAAATGTATGGATTTACATTTCCTATGGAAGGCTTCTAACGATTTATGTATGTTCATGGTGAATGATTTACTTTATGTGATTCATGGTTATATATAACCTCTAGATATATGTGATTGTTAATATATTTATGAACTAGAGAGTTATTCACATGTACATGATTGGTTTCTCGGTTCCCCTCAATTAACATGCTATTACAAGTGTTTCAATTATTTTATATTTTGATGACTTTGATGGCTCATTTATTTGGATGAGCCTATAAGCTATTTTATAAGTTGAGGAGATAAACCATGGAGTATATGATGAACAAGTAATTAAAAAATTGTGATGGTTACTTAATTTAGTAACAGTGTGAGAATTCCATAGATATGCACATGTGCCTTATCTCATGTTCCAAGCTTCATAGAGTAAGCATAGCCTATGGTTTTCATTGAGATTCTTTTCTCAACATTTGGTGAATGTCAAGTTTGTTTCTACCATTAAAATCCTTTACAATAATTTCATATTAGTTTATGAAGGTTGATTTTATAGCCTTCATCTTATCCCTAAAATTTTGTGTTCTACATAGAAGTCCAGGTCCTATAATTTCTACTAAAATCCTTTGTTTTCTCATTATATTTCAAGTATTAGTGAACTATACACTTGCTATCTAGAACTCGATTATCTCATAGTAGACTTGTATTTGTGATAGATAATTTTTTGTACTTCCTCATAGCAATGTCATATACAGTAATCTAGGGTATGTAATTAAATGATATTTCTACACCATTCAGAAACCATTGGATACCAATAAAAACATATGTTTTCAAGAATGGTAGATTACTACTGAGGATCTAAGGTGAGCCCCACTTAGGCAGAGCCATATCAAGGGACAATATTCTCCTCAAAATGGATGTTTTATCAAAGATGAGGAGCGACAAGGGGTGTTTGAGACACGAATGTGGTATCCATTGTTGTAGAATTGTGGATTTATTTCTCCCCTCCGATACAAGGTTTGCACTCAGTGTAAATATTTGTAGCACTAGATGTATGTAGAGATAGATGTCCCCAACACCAAATTGAGTGATATGGGAATCTAGGGATTTGAGGATGCGTAAAAGGTGCATACTTGTATGCTCCCAAAATTTCATATAACTAGAGATAACTAAGAAAATTAATATAACAAGGAAGGGTATGGGCCTAATAGGACCCATTAATGATGGTAATGTCACAGAGTCACATGGGATGGACGTGGGTCACACATGGTGGTGCCTTGCTGAGGTGGCACCACTTAAATCGTTAAACTTTAAAAGGTCATAACTCTCAATTTGGGATTCAAATTGAGATAAAATTATATCTTTAGAAAGCTCTAGATGAGTGAGATATAATAGTGATATTATAAAATGATTCCACGAATCTTGGAGAAGAATAATGTTAGTAATCCATTGTTGACTTGATAATAAAAGGGGTTACACTAAGTGAAAAAATCTAAAATTGGCTTTGATGCCACGTCATGCCAAGGAATGACATGATAAATGTTGATTTGAATTAATGAAAACATGAGGCAGTGTGACCTTTAGGATTCATATTCCAAGGTCACGTCCTATTCTAACTATTCAATTTTCGTTAATTTACATATTTACAATGTTCTTACCCAATCCATTAGGTTCAGGTTTCCAACAAATAATATGATGTTATTGAAATTCATTATTTCTACTCTATCATTAAAATGACCAATATTCCTTTTTTTCCTACATTGGGGGACTCACAATACTTCCCTTCAAGGCAATCTATAACATAATATACAAACTTGCCACAATAAGAACATGCATCATTGCTTTTAACATTAGCATCAAAATTTGGTGGTGTCATACTTTGACATGACTTTGGATATAGTGGTTTTACATATGGTGGCTTACTTCTCTTATTTATTTCCCATAGATTTGCTCTAGAATGTTATTTCCCTTTTTCCATCAACACCAAGTCTAAATTTTGACAATTGAAATTAATATTTTTCTCTCTCTCTTCCTCTTATAGAAGAATACACATAAGTTCATTAAGTTTAGGAGCTATTTCTTTGGTTACAAGACCTGTAGTAAGCATTTGATGATGTTCTAACATTTCATTAAATGATATAGTTACCATATCTATGTTTGAGATCTTTTCATGAATATCACCCAGTTTGTCTTTTAAATCTTTAATTGTATAAATAAATCTATTTACAATGTCGTTCTCCTGCATTTCATTTGAGAGAAATTTACTTTTTAAGAACAAAAATTTATTTTGTATTACACATTCAATACAAACTTTTAAGGGTATCACATGTATCCTTAGCCATATGGTAACCACTAATATGTTGAATAATATTGTCCTTGATGGACATTCAAAAAAGCATTTTTTGTTTATTCTTGTGCCACTCCCAAAGGTGAAATAAGTTTGTGTGGGTTACAAGTTTGTCTTCTTGTCTAGGTAGAATGTGCTAATCATTTTCCCATTCTAGAAACATTTGAAGCATGAAACTCTAATTCAAATTGTTTGCACCATATTATTTTGGATTCATTTATGTAGGACTTTGACAAAGGGATGACCATCTTGATCATTCCTTGAAAAGATAATTCTTCCAACATTCAAGTGCCAATTACTCTCTTATGGTAACAAAGACCTAGTAGGAAAGAATGAATGTTTTTCATTTTGAAATAGTGGTTATCACACCAACCAAAGAAAATTTTATGCATATTACCTTCTCAAACACTTTAGTAAATAACATAGTACACTCCTTAACCACTTTAGATAGCAAATACATTGCTCAACCACTTCCAATGTCCCAAAAGGGAAAAAAAAATGAAATAACACAAAGCATATCTGATTCACTTGATCACTTTAGTATCTAACCAAGCCCAAATATTTAATAAACAAACATTTGAACATGCAATTATGGAACGAGGCATAATGGTTTGCACGATACTAGAAATTCTCTAATTTTCGATTACATATTCACACCATTCACAATTTTAGTTTGCAACTAGTCTCCACAACATGCAAGCTCCTCATTTATCTGAAATATTAGCATTGAATAACTTCAAAAATTTGGCACAATATCCATAAGAATCTTATACTTTACACGTGCTTTATAACTTAATTCACATTGTACACGATTCATAGGTTCAGTTCAACACCTCAAGGCCTCCTCAACCATCCAAGCATGTTCCACACTTTGGCTCCACAAAAACCATCATTAGCCATATAGCACAACCCTCACACCTTTTTAATCAACAAGCTTCAGAACACACATGCTTCACACTACTACAAGACTTAGCTCAACACCTCCTCACAATGAGTTTCTCCAGTGATCAATATATATGCAATTCCTTCTTATTGTATCCCACCTCACACCGCACATCACATTGTGCTCTTCCACACTTCATCGGTTGACTCAAGCCATAATGCTTAATGCTCCACTCAACTTTATAGACCAAAGCACAACTCATTTGGTAAACACATGCAAACACCATCGACAATTGAACTCAAATTCAACTAGCTACAAATATGTCACATACATCTCTCATCAAAGCTCTCACCTATGCTCTGATACAAAAGAAAAGTTAATCAAAGACAAAGAATTTTGAAATGGTGAAAGTCAACTCTTAGGTTGGGCACTACTTATGGTAGAGACTACCCACACATTCCGTCACTTTCAGCAAACCAAGTTTTAAATACATTGATTGTGTCAATAGGTGTATTCAACAACCCACTATGAGGGGGATGTGTAATTCCTTCCATGTTCAACGTCAATTTGACATATGTCTAGTTTTGATCTTTGAAAGTGGCTTAGTTCATAAAGATGTACAAGTGTGTATGCTTAAACTAAACCCACTAAAAGTTTGAATTAATAAATTTAAATCAAGAATAAAGGGCTTAAAGAAGTTTCAAATTAAAGCCTAATATAGAAGATCATGCCAAGAAGAGAATAATAATACAACCAATTTATAATGGATTTTGTCCAATGTGGACTATGTCTCTAGGTCCTGCCTCTAGGAGTGTGGCTTCTATATTATTCTATTGAGAGGGATCGGATGTATATCAGTGTGAATTATTTTTCAATTTTTTCCATTGTAGACAACTTTTGTACCTCAAGTGATTTAATCCCTCTCATCACTTGCTCAATATGTAGTTAAAATGAATCTATACTAATAGTAATATAATCTAACTTAAGAGTTTAGATAAACTCTTAATAAATAATATCTGAAACTGAATTAAGAAAAACAATTTAAATGACACAATAACAATGCATAACATATCGTAATAATGTTTATTCTAAAATTTCTCTCCTATATTACTAACATTTGAACCTCTGTAAATTATATTCCAAAAATCATGTTAAATTCATTGTTTTTTTAATCACATTGAACAAAATTAGCGAGTGTTTTATATTCATTAATATCCCATCAAACAATGTCCTTTGTGTTTTGTTTTTCCAATGTTCGATGGATTGGGAGCAACCTTCGATGGACTCACTAGTCATCTCCCTATAATATAGTGACATGTTATCACCATAGTCGTATCTAAAATATATTTACACTGATAGGGGTAACTATTTTAACTCACAGTGGATGTAGGCTTGTAGAATTTTTTTTTTTTTTTAAATGTATGGATTGGATTTCACGTTAGAAGAATATTATTTTCCTAATAGAGCCTTTGGTGACTGTGATTTCACTAACCTGCTTCATTTTATGTATTACAAAATGGTTTAATAAATATTTGAAATTATGGTATTTTTTTTCATTCTCATTCCATACTATTTTCATTCACGCGTCCTACTGTGGGGAGTGACATACAGGGTGACATATTGTCTCCCAAGGTGGCCACACTATGCATTCAATTCAACTATCATTTTAATTACAATCAAGACACCAACCCATTTCATTTACACTATCTCAAGTTCGAAGAAAATCATTTGCACTAACTACATTGTGGTGTTGAAGATGCAAGTCTAGGGTATGCTTGATCTCACAGGATGGTAACATTTTTGAGAGAGTTCACTATATGTATCAATATTATTTGAAAATGGAAATGATTGCAAGTAGAATTATTTAAGTTTATTAGATGACCCATTCATTCATAAAATTGTGTGTGTACAAGATTTATGCTTGATGGGTTCTACAAATGGGTTGTTTCATGGGATTAGAAAGGAATTTGTATCAAGAGCTTGGGACATCGATGAAGATAAGGTGAAATACTTGAATTATTAAGCCCATGACTAGAATTGTTAGCTAAAACTCCAGTCTGTGTCTAGAACTAATAAGAATAAAAACAAAAATATGCATAGAACCTAAGGTTGGAATTCAACTATGTGGAAGACGAATTGGATGTAAATATTAAAAATGGAGGCCGTGTGGTCTTGCTTAGGTTAAGGTTGGTTTCTTTTTATCATCCCCCACTTCTTTCTAGTTTCAAATATTGTTGGAAATGATGGGTTGGAATTGTTTGTCATTATCACACCCAAGTATGTATATGTACATATATTTTTACTAGCACGCGAGAGGTTTTGCTGACTTAGATGGATAAAAATGAATGGATTTAATTAAATATAATGTACTGGGTGTGTTTTAGATTGAGTAGTGCCATGGATGTATGCATACACATGCCCATATTATGTCACTTCGAAGGGAGAAGCTCGTTGTGGAAGGCTCTCTTGAAGGATATTTGCATTTTCTCTTTTGATGTGGATGAAGACATGGAGCAACACTTATGTTCGAAGTGAGCATAGGATGCCATCTACTTCCCACCACCCAATTACAAAACTGAGCAGTATGATATTGGTATAGTATTGGGAGTTATATTTTTTCTTTTGTTATAATGGATCTAATGGGTTTGTAGTAGTTTATTGGATTATGGAAGGAAAGGCCTAGTGTAAGGATAGCCCAATCTGAAAACCAATGCATGGTGGTGTTGTTCCAATTGAAAAAATATCGATATTGGAACCTAGTAAACTTAAATCCTAATTTCCTAAGGGAATTTGAAACTCCAAAAAATGGGAAGATGATAAATATCTAATGGTAGAAGTGTCGTCAGACACACAATTTTATTAATCGGGAAAGAAATTACATAATAATTTTGCAAGATTTTACACACACACTCCAACGTTATTGCAATCAAGAGAATGAACTATACATAAGCCTAATTTCCTAACATATTCTAGTTATGGACTACTTATTAAATTAACAAGTGTCCATTTACAATAAATGCAATTCTAACAAATCTACTAACTCTACTCCTAAATTGGACCCTAAGATACGACATTATTCTAGATGTCCTATATTTTACAACAATATTCTATTTCTAAGTGTCTCCAATATTTAATGAAATATTCTAAATAAATAAATATTCTATACTAACTTTGTGAACTATAAATTTTGTATTTTGAGTGATCTAGCATTCCCCCCTATGATCCAAAGATACATTAAAACAGATGCCAAGTTCATATCTAAACTTAGTAAATTTGATCTTGCCAAGTGGTTTTCTGAAAATATCGGAGACCTCATCTTCTAAAGGACAATAAACTGGCTTGATGATGTCCTTGAAAAAGAGTGATATAATGCGATGATACTTGGTTTCCACATGTTTTGTTTTGGAATGGAAAACTGGATTCTTGGGAAGCTTTATGGCTGACAGGCTGTTGATGAAATGATGTAGCTTCTGCTTGAGGAATTACCAAATCCTACAAAACTCTTCGTGAACAAACAATTTCACATGCTAATATGTATTCTGCTTCGGCTGAAGAAGTGGCCACTGTAGCCTATTTCTTGCAACTCCAAGATACTGTAGCTAACCCCATGTTCATTAAATAACTGGAGGTTGATGCTCAATCATCAATACTGCCAGCAAAGTCGGCATCTAAAAATCTGCCAAGTATAAAGTTTTTAGTCTTTTTGTAAAGAAGACCAAAATCTTTTGTTCCTTGGATATAGCGTAGAACCCTTTTGGCTGCATTCAAGTGGTTGTCTCCTGGTTCCTGCATAAAGCGTGAAAGAATACTAATTGCATAATATAGATCTGGTCGAGTCATTGTTAGATAAATCAGGCTGCCAATCAATTGTCTATAAGTAGTGTTGTTCACCTTCACCCCCCCCCCCCCCCCCCCTTCAAATTTTGAAAGTTTCAAGTTTTCTTCCATGGGGGTAAGAACGGGCTTGCAATCCTACATTCCATAGCACTGAAGAACTTCTTCTGCATACTTACTCTAAGAAATGAAAATATGATGTGGACATTGGAATACTTCAACTCCAAGATAGTAGTGAAGTAGTCTCAAGTTTGTCATCTTAAAACTTGCATGTAACTCCTTTTTCACCTCTACAATATGATCATCATTGTTTCCAGTAATGATCAAATCATCTACATACATAACAATAATCACCATATTTTGACCCTGTTGATGTACATACAAAGTATCATCAGATTCACTTCGTTGAAAGCCAACTTTCTGAAGTTATTCATCCATTCTGGCATAGCAAAGCTCGTGGAGCCTGTTTTAACCCATATAAAGCCTTAATTAGTTCCCAGACTTTATGTTCGTGCCCTTCAATTTCAAAACCTCACAGTTTTGTGATATATACATCTTCCTATAAATATTTGTTGAGGAAATGACTCTTTACATCCATCTGATGCACTTTCCATCCTTTTTGTGATACTAATGCGAGTGTTAAGGGGACGGTGTTCCATTTTGCTGTAGGAGAAAAAGTATCCTCATAATCAATACCTTCCTTTTGTGCAAAATGATTAGCCACAGGTCTTGCTTTGTACTTGTTGATTTCTCCATTTTGGTTGTACCTAATACTATAAACCCATTTGCATCCGATGGGTTTAACATTTTGAGGATAATTAATAAGTTTCCAAGTGTTGCTCTCTTGAACTGCCTTATATTATTCAATCATATATTGCTTCCATTCTTTATATTTTACCGCCTCTTAGTACATGGAGGGTTCAGTAACATCATTCGTGATCAAGGAAAAATTTGCTTCATTCTTGGTGGACCCACTTGTTCCTATTTTATTTTTCTCATCGGGCCTTACATCTTTCAAACATTGAACAACCCATTTTGGCAATTGATGTTCACTTATTTGAGATTCTAAAAATTCACCATCATTATAAAGAGGATTAATGTAAACAGAGGTATGTTGATAAATTGTAGATTCTAGGGGCAGAGAACCATTGTCAGAACAATTGCTGCTACTAGGAGATTCTGAACAACTGCCAGAAGACGCAAACTGTGTTGGTGAAGTAGATGGACTAGATGAACCATCTTCAGAGGAAGGAAAATCAAGTTCATACCAATTTTGTGAATTTGGTTGATTTTGAATGTTTCCTATCCTTTTATCTCATTTTGTTTCCAATTTTTGAAGAAAATGTTCTATTTCTTCAGCACTCTTACTCTCAGTTTCATAAAAAATTACATCTTCGCTGACAATAAATTTCCCATTTAACAGAAGCTTGTACCCTTTCTTCTCATCCAAATATCCAGTCATTGTGCATTTCAAACTTCGTGAGTCAAGCTTAGTTCGTTTTTCTTTTGGAACTAAGGAATAACACATGGAACCAAAAACTATAAGGTGTTTAACTTTAGGTGTGAAACCAAACCATGCATCATAAGGTGTGATTCCATCCAAAGAAGCAATAGGAGACCTGTTCCTTAGGTAAACAGTTGTATGGATTGCTTCTTCCCAATAAATAGGACTTGACTTTTTAAAAGTTAACATAGATCTCACAATTCCTAACAAAGTGTGATTAATTCTTTCTATTACTCCATTTTTCTGTGGAGTGTAGACATTCGTGAGATGTCGTTTGATCCCATTGTCTCTACAATAACTTTGAAATTCATTTGAAAGTGAATTCTCCTCCATTGTCAATTGTAAGAGTGCCAATCTTTTCTTTGACTTCATTTTCAACAAGTTGATGAAAAGTTTTAAACTTTTCAAATGCCTCTGACTTATGCTTCAAGATGTAAACCCATATCATTCTATTGAAATCATCAATAAGGAGTAAGAAATATATGAAACCTCATAGAGAAGCTTGCAAGGGTCCATAGATGTCACTATGTACTAATTGCAAATGCTTGTTTGCTTGTGATGAACTTGTTGAGAAAGTTTCTCAACTTTTTTTTCCGTAAATGCAAGCTTCACATCTTGCATTCTCTTTCTTGAAGGTAGGAAGTCCCTTATCCATTCCTTGTTTTTGCAGCTGAGAGAGACTGTCAAATTTAGATGTCCATATCTCATATGCCATAATCTGATACGTGAAATGTTTGTGATGGCTGCCCTACAAAGTCAAAATTTCTTGGAATAACTATTCCTTTCATTAGTAACAATTTTCCATATTCATATCCTGTCATCATTGATTTCATGTTCTATTTGAATGAATTAATTTATCTAGGCCATCCTCCAAAACCACCTGATGTCCAACTTGTCGAATCAAGACTATAGACAACAAATTCTTTTTAAAGCTAGGTACATACCATACATTTGAAATCAACAACATAAACTTTAACGACACCTTTTCCAAAAGGAGTATGTTTTGTATCATCAACAATAAAGATTGAAATAAGGTGGCATCATTGGTAGTTGCAAAAGAAATCTTGTTGAAAAGTCACATCCTGAGTTGCTCCTAAATTAAAAATCCACGCATCTTCATAATCACTTTGAAAAAAAGTGGAAACTAATGTTGTCGATTCTCATATTTGACTTGATGTGAAGACATATTATAAACCATCATTATCTTTATTAGTGGAAATTGAGTTGTGTTTTGATGGAACCTTGGAATTTTATCAATGGAAGTTCTACAATCTTCTGCAAAATGGCTCACTTTGTTACATCTTCTGTAGGCAATTTGATTCAAGTCTCTGCCTCTTCCTTGATACTGTCCTCTACCTCTGCTTTGACTTTTACTTCTGCCTTGACTTTGATCTCTTCCTTGACTGTTTCCTCTCCCATGAAAGTTTCCTCTGTTTTGAAAGTTTCCTCTGCCTTGACCATTTCCTCTGTTTTGAAAGTTTCCTCTGCCTTGACCATTTCCTCTTCCTTGAAAGTTTCCACAATTTTGGCTTCTTCCACGACATTTTCCACTATGTGCTCTTGGATGTTGATTGAAATGTCCTCTTCCTCTATAATTGTCAGTTGATGATTTAATTGTCCTAGCCTCTATGAAGAAGACATTTTCCCTTTGTTTCTCCTTCCCAAAATCTTTTTCGTGTTGATTCAACATCTCACTTACTCATCAAACTTTAATTTATCTAACATTCTGGTCACTTGTAGAGTTTCTAAAAAATGAGTGTAAGAAGAAGGCAATCCAGCAATTAGAATTTTGGTCATGAAACCATCATCTACTATTGGAAATATGGCTTTTACTATTTCTTGCTTAATAGTTTTAAGCTTGGAGATATACTCAATGAAATCTCCTCCTCCATTTAGTTTTTGTTGAAGAAACTTAAGTTGTAGATCAACCTTTTTTTATTCAGGTTGTGTATCAAATAGATATTTGAAAGTATGCAAAGTAGACCAGGCATCTGAGGCATTTTCAATATGAATATGCATCTCGTCATTAACTAAAGACTTTATAACAGCTAGTGCCTTCAAATTTTTAACTTCCCATTTTGCAAGTGAACTTACATCTATAGGTTTATTACGCTTAATGTCTCCATCACATATGTTTTGCCACAATTCATTATATATTAAAGTTATTACAATGAGACATTTCCATGCCTTGTATCAATTTACCCCTTCAAGCTTATCAGAATCAGAGAACAGATTAATTAACTTAGACATTGTAGGTTTGAAGCTTTGCACCAAAAAGAATCAAGCACAGGAAAGATGAGCAACACATCACATGAAACATACCATGCAAAAGTGATTTATCGGGGCTTGGCCTTGACCGTCGTATAGTCATTGCAGGAGAAAAATGACTGAGCTTTGCACTTGGTTCTAGTCAATTTCTCTTAAGAATTTTACAATGAAATCTTTCAAAATTTGAATGATTTACAATCCCTTGCAAAGTTTTATGAAAAATGTACTCTAACCCCCCTCAAAGTAAAAAATTACTTTGAGTTACAATGTCTCACTTATCTCTCCAAACAAAAAATTACAGATAAAATATCATTATTACTCCAAGAATTACAAAATTTACTGCCCCAAACATTTAGAAATAACCCCTCACACATTATTACTCCAAAAAAAATATAATTTAGAAGTACATCTTATTAGTCCACAAATTTACAAACAAGAAATTCCCACAACAAAAAAGCTCACCATATCTCTCCAAAATAAAATATTCCTTATCTCTCCAATAAAAATTTACAACATTAAAAAATAATTCCTTATCTCTCCAACAAACACTTCTTCACTCTTCAATTCAACTTTAAAATTCCTTGAAAAATACACTTTAAGATGCTCAAATTTTTCCTTACACTGGCTCACGTTGTCATCCACACTGGTTGTTGGTTGGCTCATGCTGGCTTCTTGCTGGTTGGCTCACGCTAGTTTCTTCTTGGCTCATGCTGGCTTCTTGCTGGTTGGCTTGTTGAGAAAATCGCGTAAGATCTGGAAAGTGGTTACTGATATGTAGCTTCCATTGGTAATGAAGATCTTTCAAATCATAGCAATTCCGTGATCTCCTTAATGATGTGGTCTCATCCACAAAAATTAAGTGGTCTCTTCAATGGTTTGATTTCATTTGCATCAATTCCATGGTGGAATTTTCTTCAATCAATTGTTTCAGGTGAGTCAAACTCCATAAACAGAAGAAAATGAAGGAAGCCGTACAATTTTGTTCAAGAAAATTACTGGAAATGTCAATGTCAATACTGCTGTTCATTGGGAAAAAATAATTAACACACGTGGTTGTAGTTCGCTTGAAGAAACACGGAAATACGAATTCTGGTGCGCACTTTCTAGTTTATTGGGCTTGGCTCTTGTGATCAACGTTATCAATTTTTTTTCATGCATGTCGTTGTAAATTATTTCTATTAGGCAGAGTAACCACCAATCATGAAGTCACTAGACCTCCTCACACAGTCTCATCATGGAAGAAATAGAATTGTTACTAACTATGGTAATAGTGCAATAACCGATGCAAAGAAACCATTATATGCAGTCAAGATTCGCTTGGTTTAAATGGTGAAATCAAGAACATAGGCAGGAAAAGTAGAACAATGGAAGTGAGGTGGGTAGAAGATTGAAATATGTGAACAGTGGGCATGGAATCTCCAGATTTAAAAAAATTGATAAATTTCCAGAATTTAAAAAACATATATTGAAAAATTTGAAGGTTTTTTTTTTTTCAAATCTGAAAGCAAATTGAAATTGATTTTCCTATTATAATGAGCTAAACAAATTTCATACCAATTAACTATTTGGTAGAATTTTCCAAAAGCCTGCACAGATAAAATCTCCACATTTGCATCCTCTGCATTGTTGTAGCTCTGATACCACAATAATGGCAGAAGTGTCCCAAGACAGACAATTTTATTAATCAGAAAATAAATTACATAATAATTTTGCAAGAGTTTACACACACACTGCAACACTATTGAAATCAAGAGAATGAACTATATATAAGCTTACTTTCCTAACCTATTCTAGTTATGGACTACTTGTTAAATTAACAAGTGTCCATTTACGATAAATGCAATTCTAACCAATATACTAACTCTACTCCTAAATTGGAGCCTAAGATACGACATTATTCTAGATGTCATATCTTTTGCAACAATATTTTATTTCTAAGTGTCTCCAATATTTAATTAAATATTCTATCCTAGCTTTGTGAACTATGAATTTTGTATTTTGGATCATATAACAATATTAATCCAACAATGTCAAAATCTATGGAAATTAATTAGAGGGTTGATACGTAATAGGAATATGTAATATGTTCATTGTATTGAAGATATGGAATATCTTTTTGTCATTTTAAATTTTTTAAATATATTAAAAGAAAAATTAATTGAAAAATTACATATGTGATTTAAAATAAATAATATTATGGCCTAGTTGAGCAAGATTAAACAAGGTCACAAAGAAGAGAGCCGAAGGGATGGAGGGATGCGCGCTGCTAGGGTTTGCAGACGACGCGCGCAGACAGGGCTGACAAGGGACATTTGCAGGAGACAGCACGAGGAAGGCCGAAGACGATAAGCCAGGGAGGCGAATCTCGCTGAACCTGCATTTCAGATATCGGAATTTTCATTGGCAGAGCTAGGGTTAAAACCTAGAGGTAAGCTCTGAGTGGAAATGGAAGATCCAAAGGGGGGGGGAGAGATCCCCTCCTTCAAAAATGTGGTAACAGGTGAGACCAGCGCAGATGGAGCACAACATAACCAGAAGGAAAGCTACGCCCCAGTAATGGGCAATCTGTGGCAGAAACGGATGAGAGGAAAATGTCTACCTAGGGCACAAAAGCAACCAAGATATGTCATTCCATGCAATAAACTGGAGGAATATAACTGTTACATGAAGGACCATGCCCTGATATGTAAATTCATAGGATACTGGCCTTCGGAGAAGGAGTTATACAGATGGATCGACCAAAGGTGGAGACCTAGAGGACATGTAGATCTAAAACTGGGAGCTCAAGGTTTTTTCACAGCTATTTTCACGAATCTGGAGGACAAGAACAGGATCTTTGAAGAAGGGCCGTATTTCATGAACAATGCAGGCTTGTTCATGAAATACTGGGAGGAAAGATATAGCCCAGAAAAGGAAAAATTGTTGGATGCCCCAGTCTGGGTTAGACTGTTTGGGCTTCCCGATGAGTTCTGGGATCCTGAAATTTTGGAAGGAATAGGTGACTCAATTGGGAGCTTTGTTAAAATTGCAGAGGCTACAAAACGAGGCAAATATAATGCTTACGCGAGGATCTGTGTCTACATGAATTTGGCAGAGCCCCTCCCAGAAAGCATTGAGCTGGAATATCATGATGAAGTCTGGAAACAGCTAATAGACTACGAACACATCCCTTTTAGATGCCGCAACTGCCATGAATACGGTCACCTGTATAGGCAATGCCCGCTGAATAAGGAGGAGGATTCAAAGAAAAGTCAGACGGATAATCAGAGAAATGCAGAGAAAATGGAGGAGACAGAGAGGGGTTTTCAGCAGGTTACAAGGAAAAGGCGACAAAATAAAGGGGGACCAAAAACCCAACCACAGGAGAAACCCAGTCACACAATCAGTCAAAACAAGTTTCAGGTGCTGCAGAGCGAAAACGAGGATTATGAAATAAATCTAGAGGACGATGAAGACCCTGGGAACTCCCCAATGGAAATCGCCGGGGAGGATAAAGGTAAGGAAGAGAACCCAAGAAAAATCAGTGGAGAGGGACCGGAAGATAAGGTGGAAGAAACAACAATGCAATCCCAGATGGAGGTGGAAAATCAAGCTGAAAGCGAGGTTGAAGAGGAGAGAATCATGAAACGGTTAATTCAGGAATGGAAATATCTTGACAATAGATTCATACCTGAAAAACAGAAACAGCTGTATAAGGAAGTATTCCAGAAGTACAAGGAGAAAAAAGGGGAGAACTTGGATAAACAGGTAATGGTAGGAAGCGAACAGGGGAATGAACAAACGGGAATGGGCAGCTCTGGCAAAAACAGTAGGAAAAGAGGTCGGAAGACGATGAATGAAACTATCCAGACAGTGGGAGAAACGTTGATAAACTCAGGAAAAGTGATACCTTTGTCAGAGGTATTCTTCTCCTCCTTCCAAAAGTTTTAAATGATTGTTATCAGCTGGAATATTAGGGGTTTGAACAGTAAGGACAAAGAAAGGTATACGAAGGATAAGTTGAAAAAAGAGAAACCTATCATTATGATTTTACAGGAGACAAAAATTTCGGTCCAGCAACTTGAAGGAATAATTGACAAAAATAGATTGCCATATGAAGTGATAGGGCAAGATGCTATCGGCTCTGCAGGAGGTATTGCAATTCTGTGGAATCCAAATGAGATCATCTTAGATAGCTGGACCAGCATGAGTAGAGTCCTTACGGGCCTGGGTAGGATAGTAGGAACTAAGGAACAGGTTGTCATTTCAGGGGTTTACGGCCCCCCTTCCCCAGGGGAAAAGGAGAGTTTTATAAACAGTATGAAAATCATCCGTAGACTTTATCCAGAAGCTGCTTGGATCATAGGGGGCGATTTTAATTTAATCAGATCCTTAGAAGAGAAAAAAGGAGGGGTAAGGAAGATGGACCACTTCATGGATAGATTCAATGAAATGATAGAGGACTTAAGATTAGTAGATATTCAGACTATTAATGGGATCTATACCTGGAACAACAGGAGGGGGGGTAAAAACCAAATTGCCTCAAGGCTTGATAGATTCCTAGTATCAGAAGCTGTCATGAATAAGGATGTCTTCGTCGAAGCCAAGATCATACCATCCCTGGGGTCTGATCACTGGCCGATTAGACTAGAGGTGGATATTAAAAGGAATCGTGGAAAAAGACCCTTCTGATTTGAAGCCTTCTGGTTGAGAGACCCAGAATTCATCAAGAAAGTTGAAGAGTGGTGGAGACAATGTACTGTGCAGGGCAAAGGGAAAATGCACACGTTCCAATTAAAACTGAAAGAGCTGAAAGGGAGAATTAAAAAATGGAACAAGGAGGAGTTTGGTAACATTCTGGAAGATAAACAAAAACTAGAAGGGGAAATGGAGTCTCTTCAGCAAAAGATGATAATGGAAGGCAGAACAGAGGAAAGCATCAACAGAGAAGGGGTAATTCTTGGCAGATTGGAAGAAAGACGGAAGCAGGAGGAAGTCTTGTGGCGACAAAAATCAAGGATAAAGTGGTTGAGGGAGGGGGAAAGAAATACTAAATTTTTCCATCAGGCTATGATCAAACATAGACAGAGAAATAGGATTCTATCCATCAAAGACAAGAATGGGAATAGAGTGTTGGAGCAAGCTGAGATTGAACAAGTCCTGATGGACCACCACAAAGAAATTTTAACAGAACCTCAAGCTGATAGAACGAGAGCAATTCAGGAGATTTGCTCGGCCATTCCTAGCTTAGTCACTGAAGACCAAAATAAGGCACTGATGAGAGCTGTGACCTTAGAAGAGGTTGGGGAAACTGTGAAAGCAACAAAGAAAGGTACTGCTCCAGGCCCAGATGGCTTCACGGTGGATTTCTACCAGGCAGGGTGGCACTTCTTGGGGAAAGAGATTCTTGATCTGGTTGAAGAATCAAGGATGCACCAAAAGGTATGGCCTGCCATTAACTCTACTTTTTATGCACTAATTCCTAAAGGTGACAATTTAGAGGATGCCAATGGCTTTAGACCTATAGCGTTGTGTAATGTCATTTACAAGATCATAACATCCCTGATCGCCAAGAGATTAAAACCCCTCCTAGACAAGTTAATTTCAGCTGAACAAACAGGTTTTGTGGAAGGCAGACAGATCCTTGATGGGCTGGTGGTAACTCAGGAAGTTATTCACTCCCTTAAAGTTAAAAAGCAAAAAGGAATGATGATAAAATTAGATTTGTCAAAGGCATATGATAGATTAAACTGGAAATATTTGGAAAAAGTCCTGGAAAGCTTTGGTTTTAACAGGAGGTGGATTGCATGGATCCATAGTCTGATTTCCTCTCCAAACTTTTCTATTCTTGTTAATGGAACCCCTACGAAAACTTTTAATGCTTCTAGAGGAATTAGACAGGGAGATCCATTATCCCCGTTTCTGTTCATTCTAGCTGCTGAAGGCCTGGGTCGCTTTATCAAACAGGAAAGAGAAGCAAATAGAATAAAAGGCCTTAAACTATGGGGAAATAACCTACCTCTAACTCATCAGCAATTCGTTGATGATATTATGCTTTTTGGAGAACCAACGGTCAAAGAAGTAAGGCATCTCAGGAAAATTTTGGATCTGTTTGCGGAGGCTTCTGGTTTGGAAATCAATAGAGATAAATCTTGTATCTTCATATTCAACACAGTGGATCAGGTTAAAACCCATCTCATAAGACTACTGGGTTTTAAGAGAGGTGAATTACCTACGAAATACTTGGGCAATGTATTGGACTTTACCTCTAAAAGCTTGAAAAATTGGCAAGGTGTCTTGGATAAACCGAGCAACAAGGTTGCAAACTGGGCCTTTAGGGTTTTAAACATTGCTGGAAGAGTAGTTTTGGCAAAATCGGTCCTCCAAGCTATCCCTATCTACCCTTTATCGATAATGGCTGCCCCTTTAGGGGTATGTGCAAAGATCAGAGAAATCATAAGGAATTTTATATGGAGAGGGTCTGATCAAAAGAAAAAATGGGCCCTAGTCTCATGGAGTCAGCTAACGGATAGAAAGGAAAAAGGAGGATTGGGGCTGAGGGACCCTGAAATTCTCAACAGAGTATTGGGAGCCAAACTGTGGTGGTGGTGGCTTAGGGGGGGAAATGATCTTTGGAAAACCATATGGAAGACAAAATACAGAATGCCTGACTCTCCGGTTGAGATCTTAAGACAGAAGGAAACCCCCAAAGGCTCCACAATTTGGGACTTAGCTCGTCAGAACATGGATCTGGTTGAAAAACATACCTTCTGGGAGATTCGGGGTGGAGAAGAGGCCAATTTCTGGGAAGAGAGGTGGCAACAGAAAGAGAGAATGAGTAGAATTCAGAACCTCCATCAGATTCGGGGCAGAATTGAAGGAGACAGAACTTGTGTAAGGGACTACTGGAAAGCAAATGAATTGGAAGAAAGCTGGAGAGTTTGGATTGATCTGACGGAGTGGGACCGAGAGCTCAGCCAAGACCTTCAAGAAGCTTACAGGAAAGAAATTGAATCTAGGAAAATCAGAGCTCGCAATGGAAAGGATATCCTTAGGTGGGGGAATTCCATGAAAGGCTTGTTCACAACTAAGGAGGCCTATTACCTAACTGATACTCAAAACAGAGGTGAAGGGAATTTGGATTGGAAAATAATATGGGAAAGTAATTGGTGGCCAAAAGTGTCCATATTCATTTGGCTAGCCTCTAAAAATAAGATCCTAACCTGGGATCGTATCCAGAAAAAAGGATTCAATGGCCCATCGAAGTGTTGTCTGTGTAACAATGATGGGGAGACCAGAGATCATCTGTTGATCAACTGTCCGTTTGCAAAGAAGCTGTGGACGAACACCAAACGAACATTTAACAAATCCGGATCAGCCCCAAGGGAATTCAATGAACTGGTTTTTCAATGGAGTAAGGAAGCCTTTCAATGTAGAGTAGTAAAAAGGGCGTGGAATCTCATCCCAGGATTTGTACTCTGGATGGTCTGGAAGGAGAGAAATCGTAGGGTATTCCAGAATTCTGCAAAGGAACCAGAGGTAATTTGGGGACGAGGTGTCGAGTTAATGCGGGAAACAATCTTGGTTGAAAAGTGGGATGGAGAGGATTGGAAGGCAAACCAGGTGGAGCAAGGAATCCTGAGAAAATTAAATTTAAAATTTGAGATGGTCCATCATAAGCACACTTCTCGTCATGATATGAGGATTCAAAGCCCTGATAAATTCAGTTATCCTAGAGATAACTTCGTTAAGCTAAACTTCGACGGGGCCTCGAAGGGGAACCCGGGCGAAGCTGGTTTTGGTGGCATCTTCAGGGATAGCAACAACCAGGTAAGGTGGATATTCGCAGATTGGGGAGGAGAAATGACAAATAACGAAGCAGAATTCTGGGCTCTTCATCAAGGATTACGGATCGCTGTAAGAAATGGGTACGCTAATCTGGAAATCACGGGAGACTCGCAGATTGCGGTGGACATGCTGAGGAAGCTCAGCAATGGTAGAGGTTGGGAGAAAGTCACTAACAGCTGGCGGACTGCGGGCATTGTGCAGGAAATCGCGGACCTTTTGAAAAGAATTGAATACAAAATAATAAACCATGTTCGAAGGAAAGGGAATCAGGCGGCGGATTGGCTGGCCAATTGGGGATGTAGAGGGCGCGGTAGCATGGTAGATAATCAGTGGAGAGCCGTGTCTGGGAATAGGGAATGGGAGGAGTTGGCGGATATCATAAATGTTGATCATGATCAAGCCACAAATGGAAATACACGGATCAATGAGCTGGACCAATAAAAGGAGGTGGAGATCCCGAATTAAGGACATCGTTCAATCGGGTCAGGAAAAGGATATTATGATAGATTACAGGGGATATGATCATAAGATACAAGGAAGTACAGCGACGGCGGGCGTGGAGAACGGCCAAGAATACATCCGAGGTGAAGCAATCAATGCTCGAGACATTAGAGGAGATGAGAGCGGTCTGTCAGACCTCATGACAGAGGAAATTAATAAAGGAATGATGGTCGAAGGCAACGGCATACCGGAAAGCTATCGGCGGCAAACGAAAGTTGAACCAAGGAGGTACCTCGAGGACAGGAAAAGGATATATACCCAAAGTAGGAGGGAAGAACGATTATTCAGCTGTTTCCTAATTTGGGGAGGTTCGGAGATTGCAGTTGAGAGACAGCATCGAAAAGCTAAAGCCTTTGGAAATCAGAGATCTTTCTGCGCCAGAGCCAAGGGTAACATGGAAACTAGGCAAAAATCTAGAGGGGCAGAGGAGCAGTATAATGCAGCTGTGGAGAATAAGAGTCGGAAGGGAAAAGGAATTCTGAATGATGATCAACCGTTCAAGGTCTGGGACATCGAGGATGATTCTGAAGAGGAATTGGCCCCTGGCGAGGGGAATGAGTGGTCCTACCCCCAAGATAGACTTACAGATGACGAACATCCGCAGATGGAAGAGAACCACCCTGCTTCGCAGGAGGTGAAGGTCCGACGCTACGGTATGAGAAAACGAGGAAGGACCCCCGGCAGAGGAGTGGACTCGGAGCAGAAAAGAGGCCGAGATCAGAATAAGAAGACGCAGGAAGAGGGCGAGAACTCCAGGCAAGATAAGAATAAGGATAAAAAGGCAAAAAGAACAGTGAATCACAGGATTCGAAGGGCAGAAAGGGCTTACCAGCGAAACTCCAATCCAGCTGTGAGAAGAATCATGCAGTACCTAGAAGAGGAGTCCTTACAGGAACAATCTGCAGAGGAAATGGAAGAATGGGAGTTTCTGCTTCATGACCCTGGTCATACCAGGGGGCGAATGTCATTGTTCAAACAGTCTTTGCATATCTATTGGGTGATGAAGGGGCTGCTGGCTAAGGCTCTGGAGCAAGTGGCAAAGGAGATGGTAGAGTTGGCCCAAGGAAATCCTGACATACGTAGAGAATTGAGCTTTATTCGCATTGCAATGGAGAAGCAAGAAGAGAAGCTAGATGCAATTCAACAGATGCTGAAGGGAGACCATCAAGAAACAGAGAAAGGCGCAAACCAACAACCAGATATGGACACTGCCTGACTTGAGATATGTTTAGGAATACTAGTAGTTTTTTTGGTTACAGCTTTTTGCATGTCTTAGATAGAGAAAAGAAAGTAGTGCAGACTAGTAGCATTAGGAAGTCACAGGACTGCCTTGTTTATTTGGCTAAAATTATCAGACTGTGGACCTTCTACTTTTGGGCAGCAATCAAAAACTATAGATGGAATTCTCACCCGGTTTCCCCATGTGGGCGGGCTGCAACATTTTTGAAATGATGTAATGTTCTTTTGATCTAGTAATAGAAAGAGTACCACCCTAGCTTACAAAAAAATAAATAAATAAATAAATAATATAATATTATATATTTAATTTATAAGTTGTTTTGTATTTATTTATATTCAAAAGGAAGGTAAATGGAATGGTTATTCCATTTATTTGTTTAGAAAAGGAAAAGGAAAAGGAAAAGCATCTTTATTATTTTATTATTTTCACTTAAAATTTTTCCTTACTATCAACACTCTTTTGGGAGTTGCTCCTCTTTATTTTCTATCCAATAATATATTAGGCCCCTGTAATACTAATGTAGCCCCTTATTGTTATTGTTAAGCCCACTTATTTTTATTGTTGTACCCATGTAGTCCCCATATTGTTATTATTGTTCCCCATAGAAACCCACTATTATTATTGTTGTGCCCTCACATTATTATTCTTATGTAGGCTCTGATTATATTCTAACCCCTTAGACTCCTACATATAGAAAGGAGATCTTGTTATTTGTATCATCCAATAATTTTTCATTTATGTAATGTAAAGGGGGTTTCCCAATCAAAGAGGATTATTTTTAAGTTGTTCATCTATATATTTGTGAGTTGGTTGCATAACAATTGGTATTAGAGCTTTCGATTTTAGGGGTTCACTACTTAAAGTAGGTCATCATGGCATTTTTACTATAAAAAAATTTCTACGAAACTTCAGGAGCTAAAATTACAACCACATAGAGACGAACTATTGATGAACTTTGTGGACAAATTTGATATCTTGTCGCACTATATTTTTGGAGATATGATCTGAGGAAGTTAGGGTTTTTGCAGGCTCTAGAATTCCATCTCAAACATGTGTCCTAGGTAAAATTGTCATGACATTCCCTCTGAGAATCAGATTTGAATTTTGTAAGACGTTATGGTAAGAGGATGAAATATAGCTTTTTTGCGTATCATTTAAGGGTTTAAGGTCAAAACAAGGGCACATGGCACTCCATCCAAGTTTTCTCAACTGAGCCCATCGATAAGCCACCCATCGTGGGAGATTGTGAATGACCCTTTCTCGAAGAATCCAATCTTGTTCTGAATTGTTGGGTTAGAAAGAAGACTCATAGGGCTACAATGCGACGAAATTCTATATCTTGGGTATTCATAATTACATAGATGCAATAGCTGCAATATCTAGCTCCTAAAAAGCAAGAAAAAGGTGTGTATTTTTTAAATTTTGCATAACATTTCTTTGAAAAATCAGTTTGAAGTGATTCAAAGAGCATAGTGAATCATATATATAATTTCTTGATTTCAAAAGGCCTTGAAATAAAAAAAAATGGACACACCTAGTAAGAAACCAGAAAGCTCTTCTATGACACATGAAGAAGAAGAAGAAATGCAACCTTATATATCGAAATTACGAGATCAAGTGCAACTAATTTCATAGTCGCAAAGAGTAACCAAAAATGAAATGGAAGATAAGATGGATGGTTTGAAGAATGGCTTAAAAGTAGACATAAAAGGCTTGAAAAATGGATTAGAATAAGACATGGAAGGTTTGAAGGATGGTTTAAAAGCATACATGGAAGGTTTGAAACAAGGTTTGATAAAGTTGGTAGCAGAAATGCTTCCTAATGGCAAAAACATATTAGATGAAACTCATAATGAGAACAAAAGAAATGTGAATCATGATTCCATAAACTGTAATGTCGGATTTAAGATTCACCATATTCCAAGTATTGATATGAGGAATTTTGATGGAAACGATCTAGTAACATGGATACTATAGATGGAGCAATATTTTGGTCTCCATAATGTGCAACACACATAAAAGGTATACATTGCAACTTTATATTTAGAACCCAATCAATTTGTATGGTATAGATGGCTTCATTCTCCTAAACCACTTGTCACTTGGTCAATTTGTATGAAGGAAATGATAGAACATTATGAGGATACAAAGAGCAACACCTTGTTTATCCAATTGATAAATCTCAAACAAAAGGGTTCAATGACGGAGCACATTGAGGACTTACAAAAATTGAATATAAGGGTAATTGATATTCCAAAGGAACATATGGTTGATTTCTTCATAGGTACTTTAAAGGATAACATCCAACACGACGTTTTCCTTTGGGAACCTGATTCATTGGAGAAGAGATTTAGGGTGGCAAGGAAAGTTGAAAGAAAAATTATGGCAACACGGAATTCTACCACTCACAACTATAAAGATGGAAGTGTTGCTACTCCTAGCATTCCATAACCTACAAGGTTTACACCACAAAAATTATAATAAAAGAGAGAAAAAGGTATTTGTTATAGTTGTGATAGAAAATATACTAAAATTCATAAGTGTGCAGAGAAGAAATTATTTTACATAGATTGTGAAGAGGAAGAAAAGGAACAAGAAATGTAAAAAGAAGAGGATATACACAAGGAACCAAACTTAGAGAAATTATAAATGATTTTGACCATGTCTTCTAATCCATTGGCACAAATTACTACTCCTCAAACTCTCAAGATAGAAGGACATGTGAAGAAAAAAAAGGTAATAGCATTGATTGATTCGGGTAATACCCATAATTTTATTCATTGTAAGGTAACCAAGGAATTGAATTGAAAATGGAGGAACTATAAATTGATTTTGAAAGTTCCATAATATCAATCTAACCATGGGGGAATATTTACTAAATAGTCCAATGCCTTCCATTCCAATGGGTGATGTTGATTTTGTACTAGGAGTCCAATGATTACAATCTTTTCATATGATATCCTTTAATTTTCAATTTAACGTTTCTTGAATGTTTTTTGGGAAGGAAATGAGGTTGAATTAAGGGGTATCACAGGGAAATCAAGAAATATAATCAACTCTAATGGCATGGAAAGGATTCTAAATAAATATAAATGGGGTGTAGTTTCACAATTATGCTCACTAGAGACTCAAACATTGAAATGATCTATTTCTTCAGATCTACAAAAATTCTTAGAAAATCATTCCAAGGTATTTGAGACTCCCAAAGGCTGCTCACCTATTCATGATCATGATCATGGTATTCATTTGATTCCAAGAATTATTCCTCCAAACATCAGGACTTACATATATCCCTATGCCCAAAAGAGTGAAATTGAACATATGGTTGCATAAATGCTAGAGGCCAGTATAATTCAACCTAGTCAATGTTCTTTTGTTGCTCCAATAGTATTGGTGCATAAGAAGGATGGATCATGACTCATGTGTCTAGATTATAAGCAGCTCAAGAAGCTCACTATTAAATATAAATTTCTCATTCCTTTCATTGATTAATAGTTGGATGAATCACATGGAGAAATTTAATTCACCAAGTTGGATCTTCGTTCAAGATATCATCAAATTAGAATGAATACTGAAGACATTTTGAAAACAACATTTAGAATTCATGAGGGCCATTATGAATTTTTGGTCACGCCTTTTGGCCTTACCAATGCACCTTCTACATTTCAAGGTTTGATTAATTCCATTTTCAAACACTTATAAAATTTGTGTTAGTATTTTTTCATGCTATACTAATCTACAACAAGTATTGGAAGGATCATGTTCAACATGTTGACAAGGTGCTCCAAATATTGGAGGGGAAAGGATTATATGAAAAACCTCCAAATGTTTCTTTCGATTATAGGAAGTTGAATATATGGGTCATACTGTATCTCATGAGGGTATTAAGATAAACCCTAACAAAATTAAAGCCATTAAGGAATGTAAAATACCCACAACCATAAAGTATCTTCGAGGATTTCTGAGGTTCACAAGATTTTATCACAATTTTGTTAAGAATTATGGGAGAATAGTAGCACCTCTAACAACATTACTGAAGAAAGATGAATTTTATTGGACTCTAGAAGAAACTAAGGACTTTGAACATATTAAAGAGGTAATGTGCCAAGCATCCATCTTAGCTATGCCAAACTTCACAAAAAAAATTATTGTGGAATGTGACACGTGAGGAAATGGAATTAGTGTTGTTTAAATTAAATAAGGAAGACCCATTGATTCTGAAAGCCATGAAATAAAATGAAAGCATTTAAAAAAACCTATTTATGAGAAGGAAATGTTGGCAATACTAGATGCACTAAAGAAATGACGACCTTACCTAATGGGAATACACTTCATGGTAAAAACAAATCCTGATAGTCCTATATACATTTTGAAACAAATATGATCTTCAAAAGAGAAGCAAAAGTGGGTCACAAATATGTTTGGTTATGACTTTGAAATCATCTACAAAAAAGGGAAGCAAAATGTTGTTGTAGATGCACTCTCACGAAAGGATGAGGATTTGGAAGGATTTGTTTGTGCCATTTCTATTATCCAACCATATTGGATAACTGAAGCAAGGGATGAATGGAAGAATGATGAAGAAGTGTGGACGCTCATTCAAATTTTGCAGCAATATCTGAGTATATATGATACATTTAGCTAGGAGAATGATTCATTATGGTACAAATATCTCTTATATATTTTCAAGAATTACCAACTTAAACAAAAGCTTCTTTTGGAATTGCACACCTCTCCCTTAGGAGGGAATTTAGGATTTTTAAAGACTTACCACATGGTCAATAACGATTTTTTTTTTCAGGTCCTTAAAACTGATATTCAAAACTTTGTGGTAGAATGTTTGGTTTGCCAACAAAATAAGTTGAGACAGCTAAGACCCTAGGTCTGTTACAACCTTTAGCCATACGAAGTCAAGGTTGGGAGGAGGTTTCAATGGATTTTATCAAAGGCTTAGCCAAGTCTGAAAGAAAGAGTGGCATCATGATGGTAATGTATGTATGCACCAAGTATACACACTTTTGTGAATTATATCATCCATTTAAAGCTAGTACAGTTGCTACTACATTTATGGAAACAATTCAAAACCTACATGGAAATTCAAAGACTATTGTAAGTGGTAGAGATCCCATTTTCATTAGAAATTTTTGGACGAAATTGTTTTCTAATATGGTTACTTAATTAGCTCATAGCTCATCTTATCATCCCCAATTTGATGGGAAAACTGATATAGTGAACAAATGTTTGGAAGTATATCTTTGTTGCTTTGTATGTGATAAACAAACACAAGGGGTCAAGTGGTTACCTCTGGTTGAATGGTTGTATAACACTTCCTTCCGTACTGGAGAAAACATGGTCCCATTTATGGCACTTAATGAATATCATCCACCATCCACCACATCATGTTTAATAGAAAGTTCGAAGGTTCAAGAAGTGGAAGATCACATTGAGCATCAATAACAAGTTCTCCAACTCTTAAAGGATAAACTCACTTCCACCCATAATTAGATGAAACAAAAAACATATCAACATTGCAGTGAAATAAGTTTTGATGTAGATGACTGGTATTTTTATGGCTACAACCATGTTGGCATTATGATACAAGTGTTGTCCTTGATGGAAACTCACTCACAAGTCAGTTCAGTTTTGATAAAGGACAACTCACAGTGTAAGAGGTCTATTAAGAGGTAACAAGGCATTGGTACAAAAGAACAAGAACATGGAACTAAAGTCTATTGATCAGAATAAAGAAGTTGACGGAAAAAAATGGTGTAAAGTAGTTCAAGATGTATACAAATGTCCACTTAGTCAAATCAGCGTAGACACGCTGGTTCCCAGAATAAAAAGTGTGTATACATATACATGCACTTTCACAAGAATAATAGCATGTATATGTTGGAAAATCAAGTAAATTCAAGAGGAAACAATACCAGGGGTTAATACCATGGTATTAGCCGACAATGTTAAGCGGAGTAACCATTATTTGATCTCCTCCAAGAATACCATGGGTCCTAAGTGGTTTTGGTCTGAGGTATTGATAAAGGCCAAAAACTATATAAGTAGGAGAAGATCATAAGGCCAGTATGTGCAGGTGAAAGGCTTTCTAAGGAATACTTCTATCTGAATTATATTTTATGTTGTAGGGGCTATGTTTGTCATTTGATCTGAAATACTTGGTGCACGTGGAATTCAATATTGGATAAGGATCATGAGACCTAAAATGACTTATCACTGAATGAACTGATATTGGTTGGGCTAGCTCTGCTTGTGTATACATGTTTTATTCTTTAAATTTCATGATCTGGGTTTGTGTGAAGTCTGGAATAGGAGTGCGGTTATGAGATAATATTTGTAGATATTTACATTGATCCACCTCGATAAAAGTGCATCTACACGTAGGTTCTACTCTTCCAAGTAGTGTATACAAAGGAAAAGCCTATTCTTCAGATCTGACTAATCTATCTCATTAGTTTTGTTGTTTTACTATTGTCTGTCAATGATGTCTTCCTAGATCTGAACGTAAAACTGAATGCATAAGGCGATTGATGTCTGATTGATTAATTGTCTAAGTAAGAAGGGTTATCTCTACTACTGCCTATGTAAATCTCTATAAATTGACAGTAGATGTTCAGTATATTGCCGATTGGTATAGGCTTGATTAAGAAAATTTATGTTTTAGTAGTTTCGAAGGTATACGAAAGTTTGGTTAAAGGAAGTAGTGTATACATGCTGGTTGGGTTCAGTAAAGTAGCGTGTATATTCTGATGTATGATTTTTGAAGTTGTAGCTAGATCTAAATGATGCTATAGGCTTCTGGGTTTAGCACAGTGTTTTGGTGACAGTGATCTGATTGTTCAAATTAAATGATTATTGGTTGATGCATCTTGAAAGTTTTGATGGGTCCAGTATCAAAATTTTATGAAACAAGGCTTTCATTTGTATTGTTGTGTATGAGGAGCACCCGGTCTAAAAATTTATGAAACGTGGTCCCTGGAAGAAGAGAGAAGGTCATAGCCTTCTGTGGGTTAGCACCTACATACTAGTAAACACATTGGCTAGTATAGGAACTAGGGTGTTACATCTCCCTTCCAGTAGAAGCTAGAAAATGAGAGAAGGTTGCATCCTTCTGCGAGTGGGTGCTTGCATAGTGGTATGCATCTACACCAATACAAGATTGTAAACAGATTTTCATAATATTAAAAGAAGATAGAGATGATAGCAACAGGTGGTTTTTCTCCCGCATTTGGTTTCCACCTTAAATATTGGTGTTCATGTGTGTCTGTTATGTGTGATGGTTTATTCTATTTTTACTGCACTTTTTAATAATTTATTGATGCACTGATTAAATATCAACACATGATAAGTTGACTAAATCTTATGTTCTCTAGGTATACATTGGTTTCTCTAATCACGGTAGCGTGTAAAATCTAGTTCACTTCACAGAAGTAGCGTATATAGATATGTTTGGAAAATGAAAAATTATTGAACTGATAATAATGATTCACCCCCCCTCTCAGTATTATTTCAAACAATTAGTATCAGAGCAGGCCCTTCAGAAGAGGCTTGATCATGTGAAGGAAGATCTTTCAAGATGAATAATCATGAAGGCAGGGGATCTGTCAGAACACTAATCTTCAATGGGAGAAACTTGGTATATTAGAAAATAAGAACCAGAAGCTATCTACAATCACTTGGAGTTGATGCTTGGGAAATTGTGGAAGGAGGATATCGATTTCCAACAACAATTCCTACAGACTCTGTAGGTAAGAAGTTATACGAAACCAATTCCAAAGTTGTCAATACGTTATTGGGAATTCTGTCAGAATCAGAATTTGTCAAATTCATGCACCTCAAGACAACCAAAGAGATATCGGACAAAATCATTCAGAGCTATGAAGGGGACTCTCAGGTAAAATGTGCTAAGCTTCAAACTCTCAGAATTTAGTATGAAACTCATAAGATGCATAGCAATGAGAGCGTTTCTAGTTACTTTTTATGTATAGATGAGATTAATAATTGTATGAAGAATCTAGGTGAAGAGATAAAGGAAGCTACTTTATTTGAGAAAATTTCGAGATCTTTGTCTTCTAAATTTGTGTCAAAAGTGTCCGCCATAGAAGAAAAATAGGATCTTCAAACTATTACTATGACTCAACTCCATGGAATCCTAACTGCCTTTGAAATGAGGAAAGGAGGTCCATCAGGTATGAGAGAAGCCGTTTTTAAAGCTTCAACAAATGGAAAATAAAAGGAAGAGCACAATGAGCCAGGATACATTTTAGAAGAAGAAGATGAGATAAATTTTGTCAAGAAGATTCAACGGAGTTCTGGAAGATTCATAGGTAAGTTACCATTCAAATGTTTTTATTGTGGTAGAGTTGGCCATTATGCTGCCAAATTTCCTCATAATGATAGATATGAAAAGGGAAAGGAATATGCAAAAGGCAATAGAAAACAGGTTGTCAATAGAAGTAGTTATTATACACATGAAGATAGTGATGGTTTATCGAATAGTGATGAAGATGAAACTCAACAAGATTATAGACTACTCATGGCTTATGACAATGGTGATTTTTTGGATGCCTTAAAAGAGGAAAGAATTTCTTGAAGAAATCACAAAACTCAAAATCTTCTTAGAAGAAAAGAATATGATCATAGATATGTTAACACATCAACTCACTAAAAGAGAAAAACACAATGAAAATCTAGAATGTGAAATTGTGGGTCTAAGAAAAGAACTTGAGAAGACAAAATCTCTTAATCTTAGATTTGCTAAACGATCAAAAACTTTAAATGAAATCATCAAAGTTCAATGTTTTGCTTTTATAAAGACGGATCTTGGATATACTGAAGAACCATCTCAATCTCAGAAACCGTCAGCCTCCACCAGAATCTATCTTGATGCAACAAACACCAATGAACAATATGCCAATTGTCATAAAATGCCTAAAAATAATCATCAGATAAATCATACTCAATTTACTCCAAGGATGAATATGAGTAGATGCTTCAACCAATAGATAAACAATGCCAAAATATTCTATGATCACAAAAGCTTCTTTAATGGGCAATGTTTTTCATGTCATAACTTTGGGCATAACACTGCTTAATGTGTTGCATACAAAACCAACATGACTAGAGAAGCACAAAATCATAGGAGTGTAACTCGAATTAAAAAATGTTTCTATAATAACTTTTCTCCTCTTGAAAGTGAAATAGAATATTTGATTTATAACAACTTTGGTCATGAATAATCTCAATGTAGGGGAAAATTTTGGCCAACGCTTCAAAAAGAACAATCATCATTAAATTCCAAGATATGGAGAAAGAAGGTATCTCAATCAAAATGATGTGGCATAGCTCTATATGAATAAGGATCAGAGAATCAGTGGTATATAAACAGCGGATGCTCCAAACACATGATAGGTGATAAAGAGAAACTTCATTCTTATAATGCTTTAGAAAAGGAAAGGAATGTCTCATTTGGAAATGTCACACCAGCAGTAATTAAAGGTAAAGGTTCTATTTTCTTGAAAGAAAAGGTTAAATCCAGAAATTTCATGTATGTAGATGGTTTCAAACATAACCTGTTGAGTGTCATTCAAATATGTGATCAAGGAAATGAAGTTGTGTTTGGATTAAACAGATGTGTGGTTCATGAGATTCATAGAGGAAAGACTGTGATCAAAGGTACAAGAACTCCAAATAATTTTATACATACTCAAAGGAGGACAACAACAATGCTATCTAAGCAAAACAGATGAAAACTTGCTTTGACACATAAGATTGGGACATATAAGCTTTTCTCAGTTAAGAAAAGCATGCAAACTAAAGGAAGTTTATGATCTTCTAGATATTAGCATCCCAGAAAACACCATGTGCAAAACATGTCAATTTGGTAAGCAAACCAGTGTTCACTTCAATGAAAAGGAAGGATTACCAAGTAAACCTCTTGATCTCATCCATACTGATTTATGTGGACCAACAAGGAAAAAGTCACCTTGTGGAGAAGAATACTTTATTTTATTTATTGATGATTTTTCCAGGATATTTTGGAATGGTATACTAAAGCATAAAGAGAATGATTTGAAAAGTTTAAAGCCTTCAAAGCTTTAGTTGAAAATGATCAAATCAAAAAATCAAATGTTTCAAATCTGATCGATGGGGAGAATTCATATGAGATGAATTCTTTGAGTTTTGTGAACGACATGAAATAAAAAGGCAATTCTCTATCACAATAAATCCTTAGCAAAATTTTGTGGTGGAAAGAATGAATAGAACAGTTCAACAAATGGCTCGAACTATGCTTGATGAATTTCGAACTTTTGCAACCTTCTAGGGTGCAGCTGCATTTGTTGTTGTGACTATTCTCAACAAAGCGAATGTTCGGGTAAATAGAAATCAAACTCCATATGAAGTTTGGTATGGTAAGACTCCAACTGTAAAAACTTTAGAGTTTTTGGAAGAAATATTTCATCAAAGGACTGATGAAAAACTTGGTAAGTTTGAACCTAGAGCAGATGAAGGAATTCTTCTTGGTTATTGATCCAAAAGTAAAGGACACAAATGTTATAATAAAAGACTTTGGAAAATTTTTGAAAGCATTGATGTTGTAATTGATGAAGCATGCAAAAATCTGTAACAAATGAAATCAACAGAGGAATATGACACTGAGGAAGATGGGGAATGCTTTCCCACATCAAATCAAAATGATATAGAAGAAGAAACCAATGACACACCAGAGGAAGATACAAAAAACAGGGAAAAGGCTCCATGCAGGTATGTTTAGAAGAATCATCCAGAATCTCAAATTGTAGGAGAAAAAGGGTCTAGAGTACAGAAAATAACTCTTGCAGGGACCTCAAGTTATCTAGCATTACTATCCTCAAGAGAACCTCGAAATGTAAATGAAGCCTGCAAATATGAATTTTGGGTTAAGGCCATGGATGAATAACTTGACCAAATTGAAAATAATGATACTTGGGAGTTAGTTCCTAGACCTCATGACAAAAATGTTATAGGAACAAAATGGATATATAAGAATAAGTTGAATGAAAATGGAGAAGTTATTAGAAACAAGGCAAGACTTGTTTGTAAAGGGTATGCCCAACAAGAAGGTATAGATTTTGAAGAAAATTTTTAACCTGTTGTGAGACTTGAAGCCTTAAGGATGTCTCTTGCTCTTTCTAGTTTTCGAAAATTCAAAGTATATCAAATGGATGTAAAATCGGCCTTTCTTAAGGGAGAATTAGAAGAACAAGTTTATATTGAACATCCATAAGGATTTATTCTCTGAAATGATGCAAAACACATATGCAAGCTCAAAAAAGATCTCTATGGTCTGAAACAGACTCCAAGGGCTTCGTATTACCACCTTGACAAATATCTATAACAACAAGGTTTAACAAAAGGTTCTGTAGATAGCAATTTATACACAAAGATTGAAAATCATAAACTGCTAATTATTGTTGTTTGTGTTGATAGTATGATTTTTGGTAACGATGAAGAATCCATGAGTCAGAATTTTTCTTGAGTAATGCACCAAGAATTGGAAATGTCCTTACTTGTGAACTTGCTTATTTTGTTGGTCTACGAGTACAACAAACAAAAGATGGTATCTTTCTTTCACAAACCAAATATCTCAAGCATATCTTGATGAAGTATGGAATGGAAGATTCTAAACCAATATATACTCCAATGGTAACATGATGCAGTCTTAGTTCTAATAATGAATCACCAGCAATAAACCAACCAACTTACAGATCTATGATTGGAAGTCTACTTTATCTAACATGTATGAGAGTTGATATCATGCATGCAGTAGGAATTGTCGGAAGTTTCCAACCAAATCCAAAGGAATCACATCTCCAAGAAGTCAAAAGAATTTTCAAATATCTTCAAGGAACTCAGGACTTTGGAATATGGTATCCTGAAGATACAAGCCTTACTGTTCATGCATATACAGATGCAGATTGGGCAGGAAATGTTCATGATGGAAAGAGAACTAGTGGAGTTGCATTCTATATGGGTTCACGGTTAGTGTCTTGGTTCGTCAAGAAACAAATTTCGATTGCCTTATCTACAACTGAAGCAAAATATGTGGTTGCTGCATCTTGCTGCACACAACTACTTTGGATGATGCAAACACTACAAGACATTCAGATCACATAACCAATAACCAATAACCAATAATTTTGTTTTCATAATAGTAAATTTATTCATAATAGAATAAAATATTTAGTAATTACTTTAATTGGATTAAAGAAGATTGAAATTGAGAAGATCTATTAATCTCATTGGCATCTGCAATGTGGGGGATGCTATATACTTGAGTAAATCCTTAAAACGTGTTTTCTACCTTAATGTGGAGGATTTTATACACATTGGCTACAACAGGGAAGGTGTTTCCCCTCCAAGAGGCATAAAATGTTTAGACACCTATCCTTTCTCCTTCATTGTTAGAGAATTTGGGAACCCTATTTTTCCATGATTTCTTCATAGGTAGAAGAGAAGTTCTTCTCTTTCTTCGGAATAAGTTTCTAATATACCTGGCATAAGCTGCTATAAAAACACTCCTAAAATTAGTGTTGTTGAATAATTAAATACTATTAATTGTTATATTGATATTACAAGAAGAATATTCTTGTAATTCCTAATTACAAGAATATTACAAGAACGAATTCGTAATTCTTATATTGAGAATAATTTGTATTATTCCATATAAATAAATTATATTTCCATGTTGGTATATTTTGATTTTTAGAACTAATGAGTAATAGTTTTATAAAATCTATGCATAAGTGATATTTTGTTCATAAGGCAAAAGCGAATCTATCTTGAAAAAAGCATGAGAGATTTATGGATGATTTATTGAGTGATTGTATAATTTAGAAAAATATGATTTATGGAGTGATTTATGGATGATTTATTGAGTCATTTTAGGATTTAGGAAAAAATTGATTTATGGAGTGAGTTATGAGTGATTTATCAAAAGCATTTAGGATTTAGAAAAGTTACTATATTTTCTTAAATCTACTTATTGTAAGCTTGGGAAAATATGAGAACTAATTACAAAATACATGTATAATCAAGCGAAGATAGGAATGAGGGATTCGAGGCATGCATTAAAATATAACTATGCTCTTTGAAAATTATTATTGTGTTTGCATATGGTGCATGAAGAAATAAGAACCGAATTTATTTGCTTGAAAAGTTTCACATGATAAAGAGTCGAGATCATTTTCTTGGGAAACATTCCATGGAATTTCATGCATAGAGGGATAAATGTTTTTCTGATTGAATTCTTAAAATATTTTCATTGCTAAATAATTGTGTGTATTGCATGAGTTATTGGAAAATAGGGTCCAAATATGTCTTCGTATCTCCAATGACATGATGGATGTATAAAAACTGAAAGACATTTTTTTAAATGAGTGTGTTCTCTCCAATTTTATGTTCCACATTTAAAATAATCATTTTAAACTTCTCAAAAACCATGTACAAAGTTCATGATTAAAACAAAAAAATATTTAATATTTAAATATGGAAAAATGGGCTATAAATATTCATTTGAATTTTCTAAACTATGAAACCCATGTAAACATTGAGAGAGTTTTCTTTTAATGATCACATTTCCAACAAAAACCTATTTTTGTTTTCAATAATTTTTTTCCAGATGTTCAAAAACTACGTCCAAATTTGATGACTAAAGTAGGAAAAACAATGTAAAACAGAGTGCTTCCATTTGATTTTTCACCCAGATAAGAATAGCTGTTTATGTATATATATAGATAACTATTGTGTTAATTTTCTTGAAAATAAATAAATTAGTTGCATGCAAAAACAAATAATTATTAAGTTTGATATTTCTTGAAAAGAAATAAGTTATTCACATGGAAAAAATTAGAACAATTATGTTGATAATTCTTGAAAAGGAATTGTGTTATTTCATTTAAAAGATTACCAAGGATGTTCTCATGATTCATATGCATTGAAGTTTTAAAGAGATATATTGGACTCTTAAAGAGAATATGTGCCTATGTGCATAAGAATAATATCTAGTATATTGGATGTATTGGAAATGAATATGTGATTTTACATCCATGGGAAACTTGAGTCATGCAAAAAAAGATAACTAACTTTTTGAGAAAGAGTTCACAAAAAACGTTTTCATAAAAGTCAATTATTTGTGTTATTTGAGAAATATTTTTTATTCATGCTATTTCTTCAAGAAATATTACAAATTTGTCTGATGTGTTAAACAGTAGGAAGATATTTTATATTGCATGATTAATAGCTATTGAGTTAGCTAACTTTTAGAAAAACAATAATTAGTGTGTTGGATTCCTTGGAATATATATATATATATATATATATATATATACAAGGAAGTATTTTTTGTGTTAGAACTCTGCAAAAATAAGAGAAGAGAAAAACATGTCCGTACATGCATTATCGAATTAGATTCTTAGAGAGGAAAATTGGTAATCACGTGTTGTTATGAAACCAGCTCACAAAAAGATAGAAAAGAGAGATCAACGCCTTAGAATTCAGCCTCTTCGAGGGGGAAACCTCCTTTACATTACACAAATGAGCAATTATTGGATGATTCAAATGAAAAAACCTCCTTTCTATATATAGGATTCTAAGGAGTCACAATATAACCCAGCCGACCTAACAATAATAATATAAAGCCAGAAAAATAACAATAGAGGGATTCTATGGGGCACAGTAATAACAATATGGTGATAATAGGGGCACAACAATATTAATAAGGGATGCAACTACAATATTAATGGGGTAATCACCAGTATTATAGGGACCCAACACGCCCCTCTCCTTCAAAAAAGTGTTATCCTCAATGCTTGAGTAGCTCTGGATGCTTCTGTATAAAATTCTCACCCTCCCATGTGGAATCTTCAGCGGATAAGTTCTTCCACTTGATAAGATACTCCGAAATTGATCGATTTTGTAGCTGTTGAGTTCTTGTTTCTGTGACTGCTTCTGGTTCCAATATAATTTTTCCTTCCTCGTCAAGTTCTGGAAATATTGTTTGAACTGGGAGCTTGTCACCTATAACCTTCTTTAAACATGAAACATGGAAAACTGGGTGCAATCGAGAAGCCGCAGGAAGCTCCAATTTGTATGCCATAGTACCAATCTTTTGCAACACCTTGTACGGACCATAATACTTTGGTGATAATTTATTATCCTTCTTAGCTTGCTTGAGGGACATTTGGTTATATGGTTGTAGCCATAGGAATACCCAATCACCTACATCAAAACTTCTTTCACTGTGATGTTGATCTACTTGTTGTTTCATTCTATTCTGTGCCAACATGAGGTTATCCTTTAAGAGTTGGAGGACTTGTTGTTGATGTTCCATGTGATGTTCCACTGCTTGAACCTTAGAATATTCTCTTAAATATGATGTGATGGATGGTGGCTGATATCCATAAAGTGCCATAAATGGGGTCATTTTTGTTGCTGTATGGAAGGAAGTGTTATACCACCATTCAGCCAGAGGCAACCATTTGACCCATTGTGTCTGTTTATCAGATACAAAGCAACGAAGATATCCTTCCAAACATTTGTTTACTATCTTAGTTTTCCCATCAGATTGAGGATGATAAGATGAGCTATGAGCTAACTGAGTACCAAGACAAGAAAATAATTCTGTCCAAAAATTTCTAGTGAAAATGGGATCTCTGTCACTTACAATAATCTTTGGGTTTCCATGTAGCTTTTGAATTATTTCCATAAATGCAGTAGATACTGTACTAGCTTTAAATGGATGTGATAATGCACAAAAATGTGCATACTTGGTAAGTCTGTCAACTACCACCATGATGACACTCTATCCCTCAGACTTGGGTAAACCTGTGATAAAATCCATTGAAACATCCTCCCAACATTAGCTTGGAATGGATAAAGGTTGTAATAGACCCGGGGTCTTAATTGTTTCAACCTTATTTTGTTGGCAAACCAAAAATTCTGCCACAAATTTTTGAATATCCGATTTAAGGCCATCCCAAAAAAATTCCTTCTTAACCCTTTGGAAAGTTTTTAAAATTCTGAGTGCCCTCCTAAGGGAGAAGTGTGCAATTCCATAAGAATCTTTTGTTTTAGTTGGGAATTCTTACAAAGGTATAAGCGATCTTTGTACCATAAAGAATCATTTTTCCAGCTAAATGTATCAAATGTACTGGAATCTTGTTGTAACTTTCGAATAAGTGCCCACACTTCTTTGTCATTCTTCCATTCCTCCCTTGCTTCGTTTATCCAATCTGGTTGGATAATAGAAATGGCGCACAACAATGCTTCCATGTCCTCATCCTTTCTTGAGAGTGCATCTGCCACCACATTTTGCTTCCCTTTTTTGTAGATGATTTCAAAGTCATAACCCAACATCTTTGTGACCCACTTTTGTTGCTCTTCAGAGGATAATCTTTGTTCTAAAAAGTATTTAAGGCTATCATGATATATTTTTATCTTGAAGTGTCTTCCCATTAGGTAGGGTCGCCATTTCTTAAGTGCATGGAGTATTGCCAACATTTCCTTCTCATAAATAGCTTTGTGTAAAAACTTTCCCTTGATTGGACGACTTTCGAAAGCAATGGGTCTTTCATCTTGCATTAAAATAGCACCAATTCCATTTCCTGAAGCATCACATTCCACCATAAAGGTTTTTGTGAAGTCTAGTGTAGATAAGACCGGTGCTTGGCACATTGCCTCTTTAAGATGTTTGAAGGCCTTTCTTACTTCTGGAGTCCATGAAATGCATCTTTCTTCAATAATGTTGTTAGAGGTGCTGCTATTCTCCCATAATTCTTAACAAACTTGCGATAATACCCTGTCAACCCAAGAAATCCTCGCAGATGATTTATGGATGTGGGGATTTTCCATTCCTTAATGGCTTTAATTTTGCTAGGGTCTACCTTAACTCCTTCATGAGATAGAATATGACCCAGATATTCCACCTCTTGTACTCCAAAGAAACATTTGGATCTTTTTGCATATAATTGTTTCCTCTCCAATAGTTGTAGCACCCTGTCAACATGTTCAACATGATCCTTCCAAGATTTGTTGTAGATTAGTATATCATCAAAAAATACTAACAAAAAATTTCTAAGGAATGGTTTGAAAATGGAATTCATCAAACCTTGAAATGTTGAAGGTGCATTGGTAAGGCCAAAAGGCATGACCAGAAATTCATAATGTCCCTCATGAGTTCTAAATGTTGTTTTCGGAATGTCTTCAGTCTTCATTTTGATTTGATGATATCCTGAATGAAGATCCAACTTGGTGAAGTAAATTGATCCATGCAATTCATCCAGTAATTCATTAATGACAAGAATGGGAAACTTATCTTTAATAGTGAGCTTGTTGATCTCCCTATAATCTAGACACATGTGCCATGATCCATCCTTCTTGTGCACTAATACTACTAGAGCAGAGAAAGAGATTTGAATCATTTGAATTATACCAGCCTCTAGCATTTCTGCAACCATACGTTCAATTTCACTCTTTTGGGCATAGGGATATCTATACGGCCTAATGTTTGGAGGAACACTTCCTGGAATCAGATGAATAGCATGATCATGATCACGAATATGTGGGAGACCTTTGGGAGTCTCAAATACCTTGGAATGATCGTTCAAGACTTTTTGGAGATCTGGAGAAATAGATGATTCTAATGTGGAAACATCTAGCGAACATAATTGTGCAACTACACCACTTTGTTCCTTTTTTAGAAGCTTTGTCATACTGTTAGAGCTGATTATCTTTCTTGGTTTCCCTGCAATACCTGTTAATTCAAATTCCTTTCCTTCCACAGAAAAATTCATGAAAAGTTTTTTAAAATTAAAAGCTATTGTACCCAAGGATTGTAGCCATTGGACTCCTAGTACAACATCAGCACCTCCCATTGGAATGGAAAGCATTGGGCTAGTCAATACATATTCTCCCATCAATAGCTTGATATTATGACACTTTCCAGAGCAATTTATTGTTCCTCCATTTGCAACCATCACTTGACACTCTGGTGCTGGATATAAGAAGCAATTCAATTCTTTTGCTACCTTACAATCAATAGAATTTTGGGTACTTCCTAAATCAATCAACACTATTACCTTTTTCTTCTTTATTTTTCCTTCTATCTTGATGGTTTGAGGAGTGGTAATTCCAGCCAATGCATTACAAGATATGGTCAGATTCATTTCTTCTTTATCTAGGCTTTGTTCCTGGAGTATATCCTCTTCTTTTGACCTTTCTTTCTCCTTTTCTTCTTCCTCTTCGCAATCTATGTAGAATAATTTCTTGTCAGCACACTTATGACCTTTACTGTATTTGCTATCACAACTGTAACAAAGCCCTTTTGCTCTTTTTTCTTCCAATTGTTGTGGTGTCAACCTTATAGGTTGTGGAAGACTAGGGGAAAAAACACTTTCATCTTCATAGTTATGAGTGGTATGCTTCTTGGTTGCCATAATTTTGCTTTCCATTTTTCTTGCTAACATGAATGCCTTCTCTAATGAATCAGGTTCCCAAAGGCAAACATCATGATGGATATTATCCTTTAAAGACCCTATGAACACATCAATCCTATGCTCCTTTGGAATATTTTTTACCCTTATGTTCAATTTTTGGAACTCCTCAATGTGCTCCATTATTGAACCCTTTTGTTTGAGACTTATCAATTGGCTAAAAAAAGTGTTTCCTTTTGTATCCTCATAATGTGCTATCAATTATTTCGTAAAAATTGCCCAAGTGATAATTTGTTTACGAGAGCAAAGCCATTGATACCATACAAACTGATTTGGTTCCAAATATAAAGTTGCAATACGTACCTTTTGTGTGTTTTTCACATTATTGAGATCGAAAAATTGCTCCATCTGTAATATCCATGTTGCAGGATCCTTGCCATCAAACTTCCTCATATCGATTTTCAGAATATGGTGAGTCTTTGATCCCACATTAGAGTCTATGAAATCATGATTAACATTTCTTTTGTTCACATCATGAGTTTCCTTTACAACCTTTTCACCATTAGTAAGTATTTCTTGTAGAAAATTTGTCAAATCTGTCTTCAAATCTGCCATGTCTGTCTTCAAATCTGTCATGTCTCTCTTCAAGTCCGTTTTCAAATCTATCTTCAAATCATCCATATTAGCTTCCATGCCCTTTATATTAGATTCCACACCATTTATCTTAGCTTCTGTTAGGTTTTGTGAGCGTGACATTTGTTGCACTTGTTCTTGTAATTTTGATATATCATGTAGCATTTCTTCCTCTTCTTCATGAGTCATGCTAGGGCTTTCAGGTTGCTTACTAGGTGTTTGCATTTTCTTTCCTCGGGGCATCTATTACCAATAATAATGCTCTACTATGCGCTTTGAATTCCTTCAAAATAATTTTTCAAACCAATCTTAAGAAAAAATTTAAAAGAATCTACACACCTTTTTTCACTTTGTAGGAGCTCGATATTGCCTCTGATGTATCTCTGTACTTTCAGATCATCTAGTTCTAAAATTATGAACTCCAGTAGCCCTCTGTGTCCTCTTTCCAATGCCACCAATCTTATCCAAATTGGATTCTCCAAGGAAGAGTTATGCAAAATCTCCCACAGTGACCTGATTATAGACTAGTTCAGTAGAGCGAACTTGTACGACGTGCCACGAGTCACTGTTTCGACCTTTGGCTCTAAAAAATATATACAAGAAACTACATTCCATCCTATTTCTGTACCTTCTTACGAAATTTCAATCAGATGCTCAGAGATAAATTTATGACGATTTTCCCTAGGTCGCCTATTTGGAATGAAATTTAGGAGTCTGCAAGAAGACCAACTTCCTCAGATCATTCTGAAATTTGGACCCAAGATTCAACGCGATTTCTTCTCAAATGGGGTTTTTTTTTAGCTTCTGAGACGTTGCAGAAAAAAATTTATAGCAAAAATTCCACGATGACCTGTTTGGAGCAGCGAAACCCTAGAATCCAAAGCTCTGATACCAAATGTTATGAAACCAGCTCACAAAAAGATAGAAAAGAGAGATCAACGCCTTAGAATTTAGCCTCTTCGAGGGGGAAACCTCCTTGACATAACACAAATGAGAAATTCTTGGATGATTCAAATGAAAAAACCTCCTTTCTATATATAGGAGTCTAAGGAGTCACAATATAAGCCAGCCGACCTAACAATAATAATTTAAATCCATGAAAATAACAATAGAGGGATTCTATGGGGCACAGTAATAACAATATGGGGATAATAGGGGCACAACAATATTAATAAGGGATGCAACTACAATATTAATGGGGTAATCACTAGTATTATAGGGACCCAACACGTGCTTTATTATGTTAAGATTTCTTTGGAAGATTCTTTAGAGAAACATATACACTTTCATGCATGGAAAATTATAGTTTTGGTATTATTTCTAGAGAAATGAAGGTGCAATCGCATAATATTGATTGTGTTAGCCTTCTTTTGGGAAAAATAATATTCATTTGCACATCTAGGGATTAGCTATGGTAATAGCTTTCTTTTACAAGAAGATTATATATAGTTAGTGGGATAGATATTTTGGTAAGAAGAAAATGTCTCTTTGCATGCATGAAAGAATAAATGTTATGTTTGATCCTTTGGAAAAGAATTTTGTTTTTTCATGCAAGATTTACTTAGTTTCCTTTGGAAAGAAATATATGTTTCACATGCAAGAAGAAAATGCTATCATGTCATTTTTTGTTGGAGAGTACAAGTAGTTGCATGCAAGAAATTATAACTAATATGTTAACCTTGTTTGGAATAGAGCTTGCATTTTTTGTATATAATGGCCATTGTGAATAACACTCCCCTGGAAATATGTTTATGAAAAAAGCCACGGATTCACATGCATAAGCATAAAATCTATTGAGTTCATCCCTTTGGAAAGGAAAACATAACAGTAGGAACAAAGAAAATTGCTTCCGGGGCTAGTTCTCTTGAAATCTTCTTTTGCATTTGCATGCACAGGAATAATATCTATTATGTTAGCTTTCCTTTGGAAAGAATATGAAAGTCCATGCACGATTTTTTTAGTTTTTTGTTGGAAAGATAACGCTTGATAGTGATTTATTTGTTACTAATGCATGTGCACCAATGTTAAAGAAGGCATTTCATCACATTCTGTTTATGTTTTATGCATGCACACTAATAGATGTTGAAGTTTCATTAAGAAATATTGAGTATTGGTTAATTAATATTTACGTTTTATCTAATCATGATATCAAGTGTGTTGATGACAACAATGGTAGGAAAGTATGGTGACTTCTGAAAAGCAGAGTTCATGTTTAACATTGTGGCAGATAAAGATTTTTTAGTTCATGCAAATTAAGGAATTCCAACTACAGGATGATCCACTAATAGAAACAATGACCACAAAGACATAGAGATTGAGTATTCATGGGTAAAGGATATCATGATGATTGTAATAGCTTATAGCTAGTTATGTTGCATTTAATATTATTTTTTCTATGTAATGTTTTATGACAATGGTTAATGGATGGAATATTTTATAACCATTGAGTGAGGGTTGAACACCATCACGAGCATTTAATAATAAAATTAAATGTTTGTTGGTTTTGACCCTATGGGGTTTCCAGGGTATATCAATGTCAAATGATGTGGCTGTTCATTGTGCCATTTTTATGATGGTAATTGTTTTCCATTATGTGATGTTTATATTATCAATTATGTGATTTAATAATTGAGTTAAAATAATAATGGAATTAATGCTTAGTTATATCAGGAAATTTAAGCTAATATGCTACAACAATGACTCTTAATGGTTGTGTAACTCACTATGTGTTTACTAAATATTTTTCTATGTAATGATGACACACATTCTAATGGTAATTGAGGGAATATAGAAAGTAATTTAAAAAGTTACACATTGGTAAATGATGAAAAAAATTCCTAACTCCATGCATTTTCCGACGAGGTTACCGGGGGATGTTACAAGTGGTATCAAAGAATAAGGTTGTAATACTGACACCTTTTTGTAATCATTAAGAAAAAATAAGTAGATGCTAGTGGGCATCATCTCCGGCATGATCCTTATTAAACTTGTAGTAGACTACAGTCGACATGAGATGCATTATGCATGATTAATGACTACATTAAAAAATAGAAAGTAATAATGTTGTTTTAAAATTTTTGTGGATGACATTTCAATATTGATGTGGATAACATACAATAAAAAATATTTTGTCCCTATTAACAATCCTGAGCACTCACTAGTTATAGTAAGGATTATTTACCAACATTTCCATGCATACTGTTACAGTAATGATTATGGTGCATAAAGGTACAAAAACAAAAAATATGGCTAAATTTATAGTGCACTTCTTATAAAAAATGAATCCATGTATATTTTGTGTGATAACTAAAGAACATAGTTGGGGTTGACACTGAAGAGAACAATAGAATGTTTTTAAAAAACATTCAAAGAACCTCTTTAGATGTTAAAAATGAACACTGAGACAAGAGGAATTCTTATAGTGAACTTAAACTCAATGAAATACTTATAGTAACATAATTTTGGCTTGTATTAATTCATGTATAGTTGTAGATGAATGTTTACATTCCATGTGTTTGAAAAAAGTGGTAAATGAGATCTAATAATTTTTTTTAAGAATTGCATTCCTCGTAGTCTTGTATGCGATTCAACTCATCATTAGGGGGTACTCATACCATAGTGACATGTAACCCCCACTTTTATTCCAAAAAAAACTCCCTTTAGACTTAGATTCCATAATATGGTCGATTTTCAGCGTTGTCATTACCCTATAGCGATTGTTGATTGTATTGTTGTCCATAAATTTTACCACTGATGATATTAATATGATTCATGATATTTTTTAATTCTGTTTTACTCTCTTTGTGATATTTTAAATATATTTATGCAAATTTACTTCATGTCTGCTAACTACTTGTTAGAATGCCTCAATTGTTCTAGATTTCATGTTTACAAACTATTTGATAAAATGGCTGAGTGGTTATATATTGCATGATTGCAAATTATTTTCCCAAAATTCCCCAATGGTTGTAGCATACATGGTTTCCTACTAATTGTAAAGAAAAAAATTGCATTTTGTGTCTCAATGTTCAATGGGACTGTTATTTCTCTATAATATTCATGGTTGGTAAGTTGGGACCTTACAGAAAGTATAATCCTATGGTATGAAATATATGATAATTCTTTTTTTCTAAGTTTCATGATTGTTATTATGTGAAAATTTGGAATGTATACCAAGGGTATGACATGTGATGATTTTCCATCAAAGTACTTTTACAAATTGTGGGACTTATGTTGAGGTTCAAGTATAGATGCATGATATATGTAAATGTTTCTTTTCTTTAATGATAATATGAAAATAGATAATTATCTAAATTACAATAGATTTTTAGACATTAACTACTTTTAGAGATTGAATTATTATTGGATTGACTGGCCATGGAAGCCATGATGGAACGAATGTGGTGACATAATATTTTATTTTATTAGTTAATTAATAAATACATTGTTTGCGATATTCAAGCAAGAGCACTAGAGTTTTAGAAGACATCTTACCAACTTATTCAAAGTTATTGGTGGCTAAGTCCACATGATAGACCTTCCATAAAAGTCTCCTAAAAATCCCTATGAGAAAATAATAAAAAAGGAAAATACTAGCATAATGGGAGAAAAATATTTTTTTTTCTCGGTAACAAAGCTAATCTATTAAATATTTACAGAGTACAAAATTACATCAGGTAAGACCCGTATGCTCTTGCCCAGGCATAGACAAAACTAAGACTGTCCATAGACGGAAGCCCGCGCAGGGGTCTTAGACAAAAAGGACTGTTCAAGTCGTCCCGCGCAGGGGAAACAGAAAGAACTATCACCATTGACACAAAAAACCATCAGCTTTAACATTCTGAAAAAAACATAGACTGAAACAACAACAAACTAGGAGACAGCATCATGATTGCGCCCAGGTGGAGCAGGGGCGCCAGCGTGATTATTCACTCGGCTCATCCGGTTGCTCCTCCACAATTGGGTACCAACCGTAGTAATCTGGCTCAGCATTAGTAGGCGAGGTCGCTTCCGCCTCCCCAGTAGTGGCTTTTGGAGCATTCTGGGATTGCTTGGATGTATCCTCGACGTTGGCCCAGCTCTTGGTTTCCTGCTCCAGCTCAGCTGTTGGAGCTTGCTATACATCCCCCTGGTGGTCCTGCATCCCATGCTCCCGAGCTTCCATGGGGTCATCCACCTCAGGATGGTTCTCGATGAACAAAATGGAGACATGAGCACTAATTCTCGGATTTGCCGTGGAGCTGGTGAAGTTGAAAATAGTGGAGCCGAAGGCTGGCAAGGAGGCCGAGCTAGATGCCTTTGCATCCATATGTTGGCCAGAGAGTAGGGGAATGGCTCTAATGGAGCTTTCCAGATTACAGTGGCAGCAGTGCCTCGTTTCATCTCTCACAGGTCTGCTCGAGCCCCCGCCTCTGGAGGAACCACGACGGCTCAACAACCTTTGTCTGGGTCTCACCATAATGATATGAGCCTCCCTGCAAACTGCCAGGTGAACCAGACTGTCGCAAACCAGAACCAGCCCCGTATAAGACTCCACCGCCTGATAGGGGGCCGCTTCAACGTCAGAGAGGCCAACCAAATTCAGCACGAACAGAATTCCTTGCTCCCAACCGGATATAAGCTCGTCATCGTCACCTACCTGCCTTGAACTCCCATCCGCCATAACTGCATCAATGCTCTGGGAATTCACTGTTGTCGTCCCCCGTCCCTTCGATTTAAACCAGGAATGAGCACATCGTCCTCTCGCATGGAATGCCACGTGATGCCCATGGAGCAGCATGTGGCTAGCTTCCATCTCCCGTCCCATCGCGTTAAACACCCGCATCTGGTGGAGTTTCCTCCATTTGGACCAGTCGCGAAGATTCTTGGGCTTCCTCATTCGATAATATGTCATTCAGTTGTCTAGTAAGTAGAGAGTGATTACCTCCCACTCCAACATTGGCCATGTAGTCCGCTATCTTATTGCCCTCCCTCTTTGTGTGAGTGAAGGTGATAGCTCTATTGCTTTGAAGCTTCTGTTCTATAGCCTCCAGCTGGTTGCTACTTTTTTGGCTTGTGATCCGTTTAGGATTTTTTTTGCCATATTGATGAGGATTTGGGAGTCTCCTTCAACCTCCAGAGGAAAGAGGTTTAGCTCGCTAGCGAGCTGAAGACCCTGCCATAACCCTTCCAATTCAGCTGAGTTGTTGGTGTCCCAGCCAATGCTTCCATAAAAGAGAGTTATGGGAGTTCCTTCATGATTTCTAATTATTCCCCCAAAGCCTGCTAATCCAGGATTTCCCTTTGATGCACCATCAAAGTTAAGTTTGAAAGTGTACTTTGGCGGAGGCTTCCATTCAGCTTGTTTGTCCTTGCTTTTCGTAGGGGAATTCTGCTGGTCCGTGCCATTGTTGCATCTCATCTACCAACTATCCATGATGGCTTTCTCATTGTCTAAGGTAGGCCAATCCTCCTTCCAAGATCTTGTCATCAGAGTTTCTTGGATGTTTTTGCAGAGCATATGCCAGATTGTGTCCATGGAGGAGCGTTGATTTTTGAAGATGCGCTTTTTTCTCTCCTTCCATATACTCCATAAGATTAGCCCAGGAATCAATCGCCAAAGATGATTGAGGATGTTGCTCTTATACAGGTCCTTTTGCCATTGTCGTATGGAGTTCGTGATTTCCACTTGAAGTCTGCATATTTTTTGGCAGCGAAAGCTTGCTTTCTCCCATAGTTGGTTGGCTAGAGGACAAGAGTCCAACAAGTGTTGGAGCGTTTCCTCATGGGCGCAATAGTTAACGCATATGGAGGGTCCGTGGAAATTTCTTCTACGAAGCTTGTCCCAAGTTAGGATTCTCTGATGCCCTACCAGCCAGAGAAAGTGACAGATCTTTGGCCACGAGCCTGAGTTCCAAATTTGGCCCCAGATTGGGTCTTGAGGTACAGCGTCATTGCAAATAATTTTATAAGCTTCAGACATGGTGAACGCTCCCTTAGGTAGATATCCCCATCTTAGGATATCCTCCCTTTCGTCATATCTGATTTCTCTTTTGCTGAGCTCCATTTCCAAAGCTGTGGATGACTAGCGATTTACATTTGAGAGGATTTGATTGCCTGGCTTCCAGATTCTGAATCCTTTCTCCAAATCCTTGGTCCAAAAGTGCCTGATTTTGGTCATCTGTGTTTCCTCCTCCATATGATGCAAAGGCTGCTTCATGGCATTGCTGAGGGTGGGCATTTGATTCCATGCATCCGTCCAGAATCTAGCGTTATTGCCATTTCTCACCTCCCAGAAGTTGTGCTTCTGGATCATTTTGTAATGTTCCTTGGCTGCATTCCAAATTAACGAGCCTTTGTTACTGGGTTCCAATCTGATAAGCTCTTCCTGGGGTCGCTGGTTTGCATATTTTGCTGTCCATAGAGTGACCCACGGCTTTCCTTCATTGGTGAGCCATTGCCACCAATTCTTGGCTCCCATGATGGCATTGCTGTGCTCCGGATCCCTTAGTCCAATTCCTCCTTTTTCCTTTGGCTTGCAAACTGAGCTCCATTTTACCAGTGCCCACTTGTGATTAGTTGCGTTGCTCCCCCATAGGAAATTTCTCTGAATTTTCCTTAATCTTTTTAGGACCCATTTAGGCGCTGCCAAGATGGAGAAAAGGTACAACGGCTTAGCTTGAAGGACAACTTTAATGAGAACCGCCCGGCTGACAAGATTCAGGGTTCTGTGAGTCGATTGATTGAGCCTAGATTCAAGCTTTTCAATTAAATTGCGCCAAGAGGAGTGAGTGATGGCTGAGGTAGTGAGGGGAGCTCCAAGATACTTTGAGGGGAGAGTGGCCATAGGGAATCCCAGGATACGGACTATGGTAGACTTGACTACTGGGGGAGTGTTGAAAAAGAAAATCTGCGATTTGGAGCAATTAATATTGGTCCCTGAGGCTTCTGAGAAATCAGATAGGATAGCTTTGAAAACTGCGGCTTCTTGAACAGAAGGGTATCCAAACAGCATCATGTCATCAACAAATTGCTGATGGGAGGTAGCTGGCAGGTGGTGAATGGAGATACCCTTAAGCTGGTGCATGTGGAGGGCATTCTTAATGTGACGCCCCAGTCCTTCAGCCATCAAAACAAAGAGGAAGGGGGAGAGGGGGTCACCTTGCCTAATACCACGGGAGGGATAGAAAGGGCGAGAGGGGATCCCATTAATTAGGATGGAGAAGCTAGAAGAGGAGATAAGGCTCATAACCCAGCGAACCCAGGTGGGGCTGAAACCAAAAGCTGTTAACAATTGCTGAATATAATTCCAACTGAGTTTGTCAAAAGCCTTGGAAAGATCCAGTTTAAGGAGCATACCTGCCTGCTTAGAGTGCTTGAGAGTATGAGCAATCTCATGTGTGTGGATGATTCCGTCTAAAATCTGTCTGCCTTCCACATAACCGGATTGTTCTGGCGAGATGAGCATTGGCAGGAGGGGCTTTAGCCTGTTCGCAATGACTTTAGATATGACCTTGTATATGACATTGCATAGTGCTATGGGCCGAAATTTGTCCGGTTTGAGCGCATCCTCTTCTTTTGGAATCAGGGAAATGAAGGTGGTGTTGAGCGAGGGAAGTAACCAATGAGCAACTCTCGACTCCTCCACCACCTCCCAGACTTCCATCTTAATCAAATCCCAGAACCTGTGAAAGAAAGAAGTGGTAAACCCATCTGGGCCGGGAGCTTTTCCATCTTTGAACTGAGTCATTGCATTGTCTACTTCCTGGATTTGAATTGGGCTGAGGAGGAGCTCGTTATGCTCTTCAGTGACAAGTTTTGGTATATTGCGGGTGATTATTTCAATTGCTGGATTTCTGTCGATGTCAGGTTCTTGGTGAACCTACTTGAAGTGTTCGAGGAGAGTATTTTCGATTTCCTCATGTTGCTCCACCTTTTCTCCTCCTGGTTTTTGAATGAATGGAATATTGTTTCCCATTCTGCGTTGCACTGTTGTTCTGTGAAAAAAATTTGTATTTCTTTCTCCCTCTTTGAGCCATCTGATTCTTGATTTCTGCTTCCAGTATATCTCCTCCTGCCTTCTTCTTTCTTCTAGCTGAGTGTGGATGCGATGTTCCTGTGCGAGTGTTCGCTCGGTATGCCCGCATGTGCTTATTTCTCTTTGTAGTTCCTCCATTTCTTTTTGAAGAACATTTTGATCCTTGAATATGTTTCCAAATGTCTCTCGATTCCATCTCTTGAGGCAGAGCTTTAAATGTTTCAGTTTCTGTTGAAACTGAAACATTTTGGAGCCATCTTGTGGGCAGAAGGAGGTCCATGTGGAGATGACGAAATCTCTGAGAGAGGGATGAGTGAACCAAAAATCCTCAAAAAGGAAAGGCCTTCGCGTTTTATTCCCTGGGCGTTGCCATTGTGGGGCAATCGGCCAGTGATCAGAGCCAGAGTGGGGTAGGATGGCCGCCGAGAAATCTCCCCCTAAGTGGATCGAGTTATCTGATATGAGAAAGCGATCCAGCTTGGAGGCGATTTGATGAGGGCCTGTTCTGCGATTACTCCACGTAAAAGTGCCATTGCAAAACTGTAAATCAATCAAGGATGCATTCTGAATGAAGTTTTTGAAGTGGATGTTTTCCTGCTCCAGCTTGTTTCTACCTCCAAGCTTCTCCTCTAAATTTGTGATCATATTATAGTCCCCTCCCGCAATCCATAGAGGGTGCTTGCGATTGGCGTTGAGGACTTCTAATGTGTAGAGGAGAGCCATCTTTTCCTTTGCTTCCTGAGGGAAGTATACATTCGAGAGGTGCCCATGAATATTAGTGCCTACTATGTGGAAGATAGTCTGAATGAGATTATGTGAGGCATGGAATTCCGACAGAGTAATGGCCTGAGGGTTCCATGCAATGGCTAATCCCCCTGAAGCGCCCGATGCATCTACAACTACTGATTGACATCCTCACCATGCTTTGGAGAAGATTATTTCTAAAGTAGTGCTATTACATTTTGTTTCCTGGAAAAAACAAATTTGTGGTTTTTCTATTTTAATCATATTTTTGAGCATTCTGAGCTTTCCTGGGCCATTGAGCCCCCTGAGGTTCCATGAGATGAGCTTCATGATTCACTTATGGGGGAGGGCTTGTAGTACTTTGTAAGCTTATCATACTTACCAGAGTCTACCAGAATCTTTCCAAGCGCGATTGTTCTTTGGAGGTCTGTTCTTCTTCCTCTTTTTTTGGAGTCTTTTGGGGTTTGGCTGACATCCCAGTGACTGCCTGGCTGAATGCCAAGATGATTCTGATAGTAGGCCCTGGAAATGACCATTTCCAGTTTATCCAGTTGTAGTTCTGGGATACTTTCATATGCTTTTCTCTTGCATGCTGCTTCTAGTTCAAGTATGTCTAGACCATATAGATCTATACTTTCCGGCTCTTCCTCCATATGTTGCACCTGATTGTCTTCTTCCACGGGAATACTTGGATCCTGGGCGGGGCCTGAGGATCCATCAACCTCCATTTCGATGCCTTTGTCCTGTTGTTTCTCTTTGCTCTCCACAATGAGGATAGGGGGTTCTTTAGAGGGGTGGGATTTGGAAGGGTGGGCTTCGGGAGGTGGCTGTGAAGAGGAGGAGGGGTGGTCCGAACTTGGAGGGGGGGAGGTGTTGTGCTCATCCGAGATATTAGCCAAGATGCCAAAGCTGTTCCTGACTGAATGTTCAGGACCAGTATTCGATTTGGGTTTCTTCCCAGAGGGTGGTTTTTTATGCGCTCTCTTTCGAGTTGGGGCTTTGGTAAAGCCATCATTGGGCTGTGACTCAGAGGGTGAAGGGACTTTTTCTTGAACATTCAGGGGGCAGTCTCTGAATAGATGCCCTATGGCGTGGCATTTACGGCAGCGAAACGGAACATGTTCATAGTCTAAAGGCTGAATCCACTCATAATCACGGTGAGAGAGACTTACCGATTCCGGCAGGGCTTTGTCCAGGCGCATGAAGACGCATAAGCGGGCGTAGGATGTGAATCTTCGGAGTTTCGTTTCCTCAGCCGTCCTGATATATTCCCCTAAACCATTTCCTATATTTTTCAGAATATTCTCATCCCAATATTCATCTGGTAGTCCATAGAGTCTTATCCAGACTGGTGCCCATGTGAGATCCTCCTGATCTGGGTTAAATCTGGGACCCCAATCCCTTAGATAAAGGCCTGCCGAGTTGAAGAAATAAGGACCTTCAACCAGGATTCTATATTTATCTTCCAGACAGAAAAAGATTGCAGTGAAGAACCCTTTTGGGCCTAACTGCAGTGTCACATCTCCCTTAGGTTTCCACTTCGCGGCAATCCAACTGTACAGGGCTTTCTCCGTCGGCCAAAACCCTATGAACTTCCCGATGAGTGCATGGTCAGTCATGTATTGGATTCGTGCTTCTATTATTTCCCCTGGCAGTTCTATTCTGGGTCGATCTGTGGCTATTGGTTTGCATGTGGCTGAAGAGACCTTCTGAGTACCCTCTGATGAGGATGGCTGCACAGTCTCTCCATTTACCTTATCTTTCAAGTTCTCTTTTCCTTTGCGTTCATTCTGGCGCAAGATTTCGGGATTGATCACGTTCTCATTGATTGATCCGAATCGGATTGATCTTTCATTGTGTTGCTGTGCTATTTGTGCGCTGGGGGAGGTTGCAGAAGCCCCCCCTGGGGTTTCCCATGTGTCCTGCGCCTTTTCCTCCTTTGTGTTGAAAAGCCTGCGCAGGTCGTCAGGTCCTTGCTGGTTCTCTGCAGAGAGCAGTCTGTGCTGTCTGAGCACGCAGTCGAACCCTAGCCGTAGTCGCCAGAGCAGCTCCCAATGGGAGAAAAATATTATGTTAATAACTTACTGGGATAAAAATACTAAGCGGGCTGAAATAAAGCAGAGCAGGAGAGACATGTGTTTTTTAAACACAAAGAAAAGAGTATTTTTTAGAAAAGCTAAAGGAAAAAGGCTCAAGAAATCTTGGTAGACTTTAAAGCATGAACCTACAAAAAATATGTTGGGAAGAAATTTATAAAATAAACCACCAAGGAATCAATGAGGTTGTTGGTTCTAGTGGCAAGTAGATATTAGGTTTGTGGGGAACTATTGGAGATAGTTCACTATTGGGTGGAATATGCTCGATTCCAAAATAATTCCTAGACATTAACTACCATTGGATGAAATTTTGTCTATATTATCCTATTGATTTTGAAATCATCTAAAGATGTTGGATGTTAGAATAGGTCGTAGGTTGCATGTCTCTAAGTTGTTGTATATGATATAGTTCTACATGGATGATCTATTGATTTATCTGAGCGACAATTTCAGTGAAATAGGTTGTGTTTGTTAGTTTGTATGAGCAAATCAACATGTCACAAATGAATCATTTATATGCATTTATAGAGGAAATAAATTTTTAATGTATGTACTTATGACTTAGCTTACATGGTAACAGTCAAACCACAAGAAAATGGCTGGAGATACATTCCATGACTTCACACTTGATAGAATTACTATGGGAGAGAAATACAATAATTTGCAAACAACACCAGTGGGAAAGAAAGACTAGTGTAACCCCTAATAAAAGACAACATGCACTTGATATATTTTTTTTAACATTTGATGATTAGAGGGCTAGTGTTCTCTGAGTAATTGTGGAAGTATTATGATTAAAGTATTATTTTACATTACATAAATAATTGATAATGAAAAGTATTTAATTTGATAAAGATTATTAATTCTACTTATTAAACATAAAAATCCTTCATTCTGAAGGGAAATGATTCCATTTTTTGTTATATAGATTGTTATATTATGAGTAAAGTTAATGTTCCAACAAGAGAAGAACAACAAGGACGATGTTCTCTTTAAAGGTGGAAGTATGTAATATCCCTTTCATAAGCTACCATAAAATAACTTGTAAAATGAGTATTGTTCAATAATTAAATATTGTTAATTATTATATTTCTATTACAAGAAGAATATTTTTATAATTCTTAATTACATATTACAAGAATTAATTCATAATTCTTATATTGGGAATAGTTTGTATTCTTCTATATAAATAAATTATATTTTCAAGTTGGTATATTTTATGATGTTTAGAACTAATGAGTAATAGTTTTAGAAAAGCTATGGATAAGCGATATTTTGTTGATAAGGAAAAAACAAATCTACCTTAAAAAACATGAGATATTTATGGATGATTTATTGAGTGATTCTATAATTTTATAAAACTATGATTCATGGAGTGATTTTAGGAGTTAGGAAAAAACTTATCTATGGAGTCATTTATGGGTGTTTTATGGAATACCTTTAGGATTTATAAAAGCTATTGCATTTTCTTAAATCTACTTATTATAAGCCTAGGGAACATATGAGAACTAATGACAAAATACATGAGGAATCAAGCCAAGAGAGATGAAGGAGGAATTCCAAACATGCCTTAAAATATAAGTAACTATTATGTTTGAAAATTATTATTGTCTTTTGAAATGGTGCATGAAGAAATAACAATCACATTTATTTTCTTGAAATTTTTCATAAGACAAAGAGTCAAGATTAATTTCTTGGGAAAACCTCCATGGACTTTCGTGCACAGAAAAACCATTGTTTTTTCATTGAATTCTAAAAATATCTCATGTGCATTGAATTCTTAAAAGATTTTCATGGCTAAATATTTGTGTGAATTTCATGAGATATTAGAAAAATGGTCCAAATGTGTCTTCGTATATCCCAAGTCATGATATGTGTGTAAGAATGGAAGGAGGTTTTTGTAACTGAGCTCGTTCTTACCAAAATCCTCTTCCATATTTTAAAAAATGGTTTTCAACTTCTTGAAAACCATGTCCAAACTGGATCACTAAAACATAAAATTATTTAATATTTAAATCTTAAACAATGGGCTACAAAGTTTCATTTAAATATCTGAAACCATGACGCCTGTGAAAAACCTGAGAGAGGATTTTTTTAATGAACCCATTCCGAGTATAAATACCTCTTTTTTTTCAAAAAATCATTTCTATAAGTTCAAAAATCACGTCCAATATTGATGACTAAAACAAGAAAAACTGAGTAAAACATAGTGCTTCCCTTTGATTTTTTAGTCAGATAAGAATAGTTGTTTATGTACATATAGAGATAACTATTGTGTTAATGTTCTTGAAAATAAATAGGTGCTGGATTCCAGCACTCTCTTCTTAGTCGGTTTTTCTGCCCCCTCCTTGTTTTTGTGCTCTCTCTCTCTCTCTCTCTCTCTCTCTCTCTCTCTCTCTCTCTCTCTCTCTCTCTCTCTCTCTCTATATATATATATATATATATATATATATATAATTTTATTATTATTATTATTATTATTATTTATTTATTTATTTATTTCCTTTTTAGCATCCTAATATTATAATATATAATATTAACAGTATTTACTGAATAATTTAATTAAATAAATTACCTTTTTAAACTGACCATTAAATTATTTTATTTAATTTATCCTAACTTTAATTTTTTTTTTATTATGATATATATAAATTATATATATATTTGATTATTAATAAATAAATTATTAAATTACTTTTTTAAAACTAACCATTAAAACTTATTATTCTCAACCCAATATTATCATTTTAATTAATTTATATATATAATATTAATAATAACTATTAAATAATTTAAATAAATAAATAAATTATCTTTTTAATCTAACCATTAAAATTATTTTACTTATTAATCCAAACTTTTATCTTAATAACCTAATACTATAACTTTAATTAAAATATATATATCATTATTAATAAATAATTTAAATAAATAAATAAATTACTTTTTTAACCAACCTTTAAAATTATTTTATTTTTATATATTTTTTAACTGATTTCCATAAATAATAATAATAAAAATAAACTAACCATTAAATTATTATTGAATGAAAATACTCGTCACTTAACAACCATATATATATATATATATATATATATATATATATATATATATATATATATATATATATATATATATATATATAATATTAATAACAATTATTAAATAATTTGAATAAATAAATAAATTATCTTTTCAAACTAACCATTGAAATTTTTAATCCTAACTTTTATCTTAATAACCTAATATTATAACTTTAATATATATATATATATATATATATATATATATATATATATATATTAATTTCAATAAATAAATTCCTTTTTGAAACCAACCATTAAAATTATTTATGTACTTTTACCTAATTTAACTTATTTCCATAAATAATAATAATAATAATAATAATAAATTAATAAATAATAATTTGACCTGGGTCCTAAGGTCAAAATTAGCCGTTAGTCAATTTAGCCGTTGAAGACTCTGCTCAGACTATTTATCATGCTAAGCTTGATCTGTTTCTTCAACTTGTCCTCACGATGAACCACACTAGTTGGTTCAAAGCGCGTCGACAAATGTCTGTCTACATGTGATTTACGCCGAAGTTATTCTTTCAAATATTATGGATCACAGAAGCCTCAATTCAAATATTGGATCTTCTCGAAATGAATATGTGATTTTACATGCGTGGGAAGCGTGAGTCGTGCTGAAAGGGATAAGTAATTATTTTGAGAAAGGTTCCACATAAAATCTTTGCATAAAACTCAATTGGTTGTGTTATTGGAGAAGGATTTGTTATTCATGTTATTTCTTGAGGAGATATTACAACTTTAGCTGATGTGTTAAATGATAGGAAAATATTTTGTATTACATGCATAATAGCTAGTGAGTTAGCTAAATTTTGAAAAAAGAATAATTAGTTTTTATATATGAATTTCCCTTATAGAAACTCATTTCTAATAGTAATACTTTATTTTGAGTGTCAATTTGCAATATTAATAACATTAGGGTTTCAAATTTTTGTGCATTCATAATTAGTATGCGATTTATTATAGGTAATAGTTTAACACATGCACTCTGTATGTTTAATTTGTTATGAAGTATGTTAGTAGATACCTATATTATATTTTATTTATTGAAACAAGGTAATTATTAGATCAAAGCATATGTGAAATGGTTTAAATATTTCATAACAACTAACTGCAATCAAACCCTAAAGAAACCAATCAAGTTATGGGCCATCGTATGGTCTAATAAGCTAAAGTATATAGAGTTACATTAAGGATTAATATTGTAAATGCGACGGATTAATATTGTAAACCTAAGGGATTAATGAACCCAAGGTATTAATATTGTAAACACAAAGGATTAATATTGAAAAACCAAGGGATTATATTATAAATCCAAAGGATTATTGATGTTATAAACCGAGGGGATTAATAAACCCAAAGGATAATTAGTATTATAGATTCAAGGGATTAATATTACAAACCAAAGGGAATACTATTAAAACCAAGGGAGTAATATTAAGAACCCATAGGATTAATGAACCCAAGGGATTTATATATTCGAGTGACTATTAAAAATAAAAACCCAATGGATGAATATTATAAACGCAAGTGATCAATCTGGTTTACTATATTAGGGTTCATAATATTTATACATTAACACATGTTAACTATGGTTTGTTATTGTTGACATGGTAAACTATAGACAACGTGGTAAACATAGTTAACAATGGTGAATATAACTACCTTGTTGAACCATACTTACCTCAGGAATCATCGTCTATTAATAGGTCACCTACAGTGACCCATAGTGGGCAGCCATGGTTGATGAAGCCAACTTATATTGGATCGATAGGGCTAACAATATTAAACTTGAGGCCTATAATATTAATTCTAGCATTTTTAATCAAAAGGTTTGATATATTAAAATTAGGATTTATAATTTTAACGTTTATGGTAATAATCATAGGGTTTATTTATCATGTTCTAAATTGTTCGGGTTTAATACTATGACATTGGAATGGTACACAAATCTATCCAATGTTTCATTGTAATAAACATTGTATCTATGCCACAATCAATATGACAATGATTGTCGCAATGTTACATCAAATTTCAATTTACTTAACATTTCATTGCAACAATATGTAATTGCAATTTAATATTAGGTTTCTGGAGAAAATGAAGTTGTAATCACATAATTTTGATTGTGTTACCCTTCTTTTGGGAAAAATAATATGAATTTTCACACCTAAATGGATTAAGTATGGTATTATAATTTTTTTGCTAGAAGATTATGTATAGTTAGTGGGCTAGATCATTTGGTAAGAAGAAAATGTCTCTTCGCATGCATGAAAGAATAAATGTTATGTGTTTTATCCCTTGGAATAGAAATGTGTGTTTTCCATGCAAGATTTAGTTAATTTCCTTTGGAAAGAAATATATGTTTCACATGCAAGAAGAAAAAACTATCATGTCATTTTTTGTTGGAGAGGACAAGTAGTTGAATGCAATAAATTATAACTATTATGTTAACTTTGTTTGGAATAGAGCTTGCATTTTTATATATAATGGCCATTGTGAATGGCTCTCCCGTGGAAAATATGTTTTTGAAAAAGAACATGGATTCACATGCATAAGTATAAAATCTATTGTGTTAATCCCTTTGGAAAAGAAAACATAATAATATGAATAAAGAAAATTGTTTATTGGGATATTTCTCTTGAAAGCTTGTTATGCATTTGCATGCACAAGAATAATATCTAGTATTTTAGCTTTCCTTTGGAAATAATATGAAAGTCCATGCAAGACTTTGTTAGTGTTTTGCTGGAATGATGATGCTTGATAGTGATTTGGTTGTTACAAATGCATGCACAATGACATTAAATATGGCATTTCATGACATTCTTTTTATGTTTTATGAATGCACATGAATATATGTTGTAGTGGCATTAATAAAGATTGATTATTGGTTAATTAATATTTTATGTTTTATCTAATCATAATATCAAGTTTGTTGATGACAACAATGGAAGGAAGGGATGGTGACTTGTGAAAAGGATAGCTCATTTTAACAATGTGGAGATAAAGATTTGTTGGTCCATGTAGATTGAGGAATTCCAACTGCAGGATGATCCACTAGTGGAAATAATGACCATAAAGACATAGAGATTGAGGATTTGTGGGTAAATCATATCATTATGATTGTAATACCTTGTAACTAGTTATGTTTCATTTAAGATGATTTTTCTATGTAATATTTTATGGGAATGATAAAGGGATGGACTCCTTTATCACCATTGAGTGGGGGTTGAACACTATCATGAGTGTTTAATAATAAAATTAAACGTTTGTTGGTTTTCAACCTACGGTGTTTCCATGGTATATCGATGTCTAATGATGTGATTTTTAACTGTTCCATTTTTATGATGTTAATTTATTTCATGATGTGATTTTTATATTATGAAGTATGTGATTTACTAATTGAGTTAAAAGAATCATGGAATCGATGCATAGTTATAGCCAAAAATTTAAGTTAATATTCTACATCAATGGGATTTAATGGTTGTTTAACTCACTATGTTTTTATTAAAAATTTCTCTATGCAACGATGATGGTTATTCTAATGGTCATTAAGGGAATATAGAAAGTAATTTAAAAAGTTACACATTGGTAAATGCTGAAAAAAATTCCTAACTCCATGCATTTTCCTGCAAGGTTACCAAGGGATGTTATAGATTTTGAATATTTCCTTCTGAAATATTTAGCCATAATTTTTTATTAGTAAAATATAGGTCAAACAACGTATTCCCTCTCTTAAATGTGGATAGATACATGCATTCATTTACTCCTAACCTACTTTTATTTTAATGTATGAAATTTCCTCACAGAAATTCATTTTTAGTAGTAATGCTTTATGTTGAGCATCAATATGCAATAGTAATAACTTTAGGGTTTGGAATTCTTGTGTATTCATAATTAGTATATGATTTAGTATAGGTAATAGTTTAACACATGCACTATGTATGTTTAATTTGTTATGAAATATGTTAGTAGATACCTATTTTATTTTTTCTTTATTGAAATAAAGTAATTATTAGATCGACACACGTGTGAAATGGTTTAAAGATTGCATAAAAACTAACTACAATAAAACCCCAAAGAAATCAATCATGCTATGGGCCATCGTATGGTTTAATAAGCCAAAGTCTATAGAGTTACATCAAGGATTAATATTGTAAACGCAACAGATTAATATTGTAAACCTAATGGATTATTAAAGCCAAGGGATTAATATTGTAAATATGGAGGATTAATATTGAATACCCAAGGGATTATATAATAAACCCAAGAGATTATTGATGTTATAAACAGAGGGGATTAGTAAAACCAAGGGAGTATTAATATTATAAATTCAATGGATTAATATTATAAACCTAAGCGAATAATATTTTCTTGTGTGTAAGCTTGGAAGTAATTTCTTTTTCTATTAATCATATATAGGCAGGTAACAAGGAATATGTCTGGTGGCCTGAACCTCCCCGAGGGAAACTAGGTCTGTTGGCCACCAATCAACATCATATGTTGTCCAAAATTTAAATTGTTTGTGAATATCCATCCATGTTAAATATGTTATCGTATCTACGATATGTTTAATCCTTCTACTATAAAACTAAATTATATCCGACAAGATCTTTATAGTAACAAAAATCATTACTTTTTTATAATCTACTTTCAGTCATCTGATTATTCAATAGGAGTTGGGTCCTTACTATTTGACCTGGGCAATTCATTCTGTAGCAAGCTTTGAATTTTTTTCTCCATTTGGCCAAAATGGACATTCTAATGATATTGCCACACCTGCACAACCTAGATATCCCTTTGAATATACTCTAAGCTTGGTCCCTCTTGTTGTGGTTGTGGTGGTTCTTCCAGGTCCTTGTTTTCTATCATGGCCCTAGCCAACAGATTCTTCATCACCCAATAAAGATGGATTGTCTGTAAAAATATTGTTTGCAGGCCTCAAGTGTGTCCCAGATCTATGAGCAACTGATACCATTCCTCCATTCAAAGCGGTTCTACTATTGCCTTGGCATTTAGCTCTACCTCCCATGTTGAAATTATGGCCCTAACCTGTGTTGGAGTTCCTCCGTGGTATGTATGTATGAGGTTATGCATGTTCTCCTCTCTAGTTTTCTTGCCTCCCTTTTAGTGGGCCTTGTTGATCGAGGCCACCGACGATTTTTCTTTCTTGTTTGTTTGTTTGTAAGAACGGTGACCCCCTCTTCTTCCTAGCCCTACTTTCACCTTCACCATTGTCCTTTCCTTCACAATTTATTCTAGCGACAACCACTCTCTAATTCTTTACTTATCCTGGAGCAGGTGCATCAGAGTCAGAAGGGGAGGAAAATTAAATAAACTTGTAAGAGCAACATAAGAAAAAACATTATAACCAAAACATATGTGAATATTGGCTTTCTTCCATTCCATGTGAAGCACCATTACATAATCTCGAATTTGGGTTTGAGGGATATGATCTGAGTTCCCCTAGTCCCTTCCCATATTTCCTTCATCCTCACTGTGCGCAATGGTAAGTGATACTCAACCCTCAACCACATTATTCCCCACTTGGAGAAGTCGGCTCACTGGGTTCTAAGCTTAGGCGCAATTAAAAACAAGTTGATGGACAAGCAGTGTTTGGGGTATTTAGGAAAAGGAATGCAATAGCTTGACCCTGTTCTAACTAGTATTACAATGTCGTCGAGGTCTGGAGCCCCCTATTTCCTCCCTCCTACCCCTCTAGTCATTGAAACTACCCTATAGCCTCACTTTAAATGAATTGGATACGAGAATGGTGAAGAACATATCAAGAACCACCCCCCGGTTGGTCATACATCCCTCTACCCTGCAATGTCTCTAATTCCTTCGGATTGACCTCGCAATGGTGTAATTATGAGCCGTGTTGGGGCCTAAGTCCTCGAACTTACAATTAATTCCCCTCTTCTCCACGAGATTACCAGGAAGCCAAGCTACGATCAGTTGGTTGAGATTACCAATTTTGTGGTGCCCCAACACTATGCTCCTATCTGACTCGGTCTGAAAGTCTCCCAAGAACCATACTAAGCCATACTGGATAGACATACAAGTGTTATGAATCCCAGGCCCCCCTCTAATTCCTCCCTAGCTCTAAAGATTTCCGGATGACTACAGGACCCTCAGGGGAGCCCCGACCTCTTCCTTGTCCCAAACTTCTAGTTTTGATGAGGCAGGAGAAAATTCCACTACCCAGGAGCCAAGAGCTAGTCCTAACCCTATATGGATCCCCTTATTCCCCAATAGGCTACCATACATTGCAGAAAGTCAAAGACCAAACATCAACTACAAAGACTTAAAGCAAATTTCTTCTAAAACATTTGAGACCACCACCATTCGTTGCCAGACCAGCCTCCATTCTTGGAGAGTTGATTCCATATCAGGACTGAGGTAGGCCTGGATTACATATCAGTTTCCTTCTGGGCTATTGAAGGCATTTTCCACACGGTGGCGACAATCCCTCCTCTCATATGTAAGGTACTCCCCTTGGCTTCTAGTCTCGTTGCTTGCTGCCCATTTCCTCCTCCAACCTTGCATGCATCCACTAGATTCCTTCACCACCTTTCTTCCTTGATTACCTTCTAACATTCCCTTTTGTTTTCCTGAGGTGTTTGACAATTTCCTTTCTCTCCCAATACCTCCTGTCACACGCTTGTGGGATCCTTGGGTGGGCCACTCACTAACCCTAGCCACATTCCCTTACACATGTCCACTATATGTTACTGGATCTCATTTCCCATCACATCCCAATCAGGGAAACCCAAGGGAGTAATATTAAACCCAAGGGATTAATATTAAGGACCCGTAGGATTAATGAACCCAAGAGATTATTAATATTAAAACCTAAGGAATTAATATTAAAAATTGAGTGAATTAATTAATGTGAGGTATTATTAATATTGTAAGCAAGGGATTAATATGATAAACTCATGAGATTATTAATACTACAGACCCATGGGATTAATATTATAAATCGAAGGGATTTATAGATTCAAGGGATTATTAATAATAAAAACCCAAGGGGTGAACCTTATAAACCCAAGTGATAAATGTGGTTTACTATGTTAGGGTTAATAAGATTTCTACATTAACACATTTTAACTATGGTTGGTTATTGTTGACATGATCATGTATAGTCAAGATGGGCAACATAGTTAACAATAGTGAACATGACTACATTGGTGACTGATACTTGCCTTCAGAATCATGGTATATCAATAGGTCACCTATACTGAACCATAGCGAATAGCCATGGTTGACGAAGGAAACTAATAGTGGATGGCTAGGGCTAACATTATTAAACCTGAGGTTTATAATATTAATTCTATGGTTTTTAATTCTAGGGTTTGATATATTTAAATTAGGGTTTATAATGTTAGGTTTTATGATAATAATCAGAGGATTTATTTTATGAGGTTCTATAATGTTAGGTTTTAATATTATGACATTGGAATGGTACAAAAATCTATCCAATGTTGCATTGTAACAAACATTGTCTCTATGCTCTAATCAATATAACAATCATTGTTGCATTGTGACAAACATAGTCTTAGTAAGACAATCAATCTAACAATCATTGTCACAATTTTACACTGCATTACTATTTATTCAATTGGACTTTATAATGCTAGGGTTTTATATTAGGGTTTCATATTGTGATGTTACAATGGTACAAAAATCTATCAAATATCACATTGTGATAAACATTGTCTTGATATGAAAATCAATGTGACAATAATTGTTGCAATTTTACATTTCTTTGGAATTTATTCAATGTTTCATTGTTACATTACAAAATTGTGATTTAATATTAGGTTTATAACTTTAAGGATTTTTAATATTAGGTTTTGAGTATTAATTCTAGGGTTTAATATTATTTGTCTGGATTTATAATCTCTTAGGCTTATAATATTAACCCCAAGGGTTTAATGTTTGTTGCAACACCACATTGTGACAAACATAGGCTCAATGTGACAATCAGTCTCATAATAATTGTCCCGAGGTGAGATTACATGTCAAGTTATTCAGCATCCAATGAGACATTGGAAAATTGGGGTTTGATATTTGGGTTTATATTATTCGTATTTTTAATATTGGGTTTATAATATTAGGGTTTAATTTTGGTTTATAATTTATAATAGTGAGGTTTGATTTTAGGGTTTATAATATTGATATTAGAGTCTTTTATACTGGGTTTTATAATGTTATATTTTTATATTAGGGTTTAAAACATCAAAATGGTAAAACAATCTATTCAACGTCGAATTGTTACAAACATTGTCTCAATACGACAATCAACCTCACAATCATTATCGTAACGTTACATTGCATTGCGATTTATTCAACTCCACAAACTCCGGTTCAATATTAGCTATTTTTATATTAATCATATGGTTTAATATTACTCCCTCGGGTTTATAATACTAATGTTAGGTTAGATATATTAATCTTATGGTTTCTAATATTAAACATGGGGTTTAATATTAATCATATGGTTTATAAAATGTATGGTTTATAATATTAATCCTAGAATATTGTATTAATCCCTTCGATTTATAATCCATTGGGATTATAATATTAATGTTCGAGTTTATATTCTCAGGATTTAATATTAATCCTAGTGTTTATAATACTAAACTAGGGTTTAATATTTGTCATGTCCCTCTTTTTCATGACACATTTCCCCCCTATTAATACTCCACTAAATTTATTGTAAATTGCACCCATCTCTCTTTCCTTTCATTACTCTACTTTTTCTTCTATAGTGATCAACCCAGTATCATAACTTTGTATGGCACAACCTTATACAATAAGTTATTGGTTTCGAACTTACTCCAACTCTCATCTCCCTATGAGCATCAAGTAATGGAGCCTAACTAGCCTATTTCATATGGAATGGTTCTCACTATATTATTCCTTGATTTTATATGTCTATTGGATAAACATTCTCTTATTTATATGATAGAAAGGTATTAAAATTTGTTCTAACTTTCACATACCACCCATTGCATTTATTCTTAATTCTCTATGAAAACTTGGATGTTGTTCAGGATACCTCTACCTAGGTATCTATGTAGGGTGTGTTGAATTGTATTTGATTATCTCTAACATGTTGTACAAATCCATGTACATTTAACCTTTTAGTCACCTATTCAAGGTCCCAACAACATAAGTTTAACACACTAGGTTAATGCCAAGGTATACTTGACTATATTTGGGAGGGATTCATTGATAAAAATGTATTTTCATACCCCTTGAAATGGCTAGGGTCACCTTAATTATATTTTATGTTTAACCAAAGTTTTATGCATGACTTGGTACACCTTCCAATTGGCACACAATTCATTAATTCAAGGTCAGTTTGGGAGAAAGGGTGTACAATTCCTAGAGCACTCTGCCTTATACCTAGCATACACATATTCCTACCCATGTTATTGTTGGTACTCGACACATGGCCCTTCTCAGAAATTGAACCTTATGGAATTGGATGGTTCACAAGCTTCTACCCCTCATCAGCGATGGAGTTTTGTTTGTTTTCAACCCTAAATTATCTATGTGATTATCCAATGCTCATTCATTCTACTATCATGTTGCAAGTGGCACCATCTCTTTCTCGCGAGAGGTGGATTCCTTGGCACTTATGACTGTGCGATTCCTTTTCTATTTACTAGAATACCCTGATGGTTGTATTTTTTCCTAACTAAGAGCGTCACAATATGAGTTGTGTAATTAATTTTTTCTCTGTATATTTGTAGAGGAAACTTTGCGGGAAAATGGTGGACGCTTTATGGACATCAATCTCCTATAACCCTAACTCCCAACTCCACCTTGTCGTTTCTAATTTCATTCCCCTTTCTCGTGGATGGTCAGCCTATGTTTGGCCTGGTTATCTCTCTTAAGACCATGGCATAAGTTTTTCCATAGGATGGGTTTTGACCCATGGTTTGAATTGTGGCAACAATATGGATTCCACCACCAACATGTAAATTTGTTTTCAAGAACTCAACAGTATTTTGGATTAATTCTTAGTTGACCAAAAGTGGTTTGTTACCTCTAAAATAAAAAATCATTTCCCTTTAGTCTAGACGGTAACTCAATTAAGGCTTGATTGTAATTTTATGTTGAACCGTATATCTTATGCTAGGTTTAACAACATAACATACTATTGCAAGCTTAAGGGTTTCAGATGCATACCATTTTTGTCTTTTAGTGATGCCACTAGTATTCCAGCAATTTTATCCATTTACAATCATTGTGTGGGTTACAAGTATGAACTATAGTGATTCTTTCACAGTAAAATGAGGTAATCTAGTTATGCTTTTATTTTTATTTTTAGTTACATGATTCGGTTTCAGCCTGGAGTTCTCCTCACTATTATCTTGGAGTTTGAACCCATCTCAATGTACTAGAGGTTTATAATGTTAATATGTCTAGTGTCTTCCCTCACCCGGTGAGGTTATGAATTTATCTTTGTATATAATCTCATAAAAGTTTTTAAATGCATTCGCATATCATGATTGGTTAACTTCTTATTGCTTCCTCTCAGGTGGTCAGTGTACCAGCCGTCAAGGAGGATTAATTTCCTTTTCCCATTTATATCAACCACATGTAATTTCTTCTTCTCTCTAAAATTGGTTATTACAATTTTTCCAATATATTTTGTTAAGTGTTCTCCTTTCCTAATCCTCGGGTTTGAATTTGTCCTGTAGGTAATTTCCCTCTCTATTCCTATTTATAAACGATTTCTCGATAGATACCTAGCAACCTCTAATCCTTGCTTGCAATATAGTAGGTCGATTCCTTCTTGCATAGACATCGTACCATTTGTTGCCTCCCATGGAAATTGGAGTTTCAATACAAGGTCTAACCCACCAATCTCATATATAGCTCGGTGGTTTACGCCATTTTCATAATGTAGCATTTTGAGTACGACCCCCTTTTTTTCCAGGGATGAATGGATTCAATTCACACTGATTTGTAGTTATCGCTTTGAATTTTCTTATTTGTATAATTATTTTTAGAGTAAATTCACATCTAATACAATAAATGACTAAAGGGATCATCACTATTTCCTAATTCACTGACGCTGTGGTTGTTACTTTCATCTTGCATTTTCTTTCTTAATAATGGGTTGTTTATGATTGTGTAGTTTATTTTCTTTTTTCTCTTAAAGAAGGAAATTCGATGCTTCTGATTTTACATAGTTTATACGCCCCTCTAAAATTTGTATAAATTGTCAGTATGTTCCTTCTCTTTTCTATACATATATATATAGATAAGTGGAATTAAGTGATCAATGTGCGGGGGACATTTCTATAGCTTCTAAATGGGACGAGATGAAATTTCATGAAAAAGAGATGAAGCCACTTTGTGTGTGCAATATGTATTATAAACATAGAAAAATGTTTAAGTTTACCCATCTACCATGTCATTATGATTTGTCTATTTACCCATCTACCATGTCATTATGATTTGTCTAGATTCACCATGTTTGCTTCACAATCTAATTACGTTGTAATTTTTCATACCGTTAATAATTGACAAAGTAGTAATCTCGGCAAAGAACACAGTTGAATGAACTCTTAATCATTTCTTTCTCTATCTACTCTCATGCATATAAAATCTTCTCCATGATTCCAACTAACGATTCCTTTTATGAAGTCCAGGAATTTCGTCCCTTAGTTCCTTTGTGTTTATCAAAAATTTTAGTACGCAATTCTCTGTCTATAAAATCTTCTCCATGATTCCAACTAACGATTCCTTTTATGAAGTCCAGGAATTTCGTCCCTTAGTTCCTTTGTGTTTATCAAAAATTTTAGTACGCAATTCTCTGTCTTGAATTGGAGTTCTTATTTGTATATATGAATTGAGATCAACAACAGGAGTCAGTCCTCACCCCGTTCTCTTTTCTTTCAGATCATATATTTATGTAGCAATAACTTCCATTTTTACCGTCCATTTATGTATATTCTTGTATCATAATTTCTACTTCATCGAAGTTTTACTTTTGTTCTTAATTCCTGTTTATTTGAGATGGAAAAGAAGAAAACCTTTCTTTTATACTTATTAAAATATTAAACTAATTAAATTTATTCACTATATTATTGCTTGGTTCACTGTATGCATTAAAGCATTGTTACTGGTATCCTTTAAAATTTACTCAGTGTAATATTTGGTACTTAGTCAAAGCCAATCTAGATGAGTATCTCTTGTTCGTTGCTCATCATTTTCATGTTGTCTAGGTTTACTTCTTTTTCCTCTTTAGCCTATTAATTATTACTATTACTTAAGCCTTTCAACGGTACCATAATTAACACAAATGATATTTTTATAATTCCATTTCCATTATGCCGAGTTTATATGATCTTCTCCATGCTCCTCTAGCTTATTCTCCCTGTACACGTTTTGTCCCCTTATGAAATCATAGGCTTCCTTGTGTGGTATACTTTATTCTGAAAAGATGACTGATTCCTTTCATATATATATATATATATATATATATATATATATATATATAGATATAATGAACTACCTACTTTACACCCTTATTTATTTATTAATCCTAAATATTTACATCCCCTTCTCATAGTGTGAAATTAGTACAATTCATAGCTACATACGTAGGGATTTAATATTCCCTATGAATTATTTAACATCTAAATGCATGCAATCCCGTATAGCCATAGAATCAGTCTTTACCCAATTCCTTAAATTCACAGTATGTGTTTTCCTTAATATTTGTATACCTACATTTGAATGCATTCAAAATTTAAATGAAATTCCTAGGCATTAGACTTGATTACTCGATCAGCATACATAGAAAATAATTATTAAACTCACAGGCTTCAAGTTTAATTCTAGAATTCATATGCACTAAAATAATTTTCATATCAATACGCGTAAGAATTATGATGCAGGAGCATCTGGTCGACAGGCACAGACCGAGAAGTGGCAGAACAGGTTTCCGAAGAAGATTGGGGAAAGTGATTAATTCTACAGAAGGACAGCAAGACTGTCCTAGTTTTTTCATTATTATCATTTTTGCTCTTTAAGGATTAGACTACAGCATTTAGTGATTAGCTTAAATGACTTGTTAACTTGTTCCTGTTACAATTGTAATAACCGGTCCTAACTATAAATGTTAAGGGCTTGTAGTATAGATTTTGAATTAAGATTATTAGACTAATTAGGCAAAAGACCATAAATTACTGTAGGCATCAACCTATTGCGAGACAGCAAGCACAGGTAAACAAAAAATAGCCAAACCATGTAACTGGAGTAACTGCCAGGTAACTGTAATCTGGAACTAACTAACAGTTACCTAACCACTGAGTTACGGTATAAGAAGAGAGGGAAAATACATGTAAAAGGTTCTGGAGTACGATATTGAAATAAGAGAGAAACAACAGAATATTATTTTTCCTTCATATATATTATTCAGTGCATCCTAACCAATTTACAGATTGTGATTCTATGTCCTCAAAACATATTTTGCATCTACAGAAATTCTTGTCAACGCATCTATTCTGAATGTGAACCGTGACAGCATTCCACACAGCATCCACGCACAAAACATTCTATTTCCAATTACTGTTTATATCCATCCATTGCAAAGTAACTTTGTAACCAAATTTCATTAAGTCGAGAGGCCAATGCATGCATACATACAGTTATGTTCATTATAATAATTTGCAGGTCAAACAGTGACAGGGTAACTCCAAATACAAACGTCCCATAACCAGCCCAAGCGAAGTCAAGCGAAGAACAAAAGGAGTCGAGCAGTCGAGCCAGAAAGAGCCATGGTCTCAAACCACAGGTAAGCAACCACGCCGAAACCCAAAAAAAGGAATTATTACATTTGCTGTGTAAACAAAAGTTTTATCCAGACATAACATTGCCAACGGCCGAGGGAGCGAGAGCTCACAAGGCTAACCAAGCACGACTGTGGAAAGAACTATAGACGAAGAGCAAAGGACTGAAACAGTTATCTACAAATACCACAGAAACCCTCTGAAGATTACAAAGTGGGTCGAGCCCCTTAAATACTTGACTCATTAACAGAATACAGACACCCATGGCAAACAAATCTCGTGCAGACCAAAAGACACAGAGAAAGGTGAAATAGAAACAGAGCTACCCGAAAAGATAAGCGGTCGAATCCCCTGCAAGGCCACGGAGCCGGTTACCTGCAACCACCGTGACAAACAGTGTTAGGTCGCGGACATAAACAGGCTTATGCAAAGGTGAATAAGCCACGAGAGCCGAATAGACAGAACAAAAGAAAGAAATAGGACCTTACCAGTTGTAACCAGGTCCATAAACCGCTGAGTGCTCAGTGACAACCTAACCACAGAGGAGCTGTGAAGGGTTAGGCGAGCGTTCAAGTTGGAAACATAAATATATAGCATGCAACAATTTCTTACCTGAATCGACGGAGTTGGGCGATGGTTTGGAGCCAGAGACGAAGCTGCAACTGTGAGTTCCCCACCGAGACGGAGCCGAAGTGTTGAACAGAACCCATAAGCAGAACCGAACACCATAACAGAGCCACAGAGGGCGGAGTGTTGCAGAGAGTGACAGAATTCATAGGCAGAACCAAACACCAGAACAGAGCCACAGAGGGCGGAGTGTTGCAGAGAAAACCAAGCTCATGCACAGAGCCGAACAACAGCATAACCACAGAGCCCAACAAACAGTGAAAATGACCGAATGACCGCGAACAATCCGGAGTAAAGGCAAGTGAGATTAGGGTTTTGTCAAATCCCAAGGCGGACAGGTGGAGCGTGGAGAGGCGGAGAGGTACATGCGGGTTGATTAAATATCAACTAACCATTAATTACACAATCACAAAATATCCCATTGCAATACAATCACACAAGGTCCACGTAAGGAGCGGAGGAGAAGGCCACGTGGGCTGGGTCCCCATCAATTGGTATCAGAGCAGTTTTCTTTAGTAAGAGAAGATGGCAGAAGGACAAGTGCCAAGACGAGGACGTGGAAGAGGTGCACGAAGAGGAGCAGATGAAGGATTACGAGAACAAATTAGAGTTCTTACAGCTCGCTTGGAAGCAGTAGAAGCGGGTAGACGAAGAGACCCAGAACTGGGAGACACCAGTGAAGAAGAGGTGATGACAGCTGCAGAGGGGTCTGATGAGGAAGCTCCAGAATTGAGGTTGCTGCGACAGGTTTTGATGGCCAGCAGCAAACCAAAGACAGAAATCTCAAATTATGATGGCAGTCTGTCTGCAGAAGTCCTGTTGGACTGGATAAGCGAACTGGACAAATATTTTGAAAATGAAGAAGTCAGTGAGGATAAGAGGGTTAAGTTCGCTGCCACTAAGTTGAAGGGACACGCACTATTATGGTGGGACAGTGTCCAAGCAGACAGAAAGAAGATGAACAAGACGCCGATACGATTATGGTCTCGGATGATAGCGAAGTTGAAGGGCAGATTTCTGCCGAAAGATTACCAGGTGGAATTATATCGGCGAGTTCAGAGTCTAAGACAGAAAGGAATGACAGTTAGAGAATATACAGAAGAATTTTACAGAGTAAATTTACGTGCTGGCTACACTGATGATAACCCAGAAAAAACAGCAAGGTACGTAAATGGATTAAGGATGGAGATACTCGATGAAATTAGTATTCTTTCTCCCCAGAATATTGAAGAAGCCTTTCAGAGCGCTGTTAAGGCGGAGGAAAAGATTAACAGAAAACAGAACAGCAGAAGAGGGAGAGGAAGTAGCAGAGGACGAGGACAGTCCTACGGAAGAGGTAAGGGTGCTGCAAACAGCAAAGAAAGCAGCAGTTCAAAAGCTTCAGGGACGACTGAGAAAGGAGATAGCACCAGAGGAGGTCGGTCATACCAGAGAGGAAGAGGAAATGGCCGCGGAAGAGGGGCGAATGTCCAGTGCTACAGGTGCCACAAGTGGGGGCACAGAGCCTTTGAATGTCCAGAAGCTGAACAAGCTGGTCAGAGGGGAACGTTGATGGCACAGCCTGAGGAAGCTGAAGCACAACCCCGGGAAGTGGAAGACATGGCAGAAACGGGGGAAGCTTTAATTTTGAATAAAGTGTTGATAAAGCCAACCAAGGAAGTGGCTGAGACAACCTAGAGGAAGGCACTATTCTGGACAGTTTGTAAGTCGCATGGAAAGTGCTGTAAGGTAATTATAGACAGCGGAAGCACTGACAACTTGGTAGCCACGGAAATGGTAGAAAAGCTGGGGTTGAAGCGGATGAAGCACCCCACACCTTATAAGGTGTCGTGGCTGCAGAAAGGACACCAGTTGTTGGTCGATGAACAATGTGAAGTGGAGTTCCGCATTGGCAAGTATCACGACACAGTGGTCTGTGATGTCATGCCAATGGATGTGTGTCACATACTGCTCGGAAGGCCATGGCAGTATGACAGGAAGGTGACACACGATGGCAAAACAAATTGTTATAAATTTACGAAGGATGGGGTCAAACATACTCTTGTACCCATCAAGGAGGAAGATACAGCTGAATCCAGTGGGACAAAAGCATTATTACTTGGAGGAAAGCAGTATATAAAACAGATTGGAAAAAATGAGATTAATTTTGCAGTGGTAAGGAGAATGAAGCCAGTATTATTGAGCGTGGAAAGGACAGAATTGCCTAAGGAGATCCAGGAGCTGTTAGAAGAATTCAATGAAATTGCGGCTGAGGAGTTACCTGATAAGTTACCTCCCAAGAGGAGCATCAGCCACCATATTGACTTTATACCCGGATGAAGTTTACCGAATAAAGCAGCATACAGAATGAGCCCCAAGGACAATGAAGAGGTACGCCAGCAAGTGCAGGAATTGTTAGACAAGGGATTGATCAGAGAGAGTTTGAGCCCCTGTGCGGTACCTACAGTCCTTGCGCCCAAGAAGGTGGGAGAATGGCGAATGTGCACAGATTCGCGGGCCATAAACAAGATCACCATTCGATACAGGTTTCCCTTGCCTAGAATGGATGATATGATGGACTGTCTTAGTGGAGCAGCGTATTTTACTAAGATTGATCTGAAAAGTGGGTACCATCAGATCAGGATAAGAGAGGGAGATGAGTGGAAGACAGCCTTCAAGACCAACGAAGGGCTGTACGAATGGCTGGTCATGCCATTTGGATTGAGTAATGCTCCAAGCACTTTTATGAGATTGATGAACGAGATGTTAAAAGAGTTTATAGGCAAATTTGTAATAGTCTATCTGGATGATATTTTGATTTTCAGCAGGACGAGAAGAGAACACCTTCAGCATATCCGAAGGGTGTTCGAAAAGCTACAGCAGAACAAACTGCTGGTAAATTTAAAGAAATGCACTTTCTTGCAGAAGGAGTTGATTTATCTGGGATTCATGGTAGCAGAGAATGAGTTGAAGATGGATCCAGAAAAGATTGAAGCGATCATGAGTTGGCCGTCACCCAAGAGTTTGTTCGAGGTACGTAGTTTTCACGGTTTAGCAAGTTTTTACCGGAAGTTTATCAGGAATTTTAGTGAGATCTGCGCACCCATGTTGGAGACCATCAAGAAGGCCAGTCGACCTTTTTGCTGGACTAAGGCGGCAGAAAACAGTTTCCAACTCCTGAAGCGTAAGATAACGAAAAGGCCAATCTTGAGACTGCCCGATTTCAGCAAACCTTTTCAGGTTCGGTGTGATGCCAGCGGGATAGCTATTGGCGCTGTACTCAGTCAAGAGGACAGACCAGTGGCATTCTTTAGTGAGAAACTGAATGAGAGTCGGCAGAAGTATTCGTCATATGATAAGGAATTTTATGCAGTGGTTCAAGCCTTGAAACATTGGAGGCACTACTTGCTAGGAAATGAGTTCGTTTTGTTCTCTGATAATTCTGCTTTGCAGTATATAACTCAGCAGCACAAACTGAACCATAAACATGCCAAGTGGGTGGAGTACCTACAGAGTTTCACCTTTGTGTTGAAACACATAAGTGGGCAGGCCAACAAAGTGGCGGATGCTTTGAGTAGAAGAGCCCTGCTCTTACAGGAAAGTGGCATACAGGTGATGGGATTTGAATACTTGAAAGATTTATACCAGATGGACACGGATTTCAAGGAAGCTTTTGAAGCATGCCAGAATCCCGTATTGAGAAATACAAGCCCATGGCTAGATTACAATCTACAGGAGGGATTGTTGTTTCGAGGGGGACAGCTGTGTGTTCCAGATTGTTCGATGAGGGAAAATCTGGTGAGAGAGAAACACAGTGGCGGACTAGCGGGACATTTTGGCATCAATAAGACAGTGGAGCAGCTCGCGCATTTTTATTACTGGCCAAGGATGAATCGAGACGTACAGCGATATATAACCAGGTGTAAAATCTGCCAACTAGCAAAGGGACACAGCCAGAACACGGGGCTGTATACACCTCTACCTATTCCAAGCAGACCGTGGGACTCAGTCAGCATTGATTTTGTCCTAGGATTGCCTAGAACACAGAGGGGATATGATTCGGTGATGGTAGCGGTGGACAGGTTTTCAAAGATGGCTCATTTCATTCCTTGCCGGAAGACAAGCGACGCCACAAACGTGGCACATCTTTTTTTTACAGAAGTAGTTCGACTACATGGCTTACCAAAAACTATTGTTTCAGACGGGGATGTGAAATTTACAGGACATTTTTGGCGCACCCTGTGGAAAAAGCTGGGCACACAATTAAACTTCAGCTCTGCGTATCACCCGCAGACTGATGGACAGACAGAGGTGGTAAACAGGAGTTTGGGCAACTTACTACGCAGCTTGACGGGAGAAAACTCACGTTTGTGGGACCGAGCTCTTGCCCAGGCAGAATTCGCTTATAACGATTCGCCAAACAGGAGTACCGGTCTTAGCCCATTTCAAATCTTGTATGGTATGCATCCGCGAGGAATACATGAGTTACGAGATTTGGGACAGCTAGAAAGAAGGAGTGCAGACGGGGAAGATTTTGCAGAAGCAATGAGTGAGCTGCATGAAAAGGTCAAGACAAGACTACAGGACAGCACGCAGAAATATAAACAACATGCAGACATAAGGCGGCGAGAGGTAAACTTTGAAATTGGGGACGAAGTCCTTGCACATTTGCGCCGGGAACGGTTTCCTAAAGGCACGTACAACAAACTGAAGTTTAAAAAAATCGGCCCATGTAAAATTCTGCGAAAATTCTCAGCAAATGCATATGAAATTCAGCTGCCACCTGATATAGGCATATCACCCATATTCAATGTGGCAGACCTATTTCCATACCATGCCCAAGTAGAGGAAGGACGAGTGGTACAGCCACAACGGGACACCCAGTTCGAGGACAATCTTTGGAAGAAACAGTTACCATCGGTCAAGACTCATGAGATAGAAGGAATCATCAGCACGCAGGTGGCCAAGAAGACACGCAGAAAGGAATATCTGCGTTATCTCGTTAAATGGAAGGACCGTCCAATGGAGGACAGTTCTTGGCTTGACGAGATGCAGATCCGAAAAGCAGGTTACTCGGTGGAAGAACTCATGGAACGAAGCCATGAGAACTCTCTTTTACCCCGGCAGCCTGATGCAGGAGCATCTGATCGACAGGGCACAGACCGAGAAGTGGCAGAACAGGTTTCCGAAGAAGATTGGGGAAAGTGATTAATTCTACAGAAGGACAACAAGACTGTCCTAGTTTTTTCATTATTATCATTTTTGCTCTTTAAGGATTAGACTACAGCATTTAGTGATTAGCTTAAATGACTTGTTAACTTGTTCCTGTTACAATTGTAATAACCGGTCCTAACTATAAATGTTAAGGGCTTGTAGTATAGATTTTGAATTAAGATTATTAGACTAATTAGGCAAAAGACCATAAATTACTGTAGGCATCAACCTATTGCGAGACAGCAAGCACAGGTAAACAAAAAATAGCCAAACCATGTAACTGGAGTAACTGCCAGGTAACTGTAATCTGGAACTAACTAACAGTTACCTAACCACTGAGTTACGGTATAAGAAGAGAGGGAAAATACATGTAAAAGGTTCTGGAGTACGATATTGAAATAAGAGAGAAACAACAGAATATTATTTTTCCTTCATATATATTATTCAGTGCATCCTAACCAATTTACAGATTGTGATTCTATGTCCTCAAAACATATTTTGCATCTACAGAAATTCTTGTCAACGCATCTATTCTGAATGTGAACCGTGACAGCATTCCACACAGCATCCACGCACAAAACATTCTATTTCCAATTACTGTTTATATCCATCCATTGCAAAGTAACTTTGTAACCAAATTTCATTAAGTCGAGAGGCCAATGCATGCATACATACAGTTCTGTTCATTATAATAATTTGCAGGTCAAACAGTGACAGGGTAACTCCAAATACAAACGTCCCATAACCAGCCGAAGCGAAGTCAAGCGAAGAACAAAAGGAGTCGAGCAGTCGAGCCAGAAAGAGCCATGGTCTCAAACCACAGGTAAGCAACCACGCCGAAACCCAAAAAAAGGAATTATTACATTTGCTGTGTAAACAAAAGTTTTATCCAGACATAACATTGCCAACGGCCGAGGGAGCGAGAGCTCACAAGGCTAACCAAGCACGACTGTGGAAAGAACTATAGACGAAGAGCAAAGGACTGAAACAGTTATCTACAAATACCACAGAAACCCTCTGAAGATTACAGAGTGGGTCCAGCCCCTTAAATACTTGACTCATTAACAGAATACAGACACCCATGGCAAACAAATCTCGTGCAGAACAAAAGACACAGAGAAACGTGAAATAGAAACAGAGCTACCCGAAAAGATAAGCGGTCGAATCCCCTGCAAGGCCACGGAGCCGGTTACCTGCAACCACCGTGACAAACAGTGTTAGGTCGCGGACATAAACAAGCTTATGCAAAGGTGAATAAGCCACGAGAGCCGAATAGACAGAACAGAAGAAAGAAATAGGACCTTACCAGTTGTAACCAGGTCCATAAAACGCTGAGTGCTCAGTGACAACCTAACCACAGAGGAGCTGTGAAGGGTTAGGCGAGCGTTCAAGTTGGAAACATAAATATATAGCATGCAACAATTTCTTACCTGAATCGACGGAGTTGGGCGATGGTTTGGAGCCAGAGACGAAGCTGCAACTGTGAGTTCCCCACCGAGACGGAGCCGAAGTGTTGAACAGAACCCATAAGCAGAACCGAACACCATAACAGAGCCACAGAGGGCGGAGTGTTGCAGAGAGTGACAGAATTCATAGGCAGAACCAAACACCAGAATAGAGCCACAGAGGGCGGATTGTTGCAGAGAAAACCAAGCTCATGCACAGAGCAGAACAACAGCATAACCACAGAGCCCAACAAACAGTGAAAATGACCGAATGACCGCGAACAATCCGGAGTAAAGGCAAGTGAGATTAGGGTTTTGTCAAATCCCAAGGCGGACAGGTGGAGCGTGGAGAGGCGGAGAGGTACATGCGGGTTGATTAAATATCAACTAACCATTAATTACACAATCACAAAATATCCCATTGCAATACAATCACACAAGGTCCACGTAAGGAGCGGAGGAGAAGGCCACGTGGGCTGGGTCCCCATCAAATTAATTAAAGAATGAATATGCATAAAAAATAATTTCAGAATTGTTCACACGAAGAATTAACCACCGCTTTGCTGACTAGAAATCACTATAACATATCGTACTCGATAAGCACACTCACCACCCAACCATGAATTGTACCTCTAGTTCCCCCTGAGCTGAGAAATCTTGTCAAGAAATCCATTCCCATGTTTATTCCTTCAACCATTATTTAATACCTTTGTTTCATTATAAATTTTTCTTTAGTGGCGTCCAAATTTTGTGGACCTTTTTATCCACTTGTCTAAGCTTTTTCATAAAAGCCTGGCTTTCTCTCCCGCAATGCTTTTATTCTTAAACAATCTTAGCTCCCGCAATGCTTTTATTCTTAAACAATCTTAGCATCTTTCTCCAGCTAAGTAACTTAATGTATTTTTCTCTCCCATCCATTAAGCTTATCTAAAATTTCATCTACAATTTTTATCATGAAAGAATTATCCAATCTCATTTACCAATGAGATTTTTATTTGGAAAGTGTGGAATTCATAAGTGTCTCATTTCTGAGTATATACATCCCATTTATTTACTTATTAATAAATATTAATTTACACAATTCTCATCGATTTTCCACCATTCTGTCCAATCTACCTCAATCTTACCAAAACAATATTATAACAATACAGGGACATTACAATACTAATCCCTTCGGTGAACCATACTTACCTCTAAAATCATGATTTATCTATAGGTGATTTATAGTGAACCATTGTTGATGGACATGGTTGACCATGAAGGCTAATAGTGGGTGGCTAGGGTTAACAATATTAATCCTTAGATTTATAATATAAATCAAGGGGTTTATAATTCTAGATTTTAATTGATTAAACTTATTGTTTATAATGTCCTATAATGATAATCATAGGGTTTACTATTGGGTATTATAATGTTAGTTTTTTCACTAAGGTTTAATATTGTGACATTGGAATGATTCAAAAATCTATCAAACGTCGCATTGTGACAAACATTGCCTTAATGCAATAATTAATCTCATAATCATTGTCACATTGTTATATTACATTGCAACTTATTCAATGTGGCATTGTGACATTATAGGATTGGGGCTTAATATATTATTCCCTTAGGTTTATAATCCCTTCATATTTATGCTATTAAGCCCTTGGGTTTATAATATCAATAATCCCTTAGGTTAATTAATCCCATTATTTTAAAATATTATTAATCTCTGTGGTATATAACATTTATTTCATGGTCTTATAATATTAATAATCCCTTGGGTTTATAATATTAATCCCCAATATGTATAATAATATGGTAGGTTTTATAATCTTAAGGTTTACAATATTAATCATAAGTTTCATATATTAATTTGAGGGCATATGATATTAATCCTAGGGTTTAATACTAATTCAAGGATTTATGATCCTTTGGATTTATTAATCTCATGGTTTTATTATATCAATCCCAAGGATTTATAATATTAATCCCTAATGGATTAATATAAAAGTTAAATTTTAGGGTTTTATAATGTGAGGGTTTTATATTAGGGTTTAGTATTATGATGTTTGAATGGTACAAAAGTATATCCAATGTCACATTGTGACAAACATTTTTTCAATAAGACATTCAATCTCGCAATCATTGTCGCATTTTCACATTACATTGCAATTTATGCAATGTTTCATTGTTACATTCTAAAACTCATATTTATGTGTTTATAATATTATGGGATTTTAACATTGAGTTTATAATATTAGGGTTTAATATAGGGTTTATAATTTATAATATTAATCCTAGGGTGTAAAATATTAATCTTGAAATTTATATTCCTAGGGTTTAATATTAATCTCTTGGGTTTATTATCCCTTGTATTTATAATATTAATCCCTTGGGTTTATAATTTTAAGGTTTATAATCATAGGATTTACAATTTAATGTTGGGGTTTATAATTCCTTCAGTTTATAATAGTAATCCTAATGCTTATAATCGCTTGAGCTTATAATATTAATCATAGAGTTTATTATATTATTCTTATTATTTGATATTTATTCCTTGGGTTTAATATTAATCCCTTTAGAACTTAATATTGATCATTCAGGTTTATTATCCCCCAGATTAATAATATTAACCTCTTGGGTTTATAATATTAATCCCGTGGATTTATAATATTAATCGCTTGGGTTTTTTAATCCTATGGGTTTATAATATCAATAATCCCTTGGGCTTATTAACCCCTTAGGTTTATAATGTGAATAATTCCTTTGGTTTATTAATCGATGGAGTTTATAATATCAACAATACCTTGCCCTTTATCATATTATTTATATTATTATCATGTTATTATAAAATAAAAGTAATAATTATAAATACATTATTATTATTATTGTCATAATTATCATAAAATAGTAATAATAATAAATTTAAAAATAATGATTATTTTATATTATTGTTACTATAATTTTACTAATGTGGTTTTACATGTGATTTATATACACCTATTGGCATATATCAACAACATTTATTAGTGTTGTTGTGCTAGTAATCATTTTTTGTTATCTTAATCTAGGTTTAATTACCTAATTATAGATTGCAAAGTTATTCACTCAATTATTTAATAAATGACTTTTGATCACTTAAAATTGTGTTAGATTTGAAATTTAAATATATGTAAAGTGATTGTAGGAACTAACAACTATGTAAAAATTATACAATCATTTAACAAAGGATATCACAAATCAAGGAAGAAAATGCGAAAGTGAAGGAATACGACCATGTATTTGTAAATAAAAAATGAGAAAGTGAAGTAATAAATCCAAGTATATGTAGAATTTGAAATAGAAGAAATTGTTTTGAAATTATACAATGATATTGTCAAAATAAAATCATTTAATCATTTTAAAGAAAATGTCATTATCTATCTTTTTCAATGTACCATAAATTAATATAGATTCATCTTAATAAAGGATCGAACATGAGTAAATAGGGAAAAAATCCCTTTGCATGCAAACATATTTTATAGTCCAAAAAGAAAAAAAAATCAATCCCTATTATCCCTTAATATATTCTAATGAATATGCAATGCTTCTCTCTCTCTCTCTCTCTCTCTCTCTCTCTCTCTCCCTCTCTCTCTCTCTCTCTCTCTCTCTCTCTCTATATATATATATATATATATAGATATATATATGTTATTAATCAATTTTTAGGTATACATCGATATTACTTAATCCTGAGATTGATAGTGTTATCACAAAGGCTGCTCTCTAGTGGAATGGCAATTTAGGGTTGCTGGAGAACTTGCAATAGAAGACCTGTACAGACCTATGCACCTCTGTCATTTACTGCCAATAATACGATAAACCATAAATGACAAGGAGAGTCACGTGCATTATGAACCCCCCTAGGGGGAGGACACGATGCCTCCCCCCATTGAAAATGAAATTCCTCAAATGCATGAGGAAGGTACCAGACACTGTAGAAATTTACAGGGTAAGTTCCTCAGACAGAACACCAAAGGACAGCGCTCACAAATAGATCACAGATCAATACACCAGTATTTTGACGTGGTTAAAACCCTCAAAGAGGGAAACAATCCACGGCCTGAGCCAACGCGGCCACTTCAGGCAATTTATTAATAAAAGAATGAAAATTTACATATGCTTCTCTCATAGACGGATTACCCTACAAATGACCCTCCATGCTCTTTAAATAGAGATCATGGGCCAATCGAGTGTTAAGCCACGGATCAAGTGTCAGTAATACCGAGGAGAGAATGAACCGTTGGATCACTACATATCATGACCGTCGGGTTGTAAGTTACAAAATGTACATAGTAAAGAAACACACTTTACCTAACTCTATACTAGACCAAGTTGTACTTAACTATTTCCTATTTGTCGGAATATCCTAACATCCCCCTTAAGAACAACTTGCGATAGGATTGAAGGATTTACAAATATGACATAATAGAAGAAGGAAGGAGGCACTAGAGCCTATCCCCCCTCAGTGACAACTTCGTGGACTCCAAACATAAATCGAAGTTTAGTGAACTTCGCCTCTGTGAGAGACTTTGTAAAGATGTCTGCAACTTGATCATCTGTTGAACAATACTGCACTTCAAGAACATGGTCATGAATGAGCTTTCTGATGAGGTGCATGTGCAGTTCAATGTGTTTGTTGCGCTGATGTTGGACTAGATCTTTGCATAGCTGAATGGCACTTTGATTATCACACCAGAGTGTAGTCAGATGTTGCTGCTGAAAGCCAAGCTCTGACAGGATCTGACGAAGCCACAAGGCTTCCTTAGTAGCTTCTACGGCACCACGATATTCTACTTTTGCTGAATAAAGAGGAATGGCACCTTGTTTCTTGCAAGCCCATGTAATAGGTCCTGAACCAAGAGTGAACACATAACCTGCAGTAGACTTCCGATCATCAGGGTCACCAGCCCAATCGAAATCAGTGAAACCAACCAATAGAGGAGATGCTTTGGCACTGTAATGAATCCCAAACTAAACTTTACCTCGAACATAACGAAGTATTCTTTTAGCTTCTTTCCAATGACTTTCACGTGGGTTTCGCATAAACCGACTAACAAGGGCAATAGCAAAGGAAAGGCCAGGACAAGTATGGGTTAGATACAAAAGTTTTCCTACAAGTTGACGGTATAAGGTAGCATCAACTTCAGGAGAAGTACAAGTGACTGAAAGTTTGACTCCAGACTAAAAGGGAGAAGGGGAGCTGGCTTACAGTCTTCCATGTGAAAATGGCGTAGAATATCACAGGCATACTTGGATTGAGAAGGGAAATACCTTCCTTGGATTGCAAGACTTGAAGAACGAGAAAATAATGTAAGTGTCATAAGTCTATCATTTCAAACTTCCTTTTAAGGCTAGACTTCACATGGTTTATAAGGTTGGGATCACTACCAGTCAGGATAAGATCATCAACATAAAGAACAAGAATGATAAGAGACTTGCCCACTTTCTTGGTGTAGACAGTATTGTCAGAATGACACCTAGAGAAGCCAGATTCTAAAAGAAAGTTATCCATTTTCGCATACCAAGCTCGAGGAGCTTGCTTGAGACCATAAAGGGATTTCTTAAGCTGACATACAAGGCTAGAGTCTATTTGTATAAAGCCAATAGGTTGTTCCATATAGATTTCTTCATGCAAGTCCCCATGCAAGAAGGCGGATTTAACATCCATCTGATGGACTTCCCATTTGAAAGAAGCAGATAGGGGAGAAGGTTTCAATATAGTCAATGCCTTCAACTTGTGAAAAACCCTTAGCAACAAGATGAGCTTTGTGTTTATCAACTTTCCCATCTGGTCCATACTTGGTTCTGTAAACCCATTTTCATCTAACAAGTTTTCGTCCCTTTGGTAGAGGAACAAGATCCCATGTATCATTTGCCAATAATGAATGATATTGTTCATTCATAGATGCTTCCCAATCTGGATGGCCTGAAGCTTCTGCAAAGGTGTCAAGATCATAATTCATTGAAGCTTGAGCCAGTAAAGAAGAGGCTCTCTCGAACTGAGAACGTGTACATCGCTGATCTGTAGGATCACTGGCAAGATCACCTGCTGCATCCCGAGTAGCACGGACCCATTTTGGAAGCTGAGGAGCTGAAGGAGGATCCTGAGAAGGTGGGGGAGGATTTTCATCCTCGCTTTCATCATCTCAAGAAGAAATATTTTCAAAAGTAGAAGAGATAGGGAGAGGTGGCACATCCACCGAACTAGGCTCGCAGGCCGATACATTTTTAGCAAACTTTACATCTCTTCTAATGATAACATTTTTGGACTTAAGTGGAATAAGTCTATATCCTTTGACATCTTTAGAATATCCAACAAAAATACATTTTTCACTCTTCAGTTCTAAAGCTTTATGTTTCTCATCTGGAATATGGGCCCATGCTTCACTTCCAAAGACACGAAAGTGACTTAACTCTGGTTTGATTGAGCTCCATGCTTCTTCTGGAGTGATATTCTTTAAAACCTTAGTAGCAGTGTGATTTATTATGTAATTTGCACAGTTAATTGCTTCTGCCCAATAATTAAGACTAAGTCCTTTAGATTGAAGCATACAATTAGCCATTTCCTTTAAGGTGCGATTCTTCCTTTCAGCTACACCATTTTGTTGTCGAGTATATGGAACAGTATGTTGCATTTGAATTCCATTCTCAGTGCAAAAGTTGATGAATGTGTTTTTAACATATTCTCCGCCATTATCAGATCTTAGCTTAAGAATTTGATGTCCAGATTGTTTTTCAACAAAGGCCTTAAAGGCCAAGAACATGTTAAATATTTCACTCTTGAGTTTTAAGAAGTAGACCCAAGTGCGTCTGGAGAAATCATCAATGAAGGTTAAGAAATACTTGTAGCCAGAAAATGAAGCAACTGGAAGTGGACCACATAAAACACTATGCACGAGCTGTAAAGGGGCTGAGGCGTGCCAAGAGGCATGTTTTTCAAAACTGTCCCAATGATGTTTTACGAGTACACATCTGGAACAAACACCATCTCTACAAGATACCATTGGAAGACCTGTCACCATATTTTCTTTACATAGATTCTGAAGAGAGTGATAGTTTAAGTGACCAAATCACTCATGCCAAAGTTTGCTCACCTCATCATTATGAGCAACAAATACTGAGGGAAGATTTGCTGACCCAAAGTTGTGAAACTTATACAACCTTGTAGAATCATCAGCAATGCTAGTAGCTAAAATCTGTCTAGGATCTCTTAGGTCCTTAATTACAACATCGTGAGGTGAAAATTCAACGATTTTACCTTCACCCGAATGGGTTATCTGATATACAGATAGAAGGTTGCAGGATAAGGTTGGAACACATAATACATCATTAAACTGACCATTGTCTAGATGAATAGTTCCAGTCCCTACAAAACTAAGAGATCTATCATCACCAACATATATATTTTTGGTGTTACAATCATTTAAAGAAGAAAACATGGCTTTGTTTTTGGCCATGTGATAAGAAGCTCCAGAATCAATGAGACACTCGTGAGAATGAGAATAAGAAGATACATTTAGTGCATAACCAGACCGAGATGCTTGACAACCACATGCAGAAAGTGCCATTCTTGAAGACGAAGTTGAAGTTGAATATTGCTCCAAATGGATGTTATGCTTCTTCATTGCTGCTTCCAAGGCTTCCATCTTCTTAAAGCATTTGGATTCTAAGTGTCCATCTCGATTACAAAAGTTTCAATGTCTATCAGTCTTCTTCCCTTTGTTTTTATTTGTCTTATCATTTTGTTGAAATGATTTTTCATTTTGAGGCTGAAATGGCTTAGGACCCTTGTTTAGTTTAGGACCATTCTTTTTAGGAAACAACTTCTTAGGATTCTTGGGATTTGGTTGTTGCTGGACGGCTAACGCTTTCTTAGAAGAGTTTCCAAGATGAAGAAGACCAAGGTGTAAGAGTTTTTCTTGTTCTCTTAATAAAGAATCACAAAAGGAATCAAAGGAAGGGGACTTGTAGGTTTGTCCTTGAGAAATGAAGGCTTCTCTTGTAGAATGGAAGGTGGAAACAACCACAGAATAGGCTAGTCCCAACTTAGTAAGAATGGAGTAGATAAGGCTACTATCTTCTTTCTTAACCTTAACACCTTCCAAGAGAAGTCTAAGGGTCCTGAACTTGGACCAAAAATCTTCAATGCAAGAAAAATTATTGGGGTCAAATGTAAGCAATTCATTTTCAAGTTGACGGGCTTTAAGTTCATTTTTAATTCCAAAGACTTTAGTAATTTGTTGCAGTGCTTCATCATGAGTATCAAGTTCTGCAATATGGAATCTAAGATCTGGAGAAATAGACATCCCTATCAACCCACGTGCTTGGTCTTGCCTATTTTCCCATTTAGCTGCCTTATCTTCATCTTTCAGTTTGGTCTCTTGGCCTGTGGCTATTCTGTAAATACCTTTACTTCTAAGTAAATCCACAATGTAGGACCACCATTGGAAGTAATTAGTGCTATCAAGAATGACTTGGCATGGACTTTCCATTTTTAACAAAAACTGAAGCTGTAGATGCTAAAACTAAGTGTACAAATGGAAAGATCTCGAAAAATTAGGCCGTTTAAAAAAAAACGGTTCTGAAAACGGCTTCTGGATGAAGAAGTTATGGCTTTTCGAAAAAAATTTGACGAAGTCGCCGACGAAGTGCGGGAATGTGCGGAAACGAAAAAATCTGTCCCCACAAAATGGAGACTTGAACCCAATACCTCTACTCTCATAAATTAGCTTTGCACCAAGTGAGCTATACAAAAAGTTAGAGAGAGAGAGAGAGGGGGGGGGGGGGGGGGGGGGGGGGGGGCGTTTATGCTTTGGGTTGCGTGCTTGCTTTGAGAAAGCTCTTTTTCCGTACAAAACAAAAAAAAAACAAAACCCAACACGGACATACAAAAAAAAATGAACCTTGCGGCTCGAAGTTAGCTTTAGCTGGAAACAGATCCACAAAAGTCCAAAACGGACGGCAAAGAGCATCCCCAACTCACATCGACCACCTGTAATCTGGTTGCTATGGAACTCCCGAACATAGAACTTCCAAGCCACCGGATCAATTCTCACATCTAGTACATCAAATATCATGCCCTGATAGGCAAATTCATAGGACTATGGACAACAGAAAGAGCGCAGCATGGTTGGATAGCAGCTAAGAGGAAGCCGAAAGGACACATAACCCTGTAGCTAGGGCTTAAAGGTTTCTTCACAACCATCTTTAACTGCCTAGAGGACTAAAACAGAGTCTTAGATGGAGGACCCTATTTTTTCAATGCAGTTGGCCTGTATCTGAGGGATTGGGTTGAGCGATTTAATCCGAACAAAGAAGACCTCAACTAGGCACTTGTCTGGATCCATCTCTATTCACTCCCTTTGGAATACTGGGACGAAGAGTCTTTACAAGACATTGGAAATGGTCTCGGTGAATTCATCAAAATTGCAATGGAGACAAAACTTGGAAGATACACTTCATATGCCTGAATCTGCATTTACATGCATCCTAGTAGGGCAATTCCGGATGCGGTAAGTCTCTATCATGATGTTCTTGAATGGGTTCAGATAATAGACTATGAACATGTCCCATTTAGATGCAAAAGATGCCATGCTCTTGGCCATCTGTTTCGTGAATATCCTTTAAATCAATAACCCTTGACCCCCTTTGCCTCTGGTAAGCCTGATTCGGATGGATTCACTAAAGTCACCAATCGTAGGAAAAACCATAAGATTCATGCTATAACCCCTAATTTGCCTCATGCGAGTTCATCCAAGCCTTCTACGAGCAATACTTTTGAAATGTTGGCCAGCCAGGATGGTTATAGCTCTGAAAACCCCACACCCTCAGAGGAGGAAACCAAGATGAACAAGCAATCTTCCCATTTTGATTCCAAGAAAGCCCAACAAGTTACCCTATCCACAGACCCTTCCTCCTTGGCTCCGCGTAAAGTCCCAGCGGGGATCTCTTAGGGCATGGAGGTAGATAACGTGAAGCTTGCCTCTACAATGGAAACAGAAACAACAGAAGTTATAAGTGATACCCAACACATGGACGAGGAACCAGAAAGCATCGATATAGGGGATTTGGATATTCTTGGCCTAGAGCAGGCGTGCAAAACAAAAAATTATGACAAAATTCCAGAGAGACAGCTGGAGAATCTGGAGGTGATCCTCTCAAGGGCACAATGGCAAAAATCCCTAGGCATACAAACTGGAGGTCTCTGGGATGGGAAAAATATTACCAAAGACAACAAAAAGAGAGGAAGGAAAACGGATCTCCAACGAACCATCCGCAACGGGGAAATGCTGGTGGAGTTAGGAAGATACTCCAAGCTTACAAATTATTACAACTCTCTGCCCAACATATCATCATGAAGCTAATCTCATGGAATATCAGAGGGCTCAACAACCCCAGGAAATGTAGACTGATTAAAAATATGATATAGCAAGAGAAGCCTCAAATCCTCTTTTTGCAAGAAACCAAATGCAACTCCACCTCTATGGATCGAACTGTTGTGAAAGTCTGGCCAGGTAGTCTTGCAGTTGCGGTGGATGCCTCTGGTGCTTTAGGTGGCCTGGCCATCATGTGGGATGCACGCGCCATCACGCTTAATAACATTAATGCAAACAAGAATTTCATTCAAGCTACCTTCCACATCACAGGAACCAATATACACAGTCATTTAAGCAATGTCTACTTTCCTCAGGAGGCTTTGTACAAAGTAGATATTCTGAATACCCTTTCTTTAATCAATGCTGAAAGAACTCATCCGCTTTGGATTGATGGGGGCAACTTCAATATGATAACTAAGCTGGAAGAAAAGCAGGGAGGAAGGAACAGACTGGACAAGGAAAGTAATAATCTAAAATTCATTCAAAACAATTGGCTTATTGACATGCCTATCCATCTAGGAGGATACCTCTCAACTTCAATATTTCCGCTCTCAGGATCTGATCACTAGCCAATTTCTCTACAATGGTCACGACCAGGCAATGCCACCCGTCGGCCATTTCGTTTTGAGGCTTTTTTTATAACACATCTGGCTTTCATCAACCTAATTAATTCAGAATGGAATAATTTCTCTCCTCCCAATGGTTCAAAAATGTTTCAATTTCAGCAGAAGCTTAGAAACCTCAGGAGTAAAATCAAACAATGGAACCATTCCTCATTTGGCAATATATTCCAGGCTCAAATTGCACTTGATCAAGATATGAAATGACTACAGCAAAGAATCATCACAACAGAGGGCCGATAAGAGGAATTTTCAGAACATGAAAAGTCTCTAGAATCTCATATATCACGGAGGGAAAAACAAGAAGAAACACTCAGGAGGAAAAAATCAAGAATTAGATGGCTAAAGAATGGAGAAGAAAACACAAAATTTTTCCACCAAACCACTGTTCAATGAAGAATGAATAACAACATTACTCATATCCAATATGAGCAGGGGGTAAAGATGGAAAAACATGAAGATATTGAACATCAACTTCTCAACTATTTCAAGCAGGCACATCAAGAACCATAGGTTGATAGATCACATGCCATAGAAAAAATAACTAAGAATATTCCCAAAGTTATCACTGAGGAGCACAATCAACTCCTTCTCAGGCCGGTCGACTTACAAGAGGTGGAAAATGCAGTACGTCAATTGAAGGAAGGGAAGGCACCTCACCCTAACGAATTTACTTCAATTTTTTTCCACAACTTCTCAGAGCTGATAAAAATGGAAGTTTGGAAAGTCATTGAAGAATCGAGAACTCTGAGGTGGATGCTTCTAGCCATGAATGCCACATTCATCACCCTTATTCCCAAGGAAGCTCAACCCAGTACTCCTAACAAATACCGGCCCATTTCCCTGTGTAACGTCATTTATAAGATTGTCTCCAAAATCATTGCCTCAAGACTTAAATCATTGCTCCCCCTTCTCATTTGGCCTAAGCAATCTGGATATGTGGAAGGCAAGCAGATTACAGATGCCATCATACTTACTCATGAAATCATCCACTCCTTGAAGCACTCCAAAAACTCAGGTATGCTCCTTAAAATAGATCTCTCAAAAGCCTTTGATAGCTTAAGCTAGATGTATATACAAAAGACACTAATTGCCTTTGGCTTCTCCATCCCTTGGGTAAGATGGGTAATGAGTCTCATATCTTCCTCCTTCTTATCTATTTTGATCAATGACATTCCCTCTTCTCCTTTACATCCCTCCAGAGGAATCAGACACGGAGACCCTCTCTCCCCTTTCCTCTTCGTTATCATGGCGGAAGGTCTTGGTTGAAGCATAAAATATGCTCTGCAATCCCAGCATCTAAGAGGCCTTTCCTTTCCTAATACCCCACCCACCAGCAATTCGTGGACGACAACATGTTGTTTGGTCATCCCTTAGTCCAGGAAGCATGTCAATACAAATCTCTATTGACGAACTTCTCAGATGCTTCTATAGCAAGAATCAATAAAGCCAAATCCCAAATTCTCTTTTTTCATACCCCTACAGTTACCCAAGCATCCAATTCCCGCATTCTTGGATTCACTATTGGTGCTCTTCCTTCCAAATATCTTGGCACCCCCATGACTGACTCTCCTCTAAAACACTCATCTTGGAGGGTGCTCTTAGAGAAGCTGGAGGTGCGCCTCTCCTCCTGGACTTATGGGGCCCTCAATATGGCCAGTCGTCTAGTTCTAATTAAGGTGGTTCTCCAATCCATGCCGTTATATCTCTTCTCGATCCTGGCTACACCGAAATCGGTTCTCAAAAAAATCAAACATCTCCAATGATCCTTTCTGTGGGGCAATTCGAGACAAAATCATAAATGGGCTCTAGTCAAATGGGATACAGTTTGTCTACGAAAGATTACAGGAGGAACTGGAGTTCGGGATCCTCATCACAACAATATGATTATGGGTTCTCGCATTTGGTGGAAGTGGCTTACCAAGCCGTTCACCACATGGGCCACCCTTTGGACATCAAAATATGCCAGTAATCGACCTACAGAAGAGCTTATCCGAATTTCATAAGTCAGTCCATGTTCCTTAATCTGGAATGTAGCCAAGAAACACAAGATCTTAATCCAGCAGCACAGTTTCTTGGAAGTTAAGGATGGCAACACAGCAAGGTTCTGGGAAGATTCCTCGCAGCAGCAACCCAAATTAAAGGACATATAATCTTACCTCATCAAATCCCAGAGCAGGTACTGCAGACATCAGACAAAGTCAAGCTTTTCTGGCACTCTTCCACAACATAGGGCTATAGGCAATGGCTTAGCATGGACCACATCTTAAGACGTGGAACGACTTCAGCTCAATAGACTCTTGGTAGAGAACTTGCGAAAAGAGGAATACAATATTCAGATAAAAAGGATGTTCTTAGATGCGGATATGAAGAAAAAGGAACTTTCACTACTCGGGAGGCTTACAACATCATCATAAAGGAACAAATCATCAAAGATCCTCTCTGGAACAAAGTATGGGACCCTAGTCTCTAGCCAAAAGTTTCCACCTTTCTATGACTCTTATGTCAAAACCAAATCCTTATGTGGGACAATCTCAGAAAGAGAAGCTTTCACGGCCCCTCAATCTGTCCCAACTGTAAGCAAGAAGAGGAATCCACTAAGAATCTTATGCATTCTTGTCCTCTAGCTCTTAAGCTCGGGGAAAAAGTTAATTTTAGATGTCAAAAGGATGGACAGATCCAAGGAGATATCATATCCACTATTCGCAACTAGGCTCAGAACCATTTAAAAGCAAGATTTTAAACTACTTATGGAAGCTTATTCCAGGCTTTCCCATGTCGACAATATGGAAGGAGAGAAACCGACGAATCTTCAAGAACCAATCCTCGCCCTTGGAAACTCTTTGGAATACTATTTGTCAAAATATAAGGGAAACTCTACTTCTTCAAACATGGCATGAGGAGGACTTTCCCTCCCTCCCTTGGGAACAAAACATATGGGCAAACTAGAACGTTCGGTGGAATCAAGAGATGATAATCAAAGGAAAAACTCCATTAAAGAGCAGGACAACAGATAAGTGGCTTCCTCCTCCCCATCACATGATCCAGCTAAACTTTGATGGAGCCTCGAAAAGGAATCCGAGAAAAACAGGATTCGGAGGGATATTCAAGGATCATAAGGGAACTCCCCTTCTATCCTATTTAGGCTCAAGTGGATGGGATACTAATAACTCAGCAGAATTAGAAGGATTATGGCAGGGACTCCTTCTAGCTCAAAATCATGGTTTTTTCCCACTTGTTATAGAAGGCAATTCGCAGATCCTTATAAATCTGGTCAACAAAATTGTGTACAGAACACCATCAAGAAAAGTAAGCAACAGTTGGAGATTGGCAAGTCGACTAGAACTTATTGAAATCTAGCTCTCTTCCAACAGAGCGATCAATCTCAAGCACATACGGCGAGATGGAAATAAAGTGACCGATCTACTGGCTAATATAGGAGAGGAAAGTGGGAGGGATCTCCATACAAGCTCACTTTCTATGCTATCCATTGAACACCAATTATTGGAATACAAGGAACTGTTGAAGAGTGAAATGACACAGGAAGAAGAAGCACACCCAGATGCGGGTGACAACTGAAGCAATTAATGAAGACTCGACAGAATGGTGGCATTCAGACTAGACAGATGGTGGCCAGAACACCATCCCAAGTCCACCTGAAACGAGAGTAGTCCAACCTACATAATGCATTAAATGGTCGCTCAGGCGAAGATTCAGACACTGTTCGACATAACATTGAGTCCTTCAACCCCTCAGCTTGCCCTCCTTCCCTCACAATTTGTCCGCCCCTTCCTGGAAATCCCTGCAGCAAAACTGTAACAGGAAGACGCTACTTTGCTTATGTGCTATATTGACCTTGAAAATGGGCATCATTAGTCCCATTCCAGGCTCTACCCTCTGAATCTCGCCCAGTCACCTGTTGTTCATACTCTGCTATCCTTCCAAGCTTTCTCTCCTGCTAATTTCCAGACCCACCACACTGATATGGTCTGTCACCGAATGAGGAGCCGCAGAGGTGGTACCCGTGGTGGCAGCGCTCACCCACAGGTAGTGCAGAGCTCGGAACCTACCTCTCCACATCCTCCCCATGAAAATTCTCCCCCTCCCAGCTCATCACTCAGACGTTATCCTCAGACACACAGTGGTCGGGGTCGTCGGCAGGTTTCATCTGATCAACACAGAGATGTTAAGCTTCATACAACAACCTTTCCTCTACACCCTAGTTCAGTCCCTCACTCGACTCAATTTAGGTTCTAGAGAAACCTAAACAGGCCTATCATCACGGCCAATGTCACCATTGTCTTCTTAGAAGAGAACGAGTAGTACAACGCTCCTGTGAGAAATTCTGAAATACAGCATCAGGAGGAATGAGGACAGGGAATTGGACGCGACTCTGGGTTGCTCCCAACGGAAGAAGGCAAAGGAATTAGGTGTGGTGGTTTGCATGCTGGAGGAGGACACACTGGAGACATTCGGCCACCAGGTGGCAGCTTAGTTGGTGCTTCTGTTCTGGTAGCTATGACTGGCAGCTCGAGCGACACTCTTCCTGCGAGGGAGCCAACAAGTGGCGTGGAGGAAGGCAGTGTGGCAGAGGCGGATGAAGTTTGGTACCAGTACGCTTGCCGCGTTGTCGAGGAGACCCCTGACCAGCATGAGCCCAAGTGAAGCCATGTGGCATCCGCTGCCACCCACATGCCATCTCAGGTCTTTGATGCTGACTGGTGTGGTCCAGTCATTTGATTTTTTTGTTTTTTGTCTAATCGATTGGCGGATCTGTCATACTTTCAGCTGTGTCATGTTATGCTGTGTCAACACTTCTTCTGGTTTCTTTGGTGATTGGGTCCGGGTTATCTGTATGGTTTTTAGTTATGGAAAACTGGTTTCCCCAAATATGGGGCAGTTCAGATACTCCTGATGAACTTCGATGCTAATGACTGAGGCTATGGCCTCTTTGTAATTATAATTTTTGTTTCTTTTAATAGAATTAGCATTACTCAGAAAAAAAGATATTACTTAATCCTGAATATTAAAATATTTTATTAATAATCGAAATTGAGTTTTTTTATTATTGTGAACATTTTGAATGTCACATATTAATTTAATATTAAGAATCAAATGAATTACACATATCCATCTTATTATTCTTATTAGGAAGTACTTGATATTTTTAACTATTTTTACATATTGAATATTTTATTATATACACTATTGAATATTCTTTTCACACTGAACTACCAATTCATTTATTTTTTATTTTATTTTGTTTTAACTATTTTAATTGATTTATTTACTTCTTAATGGCTATTTTCATTCACCTCTAGCCTAATGTTTGAGATTGTAAGAATTATCACCATTTTTTATTCCCCCAATTGGATTAGATCCTCTTCATCTAACTGTCAATAAGATGAACCAAATGAGCTAGGTTGAAAAACGTTAGAAATCTAAAAGATTTATTTGATTGAAAACATAACTTTACTTTGAAAAGATTTAATTCAAACATTCTCTCTCGCTCTTATATCTATATCTATATATATATATATATATATATATATATATATATATATATATATATATATATATATATATATATATATATATATATATATATATATATCAAATTTCTGTTATTAATAATTTGTTAACTATACATCGATATTACTTATATTAAAATATTTTATTGATGATTGAAATTGATTTTTTTATTATTATGAACATTTTTAAATGTCACATATTAATTTAATGTTAAGAATCAAATGAATTACACATATCCCCTTTAGTATTCTTATTAGGAAGTAATTGATATTTTTAACCATTTTTCTACATTGAATATTTTATTTTTTTCCCACAAGGAAAAATCATAATTTCCATTAATATTTGAAAATTAAATATTGTAGATGCTTGAAGAAGCATATGTTGTAAGTTCTGGAAAACCACCTGCAGATGTTTCTTGTACACAAACCCCTGTATGGTATACTGGTAGTATGTGCATCATTAGATGTGCAAGAAAATAAATATATACATAGCATTGTTCTGTGAAAACAGTATTAGCAGTAGCTCGAAAAGTCATGAAATCAGGCCATGTGAGCCCCCTGTATTCTTTGGCCAATGTATGGATAATGGTAGCACTAATATAAGTCCATTCTCCTCTATTCCTGGATGAACCATAGGCCCTGAGGCTACATCATGGCCTCCTTGGATATGTGATCAGAAATCTAGTTGGCTTCCCTACAGATATGATGACAAATGGTGAAATCAAATTTGGGTTTCAAAAGGAGCATATAATCCAATATATTCCTGAGTTTTTATACATGGCACATACATGTACTATTGGACCAATTAATAATGGTCTTGGATTCAGGAAATATTTGAATGTACCTACACAGATGTTTGAGTGTGATCAATTCTACAAAGTTATTAGTGTCATTTCCCAATCCCATCTGAATTGTAAAGGAGTGGTTCTTAGATAGGTGTGATATTAAACCCCCCCCCCCCCCCCCCCCCCCCCCCCCCACCATAGCCCTGACCTTGGGAAAATCCATGAAAGTAGGCTGAAGGTATGCTTTTGTCAATAACTTCAGAGGTAATGGTATGTAGGGGAGTAGGTCGATCATCATCAGGGATACTGGAATGAATGGATATTACATGTGCGTCCAGTGTGGTTTGATATCATCAAAAATGGATTTATTCTAGGTTAGCCAGATAGCCTAGCATACCAGTAGAGGGATATTTCTAGCTTTAGGAGGCTGGTCCGAAGTCCACCACGTTTGTCAGGCTTCAAGGATGGAGATATCCTACCATCGAAAGGTGATAAAGAGGGAGGAGAGGATCAAGGACAAAAATTCCATAATGATGGGGTAATTGAGGAAAAAATGCTTGATGGATTTAAAGGCTTATTGGAATTGTATGTACCAAGTAGGTCCATGGAACAATCGTTTCATTATATTCTCTCTCGTAAGAGCTTTATGGCAAAGTACAATCCACATGAAGAGCCTGGTGCAGGGAGGGGCCTTAAATTTCCATAATAGACTCCACTGCGAATTAGAGATTGGTGGCTTATGCACTGAGTATATAATAGAGTAGCCATCCTTGGGAGTGTAAAGACCATGCTTGGCATGTCCCCATATAAGTTCATCATATCCTTCAAGAATCCTAGCATGTGATCCAGTAAGAGCATTAATGAAATTGTGCCATTCAGGGTGCCAAATGTCAGCAATTCTAAGATGTATAGCTGATTTCCAAGCCTGTGTATTAGTATTGTCCGGGTCTGCAATTTGATCAAGATAGTTAATACCATCATTTGATAAAAATTGAATGAGGTCAGGTAGGAGCTTGTATGCGTTACCGCATCCAGACCATGGATCATACCCACATGAAAAGTGGTGCCGAACATGATTCTCTAAGCCATTCCATCACAAATGCAAGATATAGACTTTAAGATAGCATGCAAAATGGACGATATGCATGACCTGTTCCAAGTTGGGAGTCTAATTCAATCAAGAGTGTGAAGGGGCCAGATGTATTTATCATAAACAACCTCTGTCCATAAGTATTTTTCCACGAGGATTTTCCAACTGATCTTGGAAGAAAGTGCTTTGGAGAAAGAATTTAGGTTTTTTGGACCCTGTCCAACCCATTTCTTTGGAAGTGTAATAAAATCCCAACAAACTCATGCATAAATGTGAGCATCATGTTTCCCTTTCCAGAGGAATATCTTGCACATTTGTTGAATTCTCATAAGTATTCCTTTTGGGAACCATGCCATGGAAATCCAGTAGACGGGAGTGGATTCCAATACTATTTTCATTAATACAAATCATTCATCTCTGGAGAGGTACTTGTGACACCAAATATTAAGTCTCCTTTCAATATTAGCCAGAAGCTAGGTCCAATATGAGATCTTATATTGTAGAGGCTTGAGTCGAAACCAAAGGTACTTCAATCCATCATGCAATGATATAAGTGAGAAAGGAAATATCTAGTGTGCATATTAAATCTCATGGGGTGTGCATCCTACAGAGAAGATTATAGATTTTTGGGCATTACACTCCATGCGAGTAGCATGATAGAATAATTTCAGTAAAAATAGTAAGGTTGATGAATCAATGATACTCTAATTGAGGAAAATTAATACATCATCAACAAAAAGTAGATGTGTAAGGATGCACTTGTTGGTTATCTTGATACCATGGAGAAAACCAAGTCTACGTTCATCTGCAATGAGTCAGATCAGGCCTTCCATAACAAGGAGGAATGAAAGAGGGGAGAGGGGATAACCCTGTCAAAGACCTCTTTCTACATGAAAAAAGGGAGAGGCAAATCCATTAATAAAAACATTTAATGAGACCTTGGTGATGTAGCATATGATCTAGTTGATGAATTCCAGGGGAAAACCCAAATGAGTTAAGAGAATTCTAGAGTAAAGCTAATTAGTGCGCTCAAAATCCTTTGTAAGGTTGATCTTAAGAGCCATGCCTTTCAATCTTTTTATCTTGATGAAGTGTAATACCTCTTGTGCAGTATCAATGGCTTCATGAATTTGACGGTGGTTAAGAAAGGAAAATTGTTCAGGAGATATATGTGCAAATAGGATGGGCTTAAGCTTATTAGCGATGATCTTGGCAATAGTTTTATATATGCAACTGCAGAGTGAGATGGGGTGAAACTCATTGAGGGTATCATGGGAATCATATTTAGGGATGAGAGAAATGAATGTCGAATTGAAAGCCTCATACGTTCGACAACTGGTTCAAAAGTCTTCAATATTATGGAGCGGATATTCTCCCATTAATTCAAAGAAAGCCAAGTAAAATTCAGCAGGCCATCTGTCAGGGCCAGGGCTCTTATCCTTTTAAAACCATTTTAAGGTATTCTATAGCCTCCCCATAGAAATTGGCTTAAAGAGATCTTCAACTGCCTCCTGATCAAAAAGCTGAGGAAAATGTCCTTCCACCCTGATAATTTTTGCCAATGTTTCTTTCTAAGGGGCCTTGTAAAGATTTTTGAAGTGTGAGGTACTGAGTGAGGCTAGCTGATTGAAAGAGTGAACTCTTTGACCTTCCTCATTGGTGATTTTCCAAATGGTGTTGATCATACAATGACCATTTGCATATTGGTGATCTAATTTTGTATTGTCATCTCCCTCTTTAGCCAAAAGTCTCCTCCTGAGTCTCCAAGTTTCCTCTATGTCTATTAGAATGCTATCCATTTTGATCTCTAGTTCAATCAGGTGGGACTTGACATCAGCAGATAAGTATTCCAACCAATTAGCATATTCTAGGTTGCCAAGCTCAATCTCAGTAGATTGGAGTTTCAAATCATCCATCCTTCTCTTGTTATGGGCCCATTCTATGTTTAATTCCTTAAGTTTAAGAAGGTCGTTGTAAAGGCCTTCCAAAATGGTTCGACCAAAATTAGGAGGGTGAGTCTTCCAAAAGTATACAACTAAACAATTATAGTCAAAATAATTTAACCAAGTGGAATTGAATTTAAAGGGGAATTTTGGTTTGCAATCATGACCAACAATCTCAAGATAGATTAGAGAATGATCACATATTCCCCCCGATCCAAACCAGTAATTATAGAGGGTCCCAATGAACCATTCCTTTATGAGGAATTAGTCTAGTCTTCGAGCCAACATGGCCTCTCTAATCCTTCGATTCCTCTATTTAGGTTGAAGACGAGCCATAGTAATATCAATAAGCCAGTGATCATCTAGTAGAGCCTCCAAAGTATCATATAAAGGATCAATCTGAGCATTGTGACCCCATGATTCAACATGTCCAATGGAAAAATTAAGGTCACCTCCCATAATGATATTATTAGCTTGTAAAAGTGTTGAATTGAGGAGTTTTTTCCAAAAATCAACATGGTTGTGGCAAGGACCATACACATTAATCAGTCACAACTCCATCCCTAGGTCGAATCAGATGATACTAGTACCAATGAAGCCATTCCTGCCCCAAAAATTTGATAGTCTTACTGATCTAGGAATAAACCCAAAGGAAATACCCTGAGATCACCCACGAACATCTAGAGCATGAAATTTCCATTCAGGTACAAGAGATTCCAACGCATGTATAGCCATATCAATAAGGCCGAGGGTTTATTTAAGGAATAGGACACCCACCCATTATGTTTCCATAAACCTCCTAAAGGTTGGTTTTTTAGCAGAGCTAGCCAGCCCGTGACAATTAAGGGATAACCGATTCATGGGGGAGATGAAGATAGGGTGCTCTGCACTCTAATAACCCAATCAATAGCGAGTTGTTGGCCTTCAATTACATCGATGCCAGCTTGATGGATGACTTTGGACATGGAAGAGTGTCTACCCTGAGATGATTTAGGGGGCTTAAGGGGAGGGATGATTCCAATTACACAGACATCCATAGAATAATATTTATTCAAGGAGCGTAGGTTGTAGGATTGGGATGGGTGCAAAGATTCTGATGTCTCCATCGGATGAATAGTGAAAGGGTGCAGGAAGGAAGGAGGTGTATTGACAAAATAGGAGAGGGATGTACCAGGGGGCAAGATAGGGTAGGTGGTGGAGATGAAAATGCCGAGATACAATGTGATAAAGAGGATGACAAAAAAGAATCAAAAAGTGAAAGAGATGAATCAAAAGAATGGGGGGTATGGTTACCAAATGAGAGCACTACAACGGTCGCCACCCAGGATCTTGTAAGAAAATGTGAGGGAGGATGGACCGTAGTGGTGACATGCTTCTTCCCATGTGCCTTTGCCTTTGACAGATTACCAAGAGGTGAGGGCATCTGGGGTTCTTGTGAACCCGTCTTGTCCACAAAGTCATCAGTCGTGATTTCTGAAGGAGGAACATATATTACCATGGGACATTTCTTATATAAATTACCAACTTTGTGGCATCGTCTTCAGCTGAAGGGCACCCCTTCATAGTCGAGGATCTGAATGCGCGTGAAATTCTTCTAGTGAAGGGTAATTTGTTCCTCCAATCTTTCTCTAGTGTCAATATGAACTAAGATACAGGTCAAAGACATATTTCTAGAGATAATGAAGCATTTGTCATGATCCAGGTAGGTACCAAGTGGATTTCCAATGCACTTGAAAATGTCTTTAGATGAGAAGTGTAACGGAAAACACGGTAACCACATGCATATAGGACCAACCCCCAATTTCTCCCACTCTGAATCAAACAAAGGACTCCATCGTTTGAGAGAAGTAAGTTCAAGATCAATGTGCCAATATTTTGAGAGCACACACATACTGTAGTTTGAATGCTGAAACCGAAGGGCAAACCAACCACGTGAGAGTGTGGTAACCGTTGGCAGTCCAGGGACTATCTTTCCCCAAATTAAAATGATCCGTTATCAAAGCCTAGCATTGGAATACGTTCATCCACGTACATGCCCCACGAGGACATGGTTTGTGTATCAATCACATTCCCCATCTGAATTCCTTCACCGGATTTGAGAGAGACATATTTGTTCCTTACTTTGAAAAATTTGGACTTATTCACTATTTTGGGATGCTTATGTAACTGGGGATTATAGGAGGGTTTAGGATGGGGGTCCAGAGATTTTTCAACGCTAATTTTTGAGTCGTAGTCTACTATGTTGATAGGGGCTCCATCAAAGTAGTCGGAAGAGGGAGGGATGTATACGAGATGGGAATGGGATTCGGGCTGAAGAGGAGGAGGCCTAGGGAGATGTTCTAGGTGGAATGAGAAGGAAATCAACAACAAGAGGAAAAGAGGAATAACCTGTCAGATAGGAGGTGGAGGTGGTATCAAGGAATGTAGCCAGGAAATGTAGGAATGTCCAAGAATGGGGAGGGTAATCAAAACCCGATGAAGGTTTTGAATCATCAGGTAGGGAGACAATTGGGCACAAGGAGCTAGGGCCATTTGGGAAATCCAGTGTAACGACCCTAGGGTAACTGACAAAGGAGACTAGGGGCATAGACAACGATGCATCCGACAAGGGAGGGGGTGATGTAATGCATATGGGCACAGATACATACAGGTCATCCGTATAGTTGACCAAATCTACCTCCATATCCTCCGACCTACTGACTAATTGTGATGCATATGTAGGGCCCCGCACCAGATGCCAGGATGGATGACGAAAAAGAGGTAAAATGATGAACCCCAAGACACTCGCAAGGTGAGGATCATAAGGGCGTAACCCTCAACCTATATCAACAGTCCTGCAAAACCCTGACCGAAGTTAGAAATGCTACACGAAGGGTCCAGTGACGCCATCACATTAAATATTTTATTATATACAATATTGAATATTTATTTCACATTGAACTATAAATTCATTTATTTTTTATTTTATTTTATTTTAATTTTTTAATTTATTTTTTAATGACTATTTTCTTTCATCCATAACATAATCATTTGCTTTTTATTATATTTATTTCCTAATGAATATTTTCTGACATTTAACCTATTATTTAAGCTTGTAAGAATTCTCCTACTTTTTTATTCATCTTAATGAACCAAATTAGATAGGTTGAAAAGCGATGGAAATCCAAAAGATTTATTTGATGGATACAAAAGACAAATCTTTAAATAAATCAAAAAAGCTTTCATTCAAACATTAAAAAAAAAAATAACATTCTATTTCTATATATAGATATTCTATCAAGTTGATATCCACATAAATTAATTAACATAAATCTAAAAATAATTTATTTACATCCTCTATTGAAATATTTTCAAAAAGTATAAAGTTTAAATATTATGTTTACTTCTACTTACTTTATCTCTTTTTAAAGCTCGCATGAATTTTATTACGTTTAGACATCTAAATATTTTATTTATGATTGAGTGAGTGAAATAATTTTACCACATAGCGTTGTAATATCAACAACACATTGAGTGAGTATTATTAATGTTTTATAATGTTTTCAATTAAAATAATTAAAGATGAATAATCATTTTTATTTTCTATTATAGTCGATATTGCAAAATATTTAATTTTTATTTTAAAGAAGACATCTATAAAATCTACTTTGAGAATAGACGAAATCATACACCACCCTTATTCTAGGTTGGAGAAAACCATCCAAACTAAAACAACCCTAAAAAAATGGAATTATTTATATTAACAAATATTATTAACTAATATTATTTTTTTATTTAGAATATATTTTAATTTTGTTTATAAAAAACACATATCAACCCCACATTTAATATAGATGAAATCACACATCACCCTCTACTAAACTATAAGATACTCCTCTAATTATAATAATTATATAACAAAATTTTAAAATTACGTAACAACAAAATATTAGACTACTATTTCTTTACTTCTCGTTAAAATAAATATTACTAATTATAATCATTCGTAATCTTGAAACAAGTTTAATGCGATTCTAAGTATTTAAGTTTACATTTTAAATCTAGTAATTCTCATTATATTCGAGTACTATACTTTTTATAATGGTATGCCTGTTATGTTATATTATTATTATTATTATTATTTTCTTTCATTCATATCTAATATTAATTCTTTTTATCCTTATTCTTCGTATGTTTAAAGCTCTCAAAACTTTAAAATATAGCTTATATCAATGCCTCATATATATTTTAATAAATAATAATTTAAATGAGTTAGTCTCAATACATAGATAGTAATAAATCAAATGAAATCCCACATATATAGTTGAAAATAGTTGAAAATAGTTTATAATTCATATTATTTTTTCATAGTTAGTAATAAATGAAATGAAATCCCATATATATTGGTGAAAATAGTTTATAATTCATATTATTTTTTCATAGTGTTATAATATATAAAAATATAAAATGATAATTTAAATGTGTTAGATTTAATACGTAAATAGTAATAAAGGAAATGAAATCGCATATATATAGTGGAAAATAGTTTATAATTCATATTTTTTTACTTAGTTTTCCTTAGTGTTATAATATATAAAAATATAAATTAATAATTTAAATGTGTGAGATTTAATAGGTAAATAGTAGTAAATGGAATGAAATCCCACACATATATGTAGTTGAAAATAATTTATAATTCATTTTCCTTTTTCTTAGTGTTATAATATATAATTTATAATTATTTCGCATCAACATAATTTTGCATTATATTATTGTCAAATCAATGATAGTATTAGTATTCTCCACGGGTACTTTTTTAACGGACAAAGGGTTCTGCATTCTCAGCTTATATTGTTAAGTGGTCATATCCTAATTGTTATAGCTATCTCTCCTACTTCATTGTTATGAATGGATGGCTTATTTATTTATTTTTTGCCTATAATATAAGTAATATAATAGTCTTATATCGTATAGAGCTGATATTTTCTATTTTGTTGATTTTATTTTTTATTTTTTATTTTTAATAAGATTTTTTTTATCAAATATCTATAAATATTTCGGCAAGTTTAATAATTATAAATTTAGATCACTTTTCTTATTTGGAGTTGTAAAAGATTTCTATATCTTTGTTTCTACTCTACTCAATCTATGGTTTGTATGGTCTGTGCATACACAATATTTTTTAAATCAATGATTCCCATTCCTCTCGTTATTGTATTTCAAGAGGACAAAGTTTGTGTTGGAAATAATACTGAGAGGGGGGGTGAATCAGTATTATCAAGCAATTTACCAAATCTTCCTTATTTGATCTTTTGAATTATTCTTGCATATCAGTACCATAAAATAATGAGCATGAATAAAGAAAATAGACAGTCACACCAAAGAACACAAGATGTAAGGTGGAAACCCAATGCGGGAGAAAACCACCTGCTGCAATATGTCTCTATCTTCTTTCAAGAAATTCTTTTTACAATGATTTTGTACTGGTGCAGTCCTTTACCAGCACGCAGGCTGCAACCTGCAGAGAGCTACAACTCTCTCTCGTTTTCCAGTCTCTCCTGGAAGGGAGCTACAACCCCCTACTTCTTTTCATGAAGAATCAAATGATCAACAAGTATACAACAGATACAGTCCACTACAGATATCAGATCAGTAATTACAGAAATAACCCAGAACACCTTATGAACAGAAATATACAGTCAACAGATCATCTTAAGACAGGGACGCATATTTTCTTTCTGTGACCTGCGACTGGACGCAGTCTACCTTCCACTGTTCTGCGTGCCGACGCACTGTTCCTCTATGCTTTGCTGCGACCGGCGCACCCAGAAACACTATCGCGTCGCGTCTTTTGCTTCAGAGACGCACCCAATAACACAGTCGCGCCACGTCCTTTGCCTCCGAGACGCACCTGAGCCTTTACTTTACTGCATCCCGGCGCACTTTCCCTTCACTGAACCTGCGTCCCTTTAGATATAAAAGATATGAGGACTTCAGAACCAACCCAAACACTCAGATCCACAGATCTGATCATGCGCCGTAGAGATCACAGTCCATTAGAAGATTCGCCTTCATAGATCTGGACTAGATCTCACCAAAAGATATTCAACCAAGATGATACTTAATCCAAATGAACTCCTTTGCTTTATATAGGCAAGCTTCTCCCCAAAACATGGAACAAAACCACGAGCCGACACCATAGAAACACAAAACCGTCGGCTAGATACCACACAAGAAACCCCCACGTGCTTTTCTCTGCCTTGAAATGTGTGCACTGGGCGGACGCACCTCCTGAACGGCTGGCCTGCGTCCCTGGACGCGGGTTCTGTATGGTATACCTGCGGGGACGCACTTGCTGAACATATTTCCTGCGTCCTTCTTGATTTATCACCTGAATGGGTTTTCCATCAAGGACAACACCTGAATCATAATGCCAACAATCTCCCCCTTTGGACTTGATGGCAACCACATAATCTTCAGCTTCATTCTCCCCCTTTGACATCAAGGGCAAAGGGTATGCTCCCCCTATGCTCATGCATCTCCAGATCTGTAACCAGAAATCCATCATGAAGGAGATAGAGACATATTGCAGCTATTTCCAAGATCTCCTTCTCCATAATGCCAACAATGCATTATGTGCTCCCCCTGAGCCTATACCACCAATAGGAAGATGATCAATAGTAAGATGATGCATCAACAACCCCCAGCTTTTGCCTGAGGTATTCAAAAGTGTCCCTGGGCAACGGTTTGGTGAAAATATCAGCAACTTGTTCCTTAGAAGGAACATACTCCAACTTGACCTTCTGTTCAAGTACTTGTTCCCGGAGAAAATGGTACTTGATTGGTATGTGCTTGGTTTTTGAATGCATAACCGGATTCTTTGAGATGCTGATTGCACTTGTGTTGTCACATAAGATAGGGATTGGAGGAGTACAAGTGATTTGATAATCCTGCAAATTCTGCATCATCCAAAGGAGTTGGGTGCAACAAGATGCAGCAGCAACATATTCTGCTTCAGCTGTAGACAAGGCAATTGAACTCTGTTTCTTGCTGAACCAAGAGACCAGTCTGGGACCCATAAAGAGCACACCACCACTTGTGCTTTTCCTGTCATCCACGCTTCCGGCCCAATCTGCATCTGTATAGGCATGAAGAGTAAGATCTGTATCTCTAGGATACCATAAGCCATAATTTTGAGTCCCTTGAAGATATTTGAAAATTCTCTTCACTGCTTGAAGATGAGTCTCCTTCGGATTTGCCTGAAATCTTCCAACTATTCCAACTGCATGCATGATGTCTGGTCGGGTACCTGTCAAATATAGTAAACTTCCAATCATAGATCTGTAGGTTGGTTGATGTACTGCTGCAGATTCATCATTTGCACTGAGACTACATCCTGTGACCATGGGTGTACATATTGGTTTTGCATCTTCCATGCCATATTTCTTCAAAATCTGCTTGAGATACTTGGTTTGAGATAAAAAGATTCCTCCTTCCTTCTGTTGGATTTGCAAACCAAGGAAATATGTCAGTTCTCCTAGCAAGGACATTTCAAATTCTTTCTGCATGACTGAGGCAAAGCTTTGACTCATAGCTTCTTCATTGCTGCCAAAAATAATGTCATCTACATACACAACAAGTATTAGCAATTTGTCATTTTCAACTTTTATATACAGATTGCTATCTGCTGAACCTTTTAAGAAACCTTGTTGATGAAGATATTTGTCCAACCGGTAGTACCAAGCCCTTGGAGCTTGTTTGAGACCATAGAGAGCCTTTTTCAATCGGCATACAAGATTTGGATCATTTCCAAGAATGAACCCATCTGGCTGTTCAATGTACACTTCTTCTTCCAAGTCTCCATTCAAAAAGGCTGATTTCACATCCATTTGAAATACTTTGAAGTTCTGAAAACTTGAGAGAGCAAGGAACATTCGGATGGCCTCAAGTCTTGCAACAGGAGCAAAAGTTTCTTCAAAGTCTATTCCTTCTTGCTGCGCATACCCTTTACAGACGAGTCTGGCTTTGTTTCTAATTACTTCTCCATTTTCATTCAATTTATTTTTGAAGACCCATTTTGTTCCAATAACATTCTTATCTTTTGGTCTAGGAACCAGCTCCCAAGTGTTGTTCTTTTCGATTTGCTCAAGTTCTTCATCCATTGCTTTCACCCAACATTCATCTTTGCATGCCTCTTTCACATTTTGTGGTTCGGTGGAGGAAAGTAATGCCAAATAGCTTGAAGCTTCTGCAACTGTTCTTCTAGTTTGTATACCTGCTTCTTTTTGTCCCATGATCTGAGATTCTGGATGGTTCTTCTGAACATATCTGGATGGAGTCTTTTCTTCTATTCTTGTCCGTTCTTCTGCTTCTTTGTGAGGTTCTTCTTGAGATTCTTCTTGAGGTTCTTCTTCTTCATCATTCTGTCTTTGAGGGTAGCTCTCATCTTCTTCGATGTCTTCACGATGTATTTGCCTAGGAATATATCCCTTTTCATCAACCACTACATCAATGCTGTCAACAATTCTGCCAAGTCTTTTATTGTAGCATTTGTATGCTTTGCTATGTGGAGAATAGCCAAGAAGAATGCCTTCATCTGCTCTAGGATCAAGTTTGCCAAGCTGCTCCTCAGTATTCTTGATATAGCATTTGCTCCCAAATATTTTGAAGTGCTTTACCGAAGGAGTTTTACCACTCCAGAGCTCATGAGGGGTTTGAGTGCTGTTCACCCGGACATTTGTCTTGTTGAGAATAATAACCGCAGTATGTGCAGCCTCACCCCAGAAGGTTGCGGGGGTTCCTGATTCATCAAGCATAGCACGAGCCATTTGTTGGATTGTTCTGTTCATTCTTTCAACAACTCCATTTTGCTGAGGCGTTCTAGCTGTAGAGAATTCTCTCCTTATCCCATGTTCATCACAGAAATCGAAAAATTCATTTGAAGTAAATTCCCCACCTCTGTCAGATCTGAGGCACTTAATTTTGTGACCTGATTCATTTTCAGCCAAGGCTTTGAAGGTTTTGAATTTTTCGAATGCTTCATCTTTGTGCTTCATAAGACCTAACCAAACAAACCTGGAGAAATCGTCAATAAATAATATCAAGTATTCCTCTCCTCTAGGTGTTCTTTTTCTGAATGGTCCACATACATCTGTATGTACTAGCTCAAGAGGCATGCTGGCTGATCCTTCTTTCTCTGGAAAGTTAGTTCTGGTTTGTTTTCCAAACTGACATGATCTGCATATGGTGTTGTCAGGAATTTTGATATCTGGAAGATCGCGAACTGCCTGATATTTGCAAGCTTTCCTTATTTGTGAGAAGCTTAGATGTCCCAACCTTCGATGCCATAACCAGTGCTCTTCATTCTTGCTTAGATAGCATTGTTGTTGTCCTTCATCAAATATGTATAGATTATTTGGAGTTCTCTTTCCTTTGAGAACTGTTTTACCTGTATCAAGATCACGAACAAGGCATCCATTTGATCTGAATATAACCTCGGTTCTTTGATCACACATCTGGCTGACACTTAGTAGATTATGCTTCAATCCATCAACAAACAAAACATTTCCAGCCTTAACATCTTCTTTTAAAGGAGCAATACCTTTTCCTTTTATAGTTGCAGGAGTATCATTTCCAAAAGAGACTTTCTTTCCCTTTTCTAAATTAGAATAAGACTCAAGTTTTTCTTTATCACCTGTCATATGCTTCGAACATCCACTGTCAATGTACCATAGATTTTCTTGTCCTTCTGCATAAAATGCTATCCCACATCTTTCTGTTTGAGGTTCCTTTATTCTCCATGTTTTGGCGCCTGAGGCTTGTTCCTTTTTCTGCTCTTGTACCTTTCTTTCCGGAAACCTGCTTCTGCATTCAAAGTCTTTATGTCCAAAATTATTGCAAATAGAACATTCAACTTCATTTTCAAAAGCTGAAAAGTTGTTATAGGTCCTTTTTGTAATCCCTGTCATACTTCTTTGTTTTTGAGCTTCCCTAGTCATGATTATTTTATACGCAACACATTGAGCTGCTTTGTGACCAAAGTTATGGCAAGAAAAGCATTGTCCATTGAAGAAGCTTCTGCGATTATTGGATCTACCAGCCAACTGATTGTAATTTCTATTTTCATCTATTCTTGAACCAAATTGAGAAGATTTTACCTGTGGCTGGTTGTGGCTTTTGTTCACCCTTAAGCTAGATTGCCCCTGATAGTTTCTGCTTGACATTTGTCCCTGCTTTACCTGATGATCTTCCTTGTGCTCTTGCTCATTTCTTCTTGCTGCATCAAGATAACTTTTTGAAGTGGATGCTTGAGAAGTTTCTCCATTATAGCCCAAACCTGTCTTATTTAGTGGAGACCGCTGCACACTGATAATCTCATCCAAAGTTTCAGATCCTTTGACAAACTTGAGATTAATAGTTTTTGTTTTCTCAATTTCTTTTCTAAGACCAACAATTTCACCTTCTAATTTTTCAAGATGTTTTTCCTTTTCATCAATTTGGAATTGTAGAGTATCAATAATCATGTTCTTTTCTTCTATGCATCTCTTGAGTCTAGTAATTTCATCATAAAGGTTATCCACATCTACAGCATCCTCATAATCATCATCTTCAAATGCCATTAACAACCTATATTTATTACCTTGTTCATCTTCATCACTGTTTGATAAGCCATCACTATCTTCATGGGTGTAGTAGCTTTTCTTATTTGCGCTTTGTTTCTTGTTCCATCTAACTGGTTCCTTTCCTTTATCCTTATAAGAGCATTTTGCAGCATAATGACCTACTCTTCCACAAGCAAAGCATTTGAAAGGTAGCTTACCTCTGAACCTTCCAGAACCTCTTTGAAGATTTCTGACAAAATTTGATTCTTCTTCCTCTTCTTCTGGATCATGGCTTGCTTCATAGTAATCTTCTTTGCCTGATGCTTTAAAAGCAGCCTCCCTTCTGTCTGATGGTCCTCCCTTTCTCATTTCATAAGCAGTTAGAATTCCATGTAGCTGAGACATAGTAAGAACACAGAGATTTTCTTTTTCTTCTATTGCAGATACTTTGGATTCAAACTTGGGGGATAATGATCTTAGAATCTTTTGAACTACTAGAGACTCCTTTACTTCTTCACCCAAATTTTTCATACAATTTACAATCTCATCTACCCGAAGAAAATAATTAGCCACACTTTCATCATTATACATCTTGAGAGTCTCATATTGAATTCTGAGAGTTTGAAGTTTGGCTTGTTTTACCTGTTCATCTCCTTCATAGCTTGTGATCATTTTGTCCCATATTTCTTTTGCTGATTTGAAGTGCATTACCTTCATGAATTCTGTTTGGGATATACTTCCTAATAGAGTACTGACTGCTTTTGCATTTGTTTCATACTTCTTTTTCTCAGCTGGATCTGTAGGAGTAGCTGAAGGAAAAGCATAGCCTGTTTCTACAATGTCCCAAACTTCAGTACCAAGAGATTGAAGATATGCAGTAACTCTTACCTTCCAATAATTGAAGTTTGTCCCATCAAAAACTGGTGGCCTGATTGATGCTTCTCTCTCGTAGTTGCTCATGATGAACGATCTACCTTCAAGCGATCAAGCTTTTCTGAAGGACCGGCTCTGATACCAATTGTTGGAAATAATACTGAGAGGGGGGGTGAATCAGTATTATCAAGCAATTTACCAAATCTTCCTTATTTGATCTTTTGAATTATTCTTGCATATCAGTACCATAAAATAATGAGCATGAATAAAGAAAATAGACAGTCACACCAAAGAACACAAGATGTAAGGTGGAAACCCAATGCGGGAGAAAACCACCTGCTGCAATATGTCTCTATCTTCTTTCAAGAAATTCTTTTTACAATGATTTTGTACTGGTGCAGTCCTTTACCAGCACGCAGGTTGCAACCTGCAGAGAGCTACAACTCTCTCTCGTTTTCCAGTCTCTCCTGGAAGGGAGCTACAACCCCCTACTTCTTTTCATGAAGAATCAAATGATCAACAAGTATACAACAGATACAGTCCACTACAGATATCAGATCAGTAATTACAGAAATAACCCAGAACACCTTATGAACAGAAATATACAGTCAACAGATCATCTTAAGACAGGGACGCATATTTTCTTTCTGTGACCTGCGACTGGACGCAGTCTACCTTCCACTGTTCTGCGTGCCGACGCACTGTTCCTCTATGCTTTGCTGCGACCGGCGCACCCAGAAACACTATCGCGCCGCGTCTTTTGCTTCAGAGACGCACCCAATAACACAGTCGCGCCGCGTCCTTTGCCTCCGAGACGCACCTGAGCCTTTACTGTACTGCGTCTCGGCGCACTTTCCCTTCACTGAACCTGCGTCCCTTTAGATATAAAAGATATGAGGACTTCAGAACCAACCCAAACACTCAGATCCACAGATCTGATCATGCGCCGTAGAGATCACAGTCCATTAGAAGATTCGCCTTCATAGATCTGGACTAGATCTCACCAAAAGATATTCAACCAAGATGATACTTAATCCAAATGAACTCCTTTGCTTTATATAGGCAAGCTTCTCCCCAAAACATGGAACAAAACCACGAGCCGACACCATAGAAACACAAAACCGTCGGCTAGATACCACACAAGAAACCCCCACGTGCTTTTCTCTGCCTTGAAATGTGTGCACTGGGCGGACGCACCTCCTGAACGGCTGGCCTACGTCCCTGGACGCGGGTTCTGTATGGTATACCTGCGGGGACGCACTTGCTGAACATATTTCCTGCGTCCTTCTTGATTTATCACCTGAATGGGTTTGCCATCAAGGACAACAGCTGAATCATAATGCCAACAGTTTGAAGATGACAGAGCATGTTGACTGTTTTAGAACCTCAATTGAGTTTTAGTGGTGGATATTTGATGACAAAAAATATTGTTTTCATTGTAGTTTCGTCATTTCTTGTATTTGATCATTGTGATGATAATGATGTTTAGACATTTCAAGGATTATTTTGATATTACATTTCAGTTCAATTTTTCATACTTACAATTTTCATTGTTGTTTTATTGGTTGATCGTGTTTCTAATGTTTGAACCCATTGTTATTGTTCTTTATCATCACCTATCTAATGAATTTATGAAAAATTTGTCACTGTTTTTCTTTATTGTTCCTCTGCAATGTTGTCCGCTCCAAATATCAACCAATCCCATTCAGTTTCTTGCCTCTTGTCTTCATATTTATTAGTACTTATTCGTTGCAGTAGGTTTTTTTCTTGCCTTTTAGTGGATCATTTTGGGATCTACATTTCTTAGCTCTATACGTATTTGGGAATTGACATCATTCTCTATTTTGGACAGGAGTTATTTTTCTTGTGGGATTTTCTCCTCTTTTCCACTTATTAGAGTTTGTACTTGGATACCTTATCAAACATCATTGTCTAGAGCCAACATTTTTTTGTATTTAATCCCTAGATTTCTCTTAAAGGGAGTGTTAGCATTGATATTTTCCAATGCACACTTTACCAATGAACTAAGGCTTTGCTAATTATAAATTCATGTATGATTCTTATCTTCCAAGTTATTATTGGTATTTTTAACCAAATCTAGGAATCCTCCATTTTTTTTTTTTTGTAAGCCAGATATGTATATTATAGAACCAAATATGTTACAAAAAAGTCTGCCGAGGCAGAACGAAACCTTAGATGGACCATTTAAACTGTGCTGACAGCCAGCCCTGAGCTTTCAAAACTAAGCTGCACACCACGCAGGGCGGCTTACTCTTAAAACTGTTACTTATCGCCACGACACTATCAAAACTTGGACAGAAACAGAGTAACATAACTATCTTGCATAAGGCCGAAGCCATGACAGAAACAGAGTAACAGAGTAACATAACTATCTAGCATAAAGTCGAAGCCATGACAGAAGACATAAGACAACCATAAAGAAGAAACTAAGGAAACCCGCCAGTGCGAGGAAAACCGCCAATTCGACTGACTGTGTCTAAGCCCACGTCCAGAACATGCTTGTCAACTCTGGCCTGCATATCTTGCATGGATTGGAATTCCTGTGCTTCCTTCATCTTTTGCTCCTGCATCAGGGGGTCCGGGCTCAGAGTTTGCCGAAGAAGCCTGATGAGCAGAGTCAATTTCTTGTTGACAGTTTCCACAACATCATGCACTGTGGAGATTCTTCGATCCAGCGATTCATGGATTTCATGAAATTTTGCTAACTGATCCTCCGAAGTGGAGTTCCCCTTCCCAGATTGCTGCTTCCCTTCTTCCTTTGAATCCAGGGCTTTCGCAAGGAGAGTTTTGATTCTCCAGCTCTCCGCTTTAGTCCGAACATATTGAGTGGCTCTTTTGGAAGGAGTGCCCGGGTCATGTAACCAGTCAACCTCCTCCGCAATGATCCCCTCCGGTCGCTGCGCTTCTTCCTCTTTCACAGAAGCTTCCAGTTCCGCGATCTTGCGTTTGCTCCTGGCTGCTGCTCTGGTCTCATACATGTTCTGCGCTGTTCGTAGTTCATGGTGGGCTGCCGAACACCTGCAGCTCCCCGCCTCCATACTATACCCTCTAAACTTATCGCTGTGATCACTTCTACAGACAGAAAAGTGGTGGTCTCTCGCAGTGCTTTGAACTGAGGTGAAAGAACCAGAGCCACGACTCTCCGTTAAATAGCTGTTTTCCATGGAGTTTCCCATAATGCGCTCTCCCCTTCGATGCAGAGTGGAGGTACTTTCGTTATTAATTCGAAAGATATCCGCACAAATCACACATCTCCTCCCTGACCTAACATAAATGTAGCTGAATGCCTTCCCATCAAGGTTGAGCCAGCTGTCCCTTCCTCGCAAGCGGACTCTACGGAATCTCTCGTGGCATGAACCATATTGATAGTTTCCATATTTGGCCTTCTCTTGCCATAATGACCACCGCCGCATCTGTCTAGTCGTCCAGCTCCCGTGATGAAATCCCAAGCTGTTACCGGTAACTCCAGGAATACGGTCCCGGAAACAGAAACCGTTGCCGGTCAAGCCCGGTCGGTTTCGTGTAGATCTTGTTGTGCCAACTGTAAACATCTCGCCTTCAGGTTCAGGCAGTCCACTTCCTCCCAACAACTGTCCCACCCCCTATCCTGATTGTCCATGCCACAATTCGCTAGGTAGTCCGCCAGCCCGTTCGCCTTACGCCTTACCACATGAAAGACTAAACCTTTCATTCCAGCCATTAGTTCTGCTATATTCTCCGTCACCTTGGCGAGCCGCCAGTGTTTTGTGGCTTTGTTCGCCTTAGTGCCTCCCTGAATTCTCTTAGCTGTTGATATAACCAGTGATGAATCCCCTTCCACAATTACATTGCAAATTCGTAGGGATTTTAAAATTCTCAGACCATGCTCAAGCGCTGCAAATTCCATCTCATTATTTGTGCTTTCCCCAAGCGCTCTGTAATATATATGCAGAATTTCTCCATGCTGGTTACGTAATGCACCTCCAATTCCTGCCATGCCGGGATTGCCTCTCGAGGCCCCATCAAAATTCAGCTTCAATCCACCTTCCGGCGGACGCTGCCATTTGTCGATCTGTGAGGATGGTTGCGTTCTGTGTCTCGAAGCTGTGATGCTGCTGGTGGCTTCCAGACGAAAGCATTTCAAAATGCGTAAGTCTTGAGCTGAAGGTTTCTCGTTACATTCCTCTCTGCATTTCGTTTGAATTAACTGTTGAATGTTAGTTAATATATTGTCTTTAGAGAACTCTATGTTCCTGTGTTCGTCTTGAAATATTCTACGGTTACGTTCCTTCCAAATTGACCACAGTAAGAAGCCTGGAACAGACTTCCATATGCTGTTGACTCTTAGTATGTTGGAGAAGTCTTTTTTCCAGTTCAGTATGGTTCTGTGAATGGATTCTCTATCTCGGTCAGAACTACTGAGAATTCCTTCCATCCAGCTCCATAACTGATTTGCCCATTCACATGCATTAAACAGGTGGTTTATAGATTCCTCTTCGACGAGGCACATAGGGCATCTTGAGGGTCCCCTGAAACCTTTCTTGCACAAGTTGTCCCAAGTTAAAGTCTTGTTTCTCATTAGAAGCCAAAGGAAGGTCCTGATTTTCGGCCAGAATAGGCTGTCCCAAACTTTGCTGCACCAGGGCACGGCTTCTACCTGTTCTTCCTTTTCTATTATATCCCTAGCTTCTTTTAATGAGAAATTACCATTACCTTTTAAACCCCATCTTAGCTTATCATCCTCTTCAGTTTTCCGAATCTTTCTTTTGAGGATTCTCTCATTGAGTTGCTGAAAGCTTTCGTTGTTCTCCTCTGTGCTCCCAGGATTTAAATTAATCCAGTCCCTCCAGATCGGATCCCTACTGCTTTGAATCCAATATTGATTAACTCTGTATCTACCCTCGTTTTGACTTATTCGCTTGAGGGTAGATAGCTCTGGGGTATCCAGTTTAGGGAATTGCTGCCATGCATCTTCCCAGAACATGGCAAGCCTTCCATTGCGAATCTCCCAAAAGCTGTGCTCCTGTACTAAGCTCCTGTTATTCCTGGCATGGTTCCATATTGATGATCCTTCAGGGACTTCTGGTAGTCTTATGAGGTCCTGAGTATCACATTCTGGAGTGCATTTTTCCTTCCAACGCCTCGCCCAAGGTAAATTGGGTTCTTTAATCCGTTTCCACCATATCTTAGCTCCACAGGTTCTGTTGACCACTTAAGGATATACTAAGTTCAGCCCCCCAATAGATTTTGGCTGGCATAGCTTATTCCACGCCACCAACGCCCATTTCTTCTTATCCCCATTCCCATTCCATAAAAAGGATCTCTGTATGTTTGTCATTTGTTGCAGAATGCCCTTAGGAGCTGGAATCATAGAAAGTAAATATTGCAAAATTGCCTGCAGAACAGCCTTGGTTAAGATAAGTCTACCCGCCAGGTTTAGGGCTCTGTGCGTCCAGTGCTTGCACTTTTTCTCCATGTTGGCTAGAACCTTCTCCCAGTGAGTTTTCTGCCAAGGTTTCAGAGTCAGGGGAGCCCCTAGATATTTCGAAGGCAGGGAACCAATCCTGAATCCAAGAAGCTGGGACAAGTGAGCTTGAACTGCCGGATGAGTGTTGAAAAAGAAAATTGTGGACTTAGAAAAATTAATCTCCATGCCAGAGGCTCGGCTAAAGAGATCAAGGATACCCCTATAAGCCACAGCCTCCTTCACAGTGGGGGTACCATGTAACATGGTATCGTCCACGAACTGTTGATGTGTTGTGGCTGGTAACGATCTTATCGGTTGCAGACCTTTTATAGATCCTTCTGCTTTCTTCTTGGCTATGATTCTGCTTAGTCCTTCCATTAGGATTACGAATAGGAAAGGGGATAGGGGATCCCCCTGTCTTATTCCCCGCGAAGGAGTAAAAGGAGCTGAGGGAGCACCATTGACAAGGATTGAATATCTTGGAGATTTGATGAGAGCAAGTATCCACTTGATCCAGGTCCTGCAGAAACCAAATGCATCCAAAACAGCTTCAAGGTATCTCCAGCTTACTTTGTCATAAGCTTTTGATAAATCTAATTGCATTAGCATTCCTGCTTCTTTTCTCGAATGAAGTGAGTGAATCATCTCCTGCGCTAACAAGATGTTATCTAGAATTTGTCTACCCTCAACGTAGCCTGATTGCTCTTCCGAAATGATACCAAGAAGAATCGACTTTAGTCTATTAGCTATGATTTTGGAAATAATTTTATAGATAACATTACATAGGGCAATAGGTCTGAATTTATCAGGTGTCTTTGCTTCTTCAACCTTAGGAATGAGCGCTAAGAAGGTGGAGTTGATGGATTTTAGAATAGTTCCTGAGCGTCTGGAATCCTCAACTACCTCCCAGACCTCCTGCTTAATAGCGCTCCAACAAGCCTTGTAGAAGTTGATGGTGAATCCATCTGGACCTGGTGCTTTATCATTAGGCATACTCCTGATTGCCTCCTCCACCTCCTCCAGAGAGATTTCCCTGCAAAGGGCCCAATTCTGATCTGAGGTAATGGATTTAGGAATGGCTGCTGTAAGTTCCTTGATGGCCTCCTCTCTATTTATAGGCGGTTCCTGTGCAATTGAGCTGAAGTGATCTGAGAGCAGAGCAGATATGTCGTTGTGATTCTTTAATATCTCCCCTGCATTGTTTTTCAACTCAAGAATCCTGTTAGCACTTCTATGGTCTAGAGCCGACCTGTGAAAAATTTTTGTATTCTGCTCCCCCTCTTTTAGCCACTGGACTCTAGATTTCTGTTTCCAAAGTATCTCTTCTTGTATACATCTTCTGTGCCATTGCTGTGAAAGAACTTTTTCCTGCTCAAACGCTTCGACACTGTGGTTGCCTGCTGCTCCATCTCTGTGAATCTGTTCCAGTTTGTTCTCTAGAATGGCTTTCTCCTGGAATATATTTCCAAAAACCGTTCTGTTCCATTCTTTTATCTTTTCTTTAGTTGCTTTCAGCCTCTTTTGTAGATTAAACATTTTGGAGCCTCTTGCCTCCAAAGGTTCAGACCACCATTTCTCAACCATCTTGAGGAAGTTAGGGTGGTCTAACCAAAATTTTTCAAATCTGAATGGTTTATTCCTTGGAGTACCCTGAACTTCAACAATAAGCGAGATTGGCCAATGATCCGACCCACCACTGGGAAGGATATCTGATTCTGTTGTTATACCATCCATTATAATGCTTTTTGAGATTAAAAATCTATCCAAGCGAGAAGCTATCAACCTTTCTCCCCCCCTTCTGTTGTTCCAGGTAAACATGCCACTCTTGGGGTATATGTCTACCATTTTGACAGTTTCAATGAAACTTGTGAAGGCTTCCGCGTCCCTATTAAGTTTCCTAAGACCGCCTCTTTTTTCCAGAAGGGTGGTTATCATATTGAAATCACCCCCCAGTATGCACTTAGACCTTGGATATCTTTCAATAAGTCTGGTTATTGAATTCAAAAAATTTATTTTATCTTCTAATTTCTGAGGACCATAAATTTTGATGCAAAGGAAAGATCCAGAGTTACCTGTGGGTTGAAAATCCACCGCTATGAAGTGTTTGTTCGCCTCAGCTGATAAAATCTGGATTTCCCTTGTATCCCAAATAGTTGCAAGGCCTCCTTCTCGTCCCTGGCTCTCAATCTCTAAAACTTCTAAATTTCTCCCAAGCTTCCTACAAAGACTGTTGATACTAGAGCTGCTACATTTAGTTTCTTGTAAGAACATAATTTCCGGTCTGTATTTCTGGATTTTCCGCTTTAAGATTCTGTGTTTTGCCTGGCTGTTAAGCCCTCTTGCATTCCACGAGATGATCTTCATGTTTAACTAATTTTCATTGGAAGGACTGGAAGGCGCTAAGCGCCTTCATCTTCCCTGAGTTTATCATTATCATGCCTAGCTCCTGTAGAACTTCACCACTAGTTCTGTTAGCACTTGAAATTTCACCTAGGCTGAGATAGACAAATCTCAAGGCTACATCAAACCATTAGACCTCGTAGCTAGCCCTACGAGGAAGGAGAAGGCTCTCTCCGGTCAGACTCAAGGTATTTTCTCAATGGGGTGAGCAGACCAATTAGGATCAAATATATTAGGCTAGTAAACTAATGAGGAGGGTTGATTTAAAGTTTTTTGGGGTTTTTGGTGGCAATTGGAGGGAGTGCAATTCAGGGTGTGGGGATTGAGCTCAGTTTTTGCAGGTGGGTCTTTGGGGCAAGGAAGGAGTTTGTGCTGATGCCTTAAGTTGAGATGGATGATCAAGGAAGAAAGAGAGGGAGCTAAAGAGGGCAAACAATTACTTTGAATCCTCTTTAGACAGTGGAAACCATAAATATTAAACAAAATTGAAAGCTGAGCATGGCATGCATGAATTCAAACTTTATCACTTCTTTTGTTTAATTAGCAGCAATAGAATAAGAGATGGAACACATAAACACACTTACAATGACAAGTAGGAAACACACCATCAACACAATAATCCACAAGAATCCAAAATGATGTCTGCAAAACCCTGGCCTTCCTTTTCCTCAAATTGCAGAGATACAAGTAAAATATACAATAGAGCTTCTCCCTCAAGAGTCCAACCATGAAAATGAGCAAGAGAAGGCATAATATAGATGATCTAACTCCTTTCCCCACCTCTAGGGGTCGAGCTCAGCTTACTAGGAGCTGTTTCAACTAATTCTAAACTGAGCACTAGATAATAGGCAGTCAAAACAACTTGCCTCTAAAACTTAGGTAACCCATCCATGCTTTTAATATTCACTATTTACATCAAGGAAACTTCTAGAAGTGTTAAAGGAGAGTAAATGTATCCATGTGCCATGAGAATTACCCAACAATCCATCATTTACATGCATTAAGAGTCAACCAAAGTAAAAACAGTGTTTTGCAGGCCGAAATAGTCAAAATGGTGAAATTTCCCTGAGTTGTCGTGCCCCTCCCTTGGAGTGGTCGCGTGCATTGGCAGCTGTGTTTGAGAGCCTTCCTAGTGTCCAAATCAGGTGCAAGATAGCTCATTGGAAAGGCCTGTGAGTCTACTTTCCAACCCAACTGGAATTTCTGAATTGGGAGTTGATTTGACCCCTCAAACGTCATTTCTCCCAAGACAGCTTTCTGCAACTCAAAAAAGGGGCAGAAAGTCAAAATTTGCATGTATTTTGAGCTTTTGGAGGCCCAAATCTCCATAAAAACTTGACCCCATGCATAGGCAAGTGTATTTTTGCATGCAAATTCAAAAAATGCAAAGTTTTTCTCATTCTGAGCTGTCCCCCCGAGTGGTCGCGCGCGGGGTGAGACCACTCCAATGGCCAAAACCTGTAAATTTCTCAAAAATGTCAAAAATGCTTCAAAACTCTCAAAATTTCTTAGGTTTGCTGCTAGGAGGATGCTAATGAGTATCATGGTGAGTAAGAGAGGCCTCAGCCAAGATACGGAGCGGGTTGGTCTTCTTCCTCCTCTTGCGGGCCTCGGACAACTTCCTTTGGAGTATCTTCATTTTTGCCTTGCAAACATGCATCCTCGCCCAATAATGATTTTTCATGATCCGTAGCAGCCTCTTGTCCTGGTTGGCTTTCTCCAACAGTCTCTCCAAGCGAGCATTTGCCTGAATGAGCAAAGACTCCCGGTCAGCAGGCAGTGGGTCCCCAGGCCTCCTACGGTTCAAGCCTCTATTACCGCGGATCCTCCATAGCTCATCAAGTTCTTTCTCTGCCTCTAATTGTCTATTGCGCTGCTCCAGATAAGTGATGCTCCATTGAGCCATTTGGAGCTTCTGCTGCAACACGAGGTCCTCCTCCTCTCTCTGTCTGATAAGCTCATAAAAATCTGAAGAAGGAGAATGAGCATCAAGGTCAATGAAATCATGACGTGTATCGCCAGCTCTCTCATCCTCAACCATGGGCTGCTTGCCCTCCCGTACTGCCTCTGCTGATGAAGAATGCGAGGCCCCTTCCACCTGGTGTGGAGATAACACTCGCTGATCTGAAGAAGATGACGAGACCCCTTCCACCTGCTGTGGAGAAAATACTCGTCGAGCTGCTGCAAATAAGTTCCTATGACCCCTCTGATATGTAAGCTGCAGTGGAGAAGCAACATGTCTCGGAACAATAATCTCGGGCTGGTGTGATGGACCTCCCGCCTCATGAATGGCCTCTGGCTCTGGTTGTGGCTGTGGTGGCACTGTAAAGAACTCATGAGAAATGAAGTCTGCCCATGGAATGCCCTGCTGACTCAACTGATGGGAAACAATGAGCTGAATGAGACCATGATGGCACAAACTCCTGTGCTGCTGAGCTGGGGACTGCCTCTGAAACACGGACACCATCCTCTGAATGTCCTGGAAGAAGTAAACCGGGATGTTCATCATCCTCACTCGGGTAAAGTGCATCAACAGGCGAATGTGACAAGCAAAGACTCGTGAAAACCTTCCCTCACATGTGAAGTAATGCATGATAAGCCACATGATCGGAGCATACTCCTCTCGGAGGAATCTGAAAGGAAAGTTCCCTGACAGGTTATGTGTAAATGCTGGCCTGACATATGGCTCAAAATAGACAAAATCCAGCCACTTGCGCTTTGGCCACACCTCACCCACATTGGGTATCCCGGTAGCCTCTGAAATCATCTCAGGAGAAAACACAAAATTCACCCCTGCAAGAGTAACCTGCCCATCATGAAGGCGCAAAACAAATAGCCGGGCCAACTCCCTGTGGTGCTGAATTTGGGCAAGCCTCTCGCAAAACTGGAAACATGGCATGTACTGGAAACAAGTCACTGCCAATGGGCAAGCCTGTAATTCTGCTAAAGATGTGGGCTCTTCTCTCCTATGATGACCACCTTTGCCACCCCTACGAGGCCTCTGCTGTGCCTCAACCTCCATAGAAGAAGATCGGTCATCACCTTGCTCATTAGTTTCAGTGGTTGACATGGTGTTATTGAGCAAGGCGGAGAAAATAGGCAAAGTTGACTGCTGCCCTGCCTGCAAAATGCTGAGAAGTATGCTGTTTTCAAGGGGAAAAACCATGAGGGAAATGTTAGGGGAGGGATTTTATCATAAGGAATGGGAAAATATATAAAAACAGGGAACTTTTAAGGAATAATTCACACAATGTCAAACATGTTATCCCATCTCTCATCATTGGGAAATCATTTGCAAAGACATATCTTTATTAGGGAAAACATGTAATAGGGTCACCAAGGGAAAGGACAATACAATTTTCAACAGGGGGTAAAGGATAGCATGATTACAGAGGTATAGGGCAACAATGATAACTAGCATCAATAGCTTGCTTTTTAATTATGTCCTTTGACTGTACATTTTGAAGCATACTCTGTTTTTCCAAGGGACTGATATGCTTTTGATGCTAAGGGGCAATAAGGGATTAATTTGCATTTGTCATAAGGGGAGGAGGGCTTTATTTGACAGATTCAAAGAGAAAGGAGATGTATTGCATCTAGGGGAATAGAAGGAAAAAAGATACATAGGTTTGGGTCTGAAAACACAACAATCTTCCTTTACAAAGAGTATTTCAAGGCAACCTATCCTTTAACAAATAGGTACAGTTGTATTTACTTTGTTTTTGTTATGAATAACAGCCTCCTTTTCACTGTTTTTATGAGGACTATACACAGCAATAAGTTTCTTTTGTCTTTGCAATAACTTGGCTACACATAGTAATCTTTTTCTCTGTTTTTTGTCTTTTGTTTCATTATTGCAATTGCTCTTTCATTTTCACATCACTATTTGATCTTTGCTGTGGTTTTACATATTTTTGTAATGATATTGCTGTGGGGAACGAATTAGGGTTTTGGGACAGATTTGTATAGAGGGTTTAGGGTTTAGGGATGCATATGAGAGGGATTAGGGTTTTAGGTGTAGGGAATGGGGAATTGAGATTCATTCTTTGCAAATGAGATGAGATTGAGACACATGATGACAAGTGTAAATCTAATAGGAGTAATGGATGGAATAAAAAGGAATTAAAAACCTTGAAATCAAACATAACCCTAGCAAAATTGCCTACAAGAACAAGCAATCACTTAACCTATTTCTCTTCTAAAATTTGATGATAAAAATGCACAAACACAAGCTCATCATCCTTATTTTAAACATTCAAAACATTTGAGAGGCCTACCTCGAGCAATTTACAAGTCACAAGGCAATTTGAGTGAGTTTGGGCCGGTTCTGCAAGTTACAGCTCGAGTGGTCGCGCGCAGGGTTGGAGTGGTCGCGCGCAGCTCGAGTGGTCGCGCACCGCCCAGGTGGTCGCGCACCCTGCCCGAGTGGTTGCGCACCAGAGAAACTCTCCAATTTCACTGCAATTCGACCTCCTTCACTATTTTCGCCCTCTTGCTCCTCTTTGTTAGCTCATAGAGGCATAATGAAATGTTTAGAGGGAAATTTAGCTCTTGTAGGTTGAATTTGAAAAAAATAAATCACAAAACCGACTCTCTAATGTTCTATTTTGGCATTCACTTTAACACTGTTTCTTGAGTTGTTTTGTCCTGAATTTAGCTTTTGAGGCAATTTAACTCCGTTCTTTTTGCAGGTTGACCATCTGATGGACTCTGGCAAGGAGACCAGGGTTATTGCCGGCATTTTGAAGACTTTTGAAATTTTCCTTATTTTTTACAAATATTACATGACCTTGGGTTTAAAAACAGGGTTTTTAAATCCAAGGTATAAATGAGCTGTACCTGATGAAAAATAGCAATGGAACATATTTACATACCTCCTTCCGGCTTGCTGGGGACTATTAGACCTCTGACTCATGACCTTGCAGTGATTTTTGACCAAAACCCTAGACCTAAGACTTGGGACTTCAAGACAAAAATAAAACAAGTGTAACACAAGCTCATTAAATGATATGTCCTGATCCAGCAAAGCCAGGAAGGGAACAAGGACCAGCTCCTCCATCAGTTTTATGGCATGCCTAACGGGATGCAAAACTGATACTGATGAGACACCTACCTATGCATATGCAAAGAGCTTTTGATCACCGATGGAGGGCTCAAGACCGACACTAACAAGTTCTACGACCTCTTCTTTTCTTCTGCTTTGAGCTGGATGATTTCCATAAAAGACTTTTCGAATGGAAGCTATTGCCTTTTACTATACCTAGCTTCCTATTCTGCTTTTCTAATTCTGATTTTTGCCTTGCTATGAACAGGTCGTTTACCTTCCTGATTTCTTCTTCCGGTGCATTCTCTATTCCTCGGGCCTTCCAGTTCTCAACAATTACTGGTAGGTTCATCCCCTCCCTGGCTAGCGCCTCTTCCCATTCTTGATCCTCACTTCCGCCATCACTGGTGAGCATGTCAGTTTCTTCTTCTGTCTCCTCTGTTCTCTCCTGCATTTGAACTTCATTGTTGAGGTCCCCTTCATCCGTTCCTTCCCCAGTTGGTTCTTCCTTTTCATCATGCCCTGCATCTGATGTTAGGGTTTTGTGCTTGTCCTCTGAATCTGTTTCAAGATCTAAGATCACAAAGGAGTTGCTGTAGTTGTTTCTGTCTGTATTACCTTTATTATTCTTCCTTCTATTAGCTCTTTGTCTAGACTTAGGTTTTATGAAGGTTTCTTTGTCTTTGTTGGCTTGTGCTGTTTCGGTCTCTACTTCCTTCCTAATCATAGGGCAATCTCTCATCAAATGCCCATGTTCATGACATTTGCGGCACCGGAAGGGAATCTGCTCATAGTCTATGGCCTGAAAGTAGTCCTCGTCCCTGTATTCCAGCCAGAGCCCCTCATGCAGTGCCCCGGAAACGTCCATTTCAACACATATTCTGGCGTAAGATGTATATCTCTTTTGTAATGTTGCTTCCGAGGCCTTGATAAATGTTCCCAACTGGTCACCAATTTGTTTCAAGGCATTCAGACCCCAATAATCTATTGGGAGAGAGAACAAACGAATCCAGACTGGGACTTGAGTGAAAGATTCTTTCTTTGGGGCAAAGTTTGGTTTCCATGGTCGCATGTAAAGACCAGCTAAAGCCAAAAAGTATGGACCACCCTCAAAAATTCTATCCTTGTCTTCTAGGTTGGAGAATACAACTGTGAAGAAACCCTTGGCTCCCAAATGAAGCTTAACATCCCCCCTCGGCTTCCATTGTTGTCTGATCCAATGACAAAGAGTCCTTTCAGATGGCCAAATGCCCATAAATTTGCAAATGACAGCATGTTCTGCCATGTGCTCTCTGTATGCCTGAATCTCTGGGTCAGTTATTACTACCCTGAGGTTATTGGTCTTTTTTGGTTTGCAGACCCCATTTGATGAAGAGTATTTATTGGGGCTTGTGCTTGTCTCCCCCTCCTTTTCCGGCTTTCCTTGCCTATTATCTGTTTGCTCCCTGTCTTCTTCAGCTTGTCGTTCCTCGTTTTCTGATGATTTAATTATTGAGGTGATTTTGTCTTTAGTTCCTGTCAGGCTTTCACCCACTGTGCCTTTGCCTTCCGTTGTGCTGTCTGGCTTGTCAGTTTCCCCTTGTATTTTCTCCTTATTCCTCCTGTCGTTCTGCTTGTTATTGTCAAGCCCAGAAATCCTGACCCCTTCCTTCTTATTTTGCCTCTGCTTCTGCATGATTATCTGTTTGAAAGTAGGGGTCCCACTGGACCCCTCTGCCCCCATTCGGTCGGTCAGCTCTTGACCTTTGCGATACAGTGCTGCGAAACGAGAGATTACCACTTCCAGCCCTGCAATGGTATCAGCACATTGGAAACCCTATTTTTGCCCTCGGCTCCTCTGCGCTCCCGGAAGATTTCTTGCCCTAATCCTGTAAAAAAAATTCAAAAAATCAGAATAGGCATCCTCCATTATTATAAGTGGAAAACTTATTTATTTACTTTTCATACATTGTGAATAATACAATACTCTTAAAATATCAATTTCTCATATATGTTTCAATATACTACTTGGAATAATGCTTACAATAGTATATAAGTAGGATTAGTTTTGTTGGTTGTTTGAATTTTGTTGAGAGATTTTCTTAACAATATTCTCTTTGTTTGTAATATATCAGATCTTATGAACACTATTTATGTGGCTTCCCTTTTGGTTTTGGGTGTCTAATATATAAATAGCTTTTTGTGCACTAAGAAGATGGGGAAATCACTTTTGAATCTTTGTACAGATACGTTAGTAGAAGATTGGATTGAATGAGTTTATTTTTTTGTGTGTGTTTTGGGTTTGTGGGTTCCTTGTCGTCAAATAGTACCAAATCAATACATTTATGTTGTGCGTGTGAAGAGACGGTTAACACCTTCATACTATGTTGCGGACATGTTAGCTACTAGTATATCCCATTTGCAGACATCTTAGCTACTGGTATATCGAATTATGAATGTTAAGGAAAAATTACTTATTGATTTTTTTCGGAAGCTCATCTATTGATGGAGATAACACTTGTTTTCTCCAGTAGCAAGTATAATGTCAACCACAACACCGATCCACATCCATACACATAGTTTTCATTTTGGTGTCCTAATCTGAGATGTTCTCAATTAATCATAATGATGATAGTCTATAGCGATGACTTCACAGAGTGTCACGATATTCTAGTTCCCATTTCCAACAAATATAAAAGAGGAGGTCCGCTGAGCACTATGGCACATGAAGGAAGCGAGGGAATTTTTCATTGTGAGGAGAGAGCCATTGAAACAAATTTACTCTTCCCCTATTTTTTCTATTTTTTAGATGTTAAATTCCTTCGTGGCATGGAAGTGCACGTTTCATCGCAAATGGTCAAGATGTCGACCATGACTACCACATGGATATGTAGGGGATTGGTATTCCATTAAACAACATATCATGGAGAAAATCTTTTGATATTTCATGTGGTTCATCGTCAACAATTTGACCCCAAAGGATTAAATTCATAAGAGGAATGTATCTTAATGTTTTTCCTTTGAATATGGTAACGCCTACAAATTTATATTTCTCAAACCATTATTTGATAGATCATTCAGTGAAAATTAAACAATAGTTTAAGTTGTCTTTAGTGCAGTTGGAAATGGTGGTTCAATATAAACCCACAATTGAATATATAAAACCCAACAATCAGTCCACTGGACTCCCCTTTTCCACAAAATATATGCATTTTTTCCTTTCGAGACCAAAATACTCTCGAAAATGTCAAAACAAATCTTTTTCCCCTTTTTAAAGCGATTATATGTGTTAGTGCCATGGATCTACATCTAGCCGATCGGATGGCTCAGATTAAATCGCAATATCGGCAATCGAGGTTCCAATGGTCCACAACTATCGGTGCTATCCCTCATGGAGGTCCGATGCAATATCGCTAATCGCTATCGGCAATTGCCATATGCCCGCTTTACGATATACCATCTCCACTTCAAAACCCTGATGTGAAATGTTGTAATCAGAAGTCACAAGGTTTGGGGATCAGGCCTTTGATATGTGCCAATCCAATTATGCGATGCGATATATATGCTGGACCCGATAAGACCCAAAACTTCCGTGCATAATTTTTCAAGTTCGCTACACGGATACGCTAAGTGTTTTAGCACAGTTTCTCTGTGTAAATGGCATTCGGTGATGCAACAGGTCAATACACTGGGGTGATGTGATTTGGGTTCTACGGACCCGATAGCATTAAAAACCTCCGTCTAAAAGATTTGAAGTCTGGATTCTCAATCCAAATGCGTTTTACGCCCGATACTTAGTGTATTTTGGGTTTTGCACTTGCAGAGCCCAAATGATGGACTTAACTCACCAATAGATCCTTTAACACAACATTTCTATCATAAAATATGAAATAAATAGAACCAACACTAATATCATCTAAATACAGAGAACAAGAAATCATTCGAGGCCTCCATGTGCCATTTATATAATAATGCCCGCAACACTGATTTATTCTCAATAAATCCATTACAGAGTCTTGGCCTTGGGCCAGATTACACAAATAAAGACTTTTCTCTAAAAAAAAATGCAATCCACACTGTCTTGCTCTCGCTCTACTAACTCCACTCCTCAATCCTCTCTAGCCTGGTTATTCTAGTTAGCGGCCTTCTTCTCCTATGTTGCCTGTAGGCTTACAATGCTCTCAAACCCTCTCTCCCTGTCTCCCTCCCCTTCAGAAAAGACAGGAAAATACACATATATCTAATCTAACCATCTCCTCCACAATTGAAGGAATAAACCATACACTTAGAAATCAAATCCTATCCTAATCTAAATAAACTAGACTACTTGGTTTGATCTCCATGTAGGGAGGATCATTTTCCATTTATTCCCAATTATATTCAAAATTAGGCAACAAATTAACCACTTACATGTATTTGAAATTAATTCAAATTAAACAACCAAGTCTTCCTCCAAACTTGCATTAGCCACAACATGTGACCACTCCGTCACATTGCTGGCTAGGCCTAGATGCTCCTGCATCAGACTCCCAAAGTTTAAATTAATCATGATCTCCTGATCGTGCGCTTTTGATTTGTGTCCTCCTTGATCCCATACTTTTTTTAGTACTCTATCCTTAGTTACTGCTTTTGTTTGTTGTTCTCCCAATCTCCATACTTTATGCTACGTTGCCCCATTAGCTATGCTCTCACTATCTATTGTTGTCTTTTTCATGTATCTTACTGCTATTTTCTCATCATTATAGTTTATGACAAGATCCCACATCTTAATTTGCAGTTTTCCATTTCCTTCACATGTACCATTCTTTCCAGCCAATATTCCTTTCTTCTTTTGTCCTTTATTTGTTTTATTGGAATTCTGTTGTATGAGTCTCCACAACTCATCCAATTCTTTATCCACTTCACTTCTCATGTGTTGAATACTATTCTCCTGCAACTGATTGTGTTCTTGAATAAGAACATCATAATCCATGTGCCAATATTTTCCCATATACATTTCTGAAATGTACAAATGCCTTCTCCATTGATCTTCTGCAATAATTCCAGTTCCTTCTTCTCGTTTCTCATTCATGACTTCACTACTTATTACTTCAAATTCTAGTATACCTGAAATTCCACAAATTTCTTGAAAACTTAGAGTTTTTTGTGCTTGATTAGGTACTTGGAATATTTCTTCTTTTAGTAACTTCATTTTTGCACCATTAAGGATTATGGAATTATGTTCACCTGCATCTGAAATGTCATATTCAACCTCTTATTCATCAATAAATCACTGTAGTATAATAGTAATTTCGTTACTATCATCTCTTGAATTCATTTCTAGTTCAACATTCCCATACTGTAGATTTATCATCATTCCATATTTTTTAGACATTCTAATCTCACCCTTCATTAATTCGATTTGATATTCAGAATGTACTCCTTGGTTCAAATTGACTTCACATTTCCTTGTTCCTATATATAAATCTTCATCAGACTTAATTGATTCATTATACACATATAATTTACCTTGCTTCCTCATTATGCCAACACTTCTGACAACTTCTTTTTCGTATTTATCATCCATGACAACTTCATTCTCATTCAGTCCTGGTCGTATAGTCTGATCACGTATTCCTTGTCTTCCTGGCCTCGTCTTCAAAAGATTTGACTTATGCCACAAATCTGCCACTTCATTTGGAAGTTCTTCCAAAAGCTCTCCACAATCTTCACTAACTGCATTGTCTACAATATCTGTCTTTACTCCTTTACTCTGGCTTTCTTCAAGGTCAATAATCCTCAATGACTATTTAATATCCATAGAGTCTCTATATCAACCTTCAGTAGATGCTCTCCTTTAGCTTCATTCCTCAATAGTTGACCGATATCTATATAATTCACTACATCTATGTTTAACAGCTTCTTTTCTGTATGCATCACAAGGCTATGTGAATTCCCTTCTTCTAACTTCTGAAACACCATATCTTTGCTTTTCCTTTCCCTTATGACAACATTAATCAGTTGTCTCACTCCAGTGTATCCTACATTTACATACAAAACATTAGTTTCAAAACTATGAGACACCAAGGTAGATAATTTCATCATCAACTCTTCTAGTTGACTTCCATTTCCTGAATACACCATAAGATTCTCCATTTGGTTTGTATTAGCTTCACCAGTTTTCCTAAGAAAACCCTTTATTCTATTTTCATATGAATACACCTCTCCCTTTCCAAACATTCCTTTTTTCTCAATAATTTCTTTGTCATCCTCCTTTTGACTTATCCTTTGGATGTCATCTGACTGGACATCTTCCTTCACTTGACTACAACTTTTCTCTTTATTATTCATATGATTGTCAGTAGTCATCTCTTCACCTATTAATATAACAGTTTCCAATAACTGCTTGTCTTTCCTTAGGTCTATATGACCTGCAAACATACAACAATCATCAATTTTAAAAACCATGATACCTTCCATCCTCTTTTGATGCTTCAAGCAGCCATCCTCCATTATAGATCTTTTGAATTTCAGCAGATCCTTCCTATTGTGATTCCACTCCTTTGAGTCTCTCCTTCTTTAACAAATCAATATGAATTTGTTCAAGTTCGCTAAACTTGTTTATCAGCTTGCCATTCCACCTCTGTTGCAATGGTTTCCACTTGACCCTTTTCTTCATTCTCCATCTGTATCTTCGGTCTTCACTTCTCTTTCTTTGTACTGGCAGACTAATCTCTTGTTCTTCATTCTGCTACCAGTTGCTACACTTCTGCAATCTATTTCCTTCCTCAAATTCGTCTTCATGTTGTTGATCATATCCTTTAAATTGTTGGTTCCTTCCATCTTCATCATGCTGGTTTAATACTTTTGTTTCCTTCATGTCTCTGAGGACATAACTTCCTTGTTGCTCCTGATCTTCCATTTCACCTTCAAATAACCTTTGCTCAATTTCTCTGATTTCAACATCATATTTATTAATGATGTCTTCCATACCTACAGTCACATCATTAACTGAAGAGTCTAAAAATTTACTTAACTCTATAGATGTTAGAGATAGTTCATCCTTATCATGCAAAGTAACCATATCTTTTTCTTTATCAGGATCTGAAAGCTTCATTTCTTCTTCAGGTTCGTTGAGCAGTCTTCCCAAGAATTTTGTTTCCTTGTGAAATCTCTCCAGCAGTTCATGACAACTTCCATCCTCAACTTCATTCTTTTCTTGGGAATCCTCCTGAGTTATCATGTTTTCTGCACTATCATATTGCAAGGTTCTTTCATCAATTTCATTAAAAAAATTCATTTTTTTACCTTCTTGTAGTAGCACTATGGCATTGTCATTAGACTTCTGGTCCATATCAAATTCATCTAACTTTTTCACACCAAACAAAATTTCATCTATGAACTCCTTCTGCTGCAATAGATCAGCACCTTCTTCCTCTAAAAGGAATTCTCCATCATACTTCACCTCAAGAGCTTCATTCCTGTTTGTGATAGTTTTACTAGACTGTCCATCATCCTCTACATATCCTGCAAACATACACAAACTATGAGAATTAAAATCACAAGGCTTCATTGCCTCATCTGCTTCCATTGTCATCATATCTTCGAATTGTTCTGAACTATGCCAATAGTCCATGAGATCTTCAACTGATCTCCCATTATCCTCTTCACCCAACATTTCACCTTGTTCTGGTCTACAAATGGAAACTTCCATTTATGCTTCTGCTTCTCTGAGTTCCTCTGGTTCCTCTTGAGCACTCAATATCTGCTCAATCTTTCTCAACTCTTCTGCTATCTATAAATTCACTTGCTGATTTCTCCTCTCTTGTAGCCTCTACCACATTACACTCCTTCTCATGGTCCAACCATGCTTCTGGTCTTCATCACTTCTCTCCAGCATCTCCATCAATATTCCAATCTGGAAATCTATCTCAGCTCTCTCTGTGTCAAACTCTTCTTGACTCAGACTCATGCCATTTGCTTTGGCATCTTTTCTTCTGTTGTGGCTTCTTTCTGAACCTCTACTATGACTATCAGTAGTCAGCTTCTTTTCCTCTCTTTTCATGAGCTCCTCACTCCTTTGCAACAGTAAGTCCTCCTTACTACGATCTTACCTCACTAAGCTCCCCTCACTCAATCTTTTGCTAAGTACGGTCCTCTATCTCGAACCTCCTCTTGAGCAACACCTTTGCTCCTTCTAAGCTTCTTCAATCTCACACTCTCTCTTGAGAACACTTCAGTTGTTCTCTCTTTCCAATCTCTTGTTGGATTCTTCATGTTTACTGCCACTTTAGAGTGCTTTCCTTGCTCTAATTTTAAGAACACATTTGGTTCTTGTCTCACAACTTCTCTTGTTCTATATTGCTACAGTCTTCACACTTTCTTATGTTGTCACCTATGTTTTGAATGGATTTCCTCTGTCTCTTACATCTGCAAGTTCTGCTACACATCACCTCTATATACCTTCCTTCTATCAGATTAGAATATGATCCTTCCTCTTGCTTACATGAATACTTTAACACATAACTCTGTTTTTAATTCCTTCATACAAAATTTCTCTATTCTGTTTAACCCCAATTATTCAATTACAATTCTGCTCTGATACAAAAAATGGTGCAGTGGGAAACAGTGGTTCAATATAAACCCACAATTGGATCTATAAAACCCAACAATCACCCTGCCAAACTCCCCTTTTCCACGAAATATATGCCATTTTTCCTTTCGGGACCAAAATACTCTCGAAAATGTCAAAACAAATCTTTTTCCCCTTTTTAAAGCAATTATATGTGTTAGCACCACGAATCTCGATCTGGCCGATCGGATGGATCATATTAAATTGCAATATTAGCGATTGGGGTTCCAATGGTCCACAACTATCGGCACGATCCGTTGCGCAGGTCTAATGCGATATCGCTAATCTCTATCGATGATTGCAATATGCCCGCTTTACGATATACTGTCTCCAATTCAAAACCCCGATGCGATATGTCACAATCGGAAGTCACAAGGTTTGGGGATCGGGCCTTTGATATGCACCGATCCAACTATGTGATGCGATATATATGCCGGACCTAATAAGGCCCAAAACATTCGTGTACAATTTTTCAAGTCCGCTGCACAGATATGCTAAGTGTTTTAGTGTGGTTTCTCTATGTAAATGGCATTCAACAATGCAAAAGGTCAATACACTGGGATGATGTAATTTGGGTTCTATGGACCCGATATTGTTAAAAACCTCCGTCTAGAAGATTTGAAGTTCGGGTTCTCAATAATGCGTTTTAGGCTCGATACTTAGTGTATTTTTTGTTTTCCACTTGCAGAACCCAAATGTTGGAATGAACTCACCAACTGATCCTTTAACACAACATTTCTATCATAAAATATCAAAAACATGGAGCCAACACTAATATCATCTGAATACAGAGAAAAAGCAAGCAATCGAGGCCTTCATGGGCCGTTTATATAATAATGCACGCAACACTGATTTATTCGCAATAAATCCATTACAGAGTCTTGGCCTTAAGCCAGATTACACAAACAAAGAATTTTGTCTCAAAAAAAATGCAATCCACATTGTCTTGCTCTCACTCTACTAACTCCACTCCTCAATCCTCTCTAGCCTGATTATTCTAGTTAACAGCCTTCTTTTCCTATGTTGCCCGTAGGCTTACAATGCTCTTGAATCCTCTCTCCGTGTCCCCCTCCTCTTCAAAAAAGATAGGAAAATACATATATTTCTAAGCTAACCATCTCCTCCACAATTGAAGGAATAAACTATACATTTAGAAATCAAATCCTATGCTAATCTAAACAAACAGGACTACTTGGCTTGATCTCCACGCAGGGAGGATCATTTGCAATTTATTCCCAATTCTGTTGAAAATTAGGCAACAAATTAACCACTTACATGTATTTGAAATTAATACAAATTAAACAACCAAGTCTTCCTCCAAACATGCATTAGCCACAACATTTGACCACTCCATCTCATTGTTGGGTAGGCCTAGGTGCTCTTGCATTAGTCTTGATCATGGATGATTTGATGCCATGAACGATTGAATAGATAAAAATGATTCTAATCTGTAAATTTCACGTTAAAGAATTTGGCTGACCAATAATAGTACAAGCATGTTGTTGTAGTTATATTACTTACATTAAAAAAATCATTGTGTTTGTGCTATTGAAATTACAATTTTTTGGGTTTCTAAATCAAATGTGCAGAACAAATTAATGAACAATGTTGCATAATCCAAATTATTGGTTTTTGGTACTCGGAAACCTTTGATCATATTATTAGTTTGATTATGTTTATACTGTTATGGTTTGTTGTTCTTGGCACTGAGAAACCTCGTAACAATGGATACATGTTCTAATATCAGATCCATGTTGTTTGTTTATAAAAAGTATTGGTGGTTCTTAATCTTGAATCCTCGGTAACAAGAAAATCAATTCAATTCTTATGTTTGAGGTTAGGATGTTTGATCATCTTGGTAGAAACTGACAGATAGGCAAAAGCGAAATATCTAACAGATCATGACTGATCCATAATGTGGTACATTACTTGAAAAAAATTATCCTAGAAGTCTCGATGAGCTGAGTTGTCAATCTTGTTGATCTTGCAAATTTCTTCAACAATGGTCAAAGGCATGCATGATTTATATGGATTTCAAGTGACAACTCAAAGATGAGGTGGTGAATAAAGAGTAGTATTTGTGAGATTATAGAGTGGATGTGGGTATTGATGAAGACCAATGTGACATATGTGACTATATATAATTGATGGTTCTTGTAGTAATCATTGTAATGATGTAATATAATCATTAAAAGGTGGAGAACAAATAATCATTATAATAGTATAAAAGTAGGATTAGTTTTGTGGGTTCTTGGAATTTTGTTGTGAGATTTTCGCAACAATATTCCTTATTTAGAATCTTTTGGATCTCATGAGCACTCTTTAGGTGGATTGTATTTTGGCTTTAGGTATTTAATATACGAATATTTTTGTATGCACTATATTTTTTCCTTAAAATTCTTATTTAATAATAATAAATAATAATTTAAACATGTTAATTGTAATATGTAAATAATAATAATAATAAAATAAAAATATATGTAGTGACTTTATAATTCAAATCATTTTCTAATATTTTATTTATTTTAATGATATTTTTGAAATATTTTTATTAAATAATTTTGTATTATATAGTTGTCAAATCATCCAAATATTTCCATTATATCATTACCATATACTACCATATATATATAGATAACATTAATTATCATTCTTAAAAACTTATGACACTTAATGAGATTAAGGAATAATTAAACTTCTCAACATTACAGGGTTTAATAATTGTAATTCCGTATAAGTTTAAAAAAACAAAATTGCTAATCATAATTACGCATTTTTACAATTTAAATAATTCACACATTTAATAATTAAAATATTAGCAAAAAGGTAACATATTTCTCGTATAATACAAAATACATGCTAGTAACATATTTGTATGGCCCACATGTTTCCTGTTTATGTTCTTTAAATTTCAGTAATAGATATGATGAATCCTGCCTTTACTTACAAAAAAAAAAACATATTTGTATGGCCACTTGAGTATAAATTAATATGATTCCCATATTGTTATCGCTATGCCGAATGCTGAGATGGATGTGAGTAAATTGAGTCCACTAGTGCAAATTAAAAAAAAATAACAGATGTATTTGGGATATCTATTCAAATTGCTTGAGATGAGTGGATAGTACCTTTAGGATGAAATTAGAGGGATGGAATGACCAGAGAAAATAGAATGAAAATAGAATGACTAAGTGGGATGGGGATGGCTTGTGTGACTCGATACGGTTCGGAAGCATGTGATAGAATGGTTTAATGAAATGAATTTGCTTGAGATGAGTTTCAGAGCACTCGATCAACAATATAGCTTTCTAAATGTATAGCGAGTTACACATGGTATTCATGATTCTATAAATGTTTTGGCTAAGATGTGTTGGCAAATTCACAAGGTAAACATCAATGAACCATCTCAGATAATTCATGAGGTGAGTTATTACAGACAAGTTTGGGTAGATTTTCCATACACATAGATGAGATAAGACAACATGTATTAAAGGAGTTGGACTAATGTATATTAAATAATTTAATGATTGAATGCATAGAATTATGCAGATCTTTGGAATTCGCTGGAAATTCTTCATTGCCCAATCCACCATCGACAGCAATCGTGGATCACAGTCATCATACAATTACTCCCTCTAAGACGCATTTATCGATTACACATCTTCCAGACATGGAAACACTCGGGCATAACAAAATGGATTTTGGTGGATACGCACAGTCATGAATAGATGAGTTCGAATCACACTAAAGATTACTTGTCCGACTTACATCTTCCAGACTTGGGATGGATTTTGGTGGATAGGCACATTGACGAAGGCTCGGATGAGTTGGGGACACACTAAAGATTACTTGGCCGACTTACACAAGTGGATGAGTTAATTTTCAATTGTGAAATTTTGCGTTACATTTGCACATAATCTAGATGTAAAAAACAGTAATAATTAGGTTAATATTGCAAACTATATTAGAATACAATTTTTCAGTATATCAAAAAACGATCGATTACACATCTTCCAGACTTGGAAACACTCGGGCATAACATAATGGATTTTGGTGGATAGGCACAGTCATGAAGGGTCAGATGAGTTCGAATCACACTAAAGATTACTTGTCCGACTTACATCCTCCAGACATGGGATGGACTTTGGTGGATAGACACATTGACGAAGGCTCGGATGAGTTGGGGACACACTAAAGATTACTTGGCTGACTTTTTTTTTCCAAGGAAAAAAAACGGTAACTTTTTATTAAAAAGATAATGAAAAGTTACACTAGCAGATGCAATGAAGCATTCCGTAAGCTGCCACAAGGGCTCGCAACGTTAGAGGACTAACGTGCACAAAGAATAAGAATAAAGGAGGGAGGAGAGAGAAGAGGCAAAAAACTGAATTCCCGCAATGAGTTGAACTCACGCTTCAAGTTTTTCTCCCCTTTTTCTTTTCGACCTTACGCGACTCGCCTGGAGTGGGCTCGATCGAAGCAATGACTAATTGTGTTTCTGTATTCTGTGGGCCAGTTTCTTTGTCAGAATCTGAAGTATCTGAGTGGTGTTGCCGTTTGATGCCTCCCGTACTCAGATCCATGTTTGACTTCTCTGCCTTGTTGTCTGATGGGATTTCCTTCTGATTCTCCATTTCATGGGATTCCTTGGTCTTTTGTGCTGGGATCTCTTCCTCTGCTGCTTCTGATTCTTCATCCTCTGAATCCGAATGTGAAATTGCCATCCTTTTTCTGCTTCCCTTTTTGCTTCTTTTTATTCTTAACTTCTGGACATGAGCTTTGTAGGTGCCCTGTCTGCCTACAGAGCCTACATCTGAAAGCTGTGTTTTCATAGTCTAGTACCTGTAACCAGTTCTGTTGTTTGTAGATCATCCTTATATTGTCCGACAGCCCTTTACTTAAATCTACTTCCACACAGATACATGCGAAAGTGTGGATCCTTTCATCTATCCTTTCTAGATCTGTTTTGATATATTTCCCTATGCTGTTCCCAATGCCTTCCAGTACTCGCTCATTCCAAAAGTGCAGTGGAAGATTGTATAATCTGACCCAGACTGGCATTTTGGTTATAGTAATTTTATTTGGATCAAAATCTGGGAACCATGGGGTCATAAACAGCCCCGCTATTCCCCAGAACCATGGCCCAGCACTTATGACTGAATCTCTGACTTCCTTGGATGTAAATCTTACTATGAAGAAACCCTTCGAACATAGATGGATATCACACTCCATGGTCCAGCTGGTGAAGATCTAGTGGAATAAATCCGTGGGTTTTGCCCAGAAACTGTTGAAGCGGCATATTAAAGCTTGTGTTTCATAAGATTTAACGAAGTCATCAATCCCTGACGAATCTAAGTTTAAGGCTGGAGTTTGCTCTGCCTGATCTACTATGTATGGCCTGGGGGTGTGTCCGCCTTGTTCTGGTGCAGTACCTGAATTCCTGCTGCCCTGTAAGATGTGTTTGTAGGAGAGCCCTCCCTTGGGATGGTGCTGGGCTGCAACATTTTTCCCCTTATCTGCCCCTGAGGAGCTCGTCTGTCCCTGAGGCATAGCCCCTCCTCGCAATCTGAGGTTTAACGTAATGGTTGATCCTAGGCCAATCTCATAACTTCCCAGTGATCTCCCATCCTGGAGGGACCGTCTACCACTGACCAGGTGTTGGATCTGGACTGGGTAACCCAGTTCAGCCCATATTTTTTGTTTCAACTGCAACGGGGATTCTCCTGCATGAACCCAAACTAGACATGGTTTCCCCTGGGTGGGCTTAAGCAGAATCTGAAAACAAGGATTTGTTACCTGCTCTGGCTGAAGGCTGGCTACCAGATGATCCGGTAATGAGCATTCTTCGAGATCTAGCCTCCTATTGAGTCGATCTGCCTTTTCATTAGAATATGTGTTTTGGTGGGGTGTCATAGTGCATAATGTCTAGTTGAATTGAGAGGCTCATTCTACAACCAGTATGAGGGGATGTGTAAGTTTGTTTATTCGTGCCTATTTAAAATAAAAATTATAATTTAAAAAATATTTTTTTCTAAAGTAATTAGAAGTAAAAAATTGTGTGAATCAAATATTTAAATCTTATATTTTAGATCTAAATAAACTATTCGAATATATACTAATTTATGTCCATTGTATTTTGCACTCTAAAAAAATTTCCACCTAAAGAAATTGGTTAGATTGGTCAGATACATAATTTAGATGAATTTATATCGGTTAATTTGTTAAGTAAACTAATTAACTAAACCATTAAACTACTAGAATATCGAAAATAATTCATCACTAGAGAATTACCTTACAATCATCTATAAACATTTTCATGGTTTATGCATGGCTCCACTCGTAGTGAAAAAAAAATAAAACTAATACATCGATGAATCACACGAATGTGATTAAAATAAAACTAAATATGATTGAAATACAAGTATCTCTTAAATTAGGGTGAGGGATAGAATAAATAATGATGATTCGAAAGTTAAAAAACATTTGACTGAATATGAAAAATACATAGAGATTTTTATATATACCAATACCCATCACTTGACATCGACCGTGACGCTGAGAATTTGATTCCATTTTCAAAATAGTAACAATTTCATTTGACGGTAATGACAGAACCCAGGGAAAAGTCAGTAGCTTGGACTGGGATAGTCTTAGATCTCTGGTTTCAGATTTTCCAGGTTTACAGCCAAAGCTGATTCAATTTGCCAGACAATTTGTAAGATATTAACCTCCTAAGTTTTCTTGCACTACCTTCATACAAATAACAATAAAACAAAAAAAGATAACTAAATAAATTGTCGTGATATTTAAAGATGAAGATTAGGGTGTTCCTAAAATAGATTCTGTAGATAGCTTGATTTAGAGCAAATAAAATAATTTCGATTACCATTTTCTAATATTAGCTGTTAGTCATTAAACAATTTGAAGTTGTTTCCTATTTGAGAATGTGATCTAATGTCTATTGTATTTTATGGAAAAGTCGCGGAAATACTTATAAAAGAGCCATCGTTATGTGTTTGGTGTCGATGTTTAATGTGTAAAATATTATATATATTTAATTGCAGTTGAGATTTGGGTTGGAAAATGTAATTTTTATTTGTTTTAGTTATGATTTTTATGTGAAGCCGTCTACTTTTTATCATATAGAAATGGTTATAATTATGTCTAAGTTTGGTGTGTGGTTGAAACGTACAAAATAATTTTCCTATCTTGCTTATGTCTATATGATATCATAATTGATTGATCTGAATAAATTTACACTATCAAATTTTATCTTTGTCTCAAGCCGTAAAGGGGTGGGAAATAAAGAGTTTGGTGAATTTTGCTTTTACATTGATTTTTTGGTTTGTCTATCAGACTTGCTTGCTGTGGAGACTTGAAATCATCGTGGAAATTTAAAATTGAGGTTGACTAGATTGGCCCATTGGCTGAATTGGCCCGTTGATTGATAATTATTCTTGAGGAGCGTATCTGCGTGGACGTGAAGCTCCGGGAAGGGATTGGCTATTGATGCAGCCTGCCAAAAAAATCGTGGAACCACCTCGCCCTTGACGAGGAGGTGACCGAAGGAGGATCTGCCCACAGCGATAGAAGAAGTGAAAGTTGATGTTGCCGAATACCTATCTGGTGTATCATTCGATTGCTTGTTGGAATTTAATTCCAACTGCAACAATGAACAACTGGATTTGCAGTAAATACTCGAGCCTGTTGGATGCCTTAAAGTCAAGCCCGATATTTTTGCACATTAATATGCATTAAAGTTTCAATTGAATTCCCCTGCAGACAGCCGACTTGTTTTTTGATAGAAGCATCACCGCCTTGCTGCATTAAATTCGGTGATAGGCATTAGAAGATATTTTGTAATATTTTATTGTTTTAATCAGATATGTTTTAGCATATAAATATCACACAGCATATAAATATCACACAGTAGTTCTGTTTTAATGTTAGCTTAGGAATGATACAAGGTTAGCAGTAGATTGATAGAGAACAGAAGAGAGCACGCAGCAGCGTGAAGATAATATTTGCCAAATAGTGAAACACACAGCAGGGCACAGCATGAGTAGATGCAACAGCGCAGCAGAGAGCAGAAAGGGAAAAATGCACAGCAGTGCAGATATTTGAATGAAATTTGTTTAACAGATGTTTATTTGTGTGGAACAGAAGCGTTCCTTGGTGAATCTGTTTTGTAATAGAAGTTGTGAAATTCCCTCACTATGAGGAAGACAAATCTGTAACAATTAGTTTATTTTTAATAAATGCAAGTTAATTTTTCCTGTTGCTATTACACCGTAACTCAAAAAATACTTGATGTAAAAAATTTACGTTGCTGCAACGCCACGAACAGCGTTGCTGGAACACAAGTTACAGCAACTGAAAAAAAAAAAACTGTGTTGCTGAAACACCGTTTCCAGCAAGCGATTTTCTATTTTTCTGTGCAAAAACAGAGTGCAAAAACAGAGCAATTTTTTCTCTGTCTGTTATGGAATTTATCAGAAAAATTTCATCATTGCTGTGGCAGTCCCTTCATTCATCGGAGCACTTTTGCTGCAGATTGGGGGCGTTCTTCGTGGATACAATTCGGTGGTTACAACAGTGCGTTGGATAATATTTCTCTGGCAATCAATGTTTCAGATCCGAGTTGAATGGATCGTTGATCAGCTTACAATTTTTTGAAGGCCAATTTATGGCAGGACGGACCAATTGAGGCATGGTAGTATCGGAACTTGGACTGGGAATGGGGTTGGCATTTGCAGTATCTTCCCCAAGTTTGGCCGAGTCTCCAGAACCGAAGTCAAAGATACAGTAGGACCAGAAGTCGCGAGATCAAGTCTTACCCCAGCCCAACTTCGAGCAGATGAAGGAAAAATATATCTTTTTAGAAGATGAAGAGGACCCGATGGGGGTCTGTGCATTCATGTAGGCTTGTGAGTCGGTGTGAGCCTGCATGTTTGAAGTAAGCGGGGACCGCCTGCATGATAGCGAATGGAAGTGGTTGTGCCTCTGCCTGAAAACCATGTTCGCAGTCTTCAGAAGGGCCAGTGAGAAGGTGGAGTTTGCTGCTGGGATCTACGCAGCAGAATTGTGGATGAGCCTAGAGGTTTGAAGGCTTGTTGATTCGCTCGGATGAAGCCTCAGATCTGTGAAGGAATCCTCCGGTGCAGAGAGTAAGCGTCGATCGGCCCACAGCGTGGATGAGCCCAGATCAGCATGGATCTACGCAGTGGAAGCGTGGATCTGATGTATGAATCGTGGAGGCTCTCGCAATTTGTTTTCGTGTGAGGACCCCGATGGGGAAAATACTAGGATCCAACACATAGTGAGTGCGAGAATAGTCTATGGCAACAAGTTTAATTTAGTCGGATTGATTGGAGGAGGACTTGCGACTGCAGCTTTTGGTCCATGAGAGAAATGCTCTTGTATATCATGCATCTGACCCAACAAAAGTTTGTGCTCCGTGAGGAGTCTTTTGCGACTGCATGCTTGGAGAAGAACCGATGGAGCCTGGCTAAGGAGCTGGTTCATTTGTATGGGTGAATCTTTCAAATCTGAGATCATTGTTCTTGAAGCAAGCATGCGGTTGGGTTTGTGCAACCCGGATTGGCCGAGAGTGTGTGACCTGGATCGAAAGACGGTGGAGAGTTGACTATGGTACAGTGCTAATGGAGTTTCACCTAAGTGGAGAGAGTGTGGTGTGATTGTTTTTTTCAAAGTGTGGTGTGATTGTTTTTTTCAAAGTGTGGTGTGATTGGTTTTTTTCAAGTAGTGGTTTAAAGTATTTTTTTTTGTCAATCTTTCATTTATTTTTTTATTTGTTGGAGTCATGGATAAAATTATTTTGCGTTATTGATCTTAGATAAGGCAATTTAGGTAAAGTCATTTTGTTAGAATTTGAGACTGAGAGGTTAAAGTATGAATTTTTAAAATTTAATTAGCAAAGGCAAAGATGTCGAGGGTGTGAATGATTTCAAAAATATGAGATAAAGGAGAAGCAATAATGATTAAAGGATGATGGAAAACCAATTAAAGTTTGTGTGAGTTTGTAGAATAGACTCATAATCATGGTGTATTATGAGTCACATATTATAATTATATAAAATCTATATGTTATTGTTTTGTAATGGTCAATTGTGGTTCTTGAAATGTTATGTAGCTTTTATAAGACCCAGAAAGGCATCCATACCCTTTGTTATGTGGTCCCTCTCTTAGAGAGTTTTAACACCTAAAAGAGTGTGTCATGCAAGATGGCTACACTTGGGTGGGTTGTATTGGTTTTGGACTCCATGAGGTGAAATTTTGAATGATGTATGTGAAGGACTTCCTAGTAGACTGGTGGTTGCAATGGTTGGGAACCCATGAATTCTGGTAGATGGTTGTTCCTTTATATGGACATCGACATTTGCATGAACTGTTGGAAATAATACTGAGAGGGGAGGTGAATCAGTATTATCAAGTCAAATATTTCCTTTTTCAATTCCAGATGATATACGCTACTTCTGTGAATAAAAACCGTGTATATACGCAACTACAGATAAAGAAACCCACGTATACAAAGCAGATTTATAATTTGATTTATATTTCAGATGTCAGTTATCAATCTGTGTATCAGAAGAAAATAAACAGTACCAGAAACAGAGCAGAAGAGAGTCACACACACGAACACAAGATATAAGGAGGAAACCCAATGTGGGTGAAAACCCCCTGCTGCAATTCGTCTCTATCTTCTTTTTAATTAGAAACTTCTCTTTACAATGTTTTGTACTGGTGCAGTCTTTACCAGTACAATGGCTGCAACCTGCAGAGAGCTACAACTCTCTCTCGTTCTCCAGCTTTCCTAGAAGGGAACTCCAACCCCATAAGTTCTTGTACTAGCTTGAGATACTAGTACGTAGGCTCCTACCTGCAGAAGGCTGCAACCTTCTCTTTTCTTTCAAGGACCTCGTTTCATTAATTTTCAGACTGGATCCACAAGTAACATCAATCAAACATCAGGAATTTCTTCATAACCCAAACTCATTTTCACAAATCAAAAGCTTAACCAAATAAACACTTATCTGATTGCTGTACCCAGAACACAGTAACTATAATCAAACACCAATTCTGAACCCAGAACACTGCAGTAATAAAACAGAAGCAGCTAGAACATAAATCATGATATATACGCTACTTCACTGTTCAGCAACCTGCGAGTATACGCCTCTGTACCACAACCAACCTACATATATGCTTCTTTTACTCACAGAAAAGTGTGTATACGCACCTGCAATTCACTGAACCTGCGTACAGATCTATAAAGGATAATTTATTCTTTTAAGCATTTAGACATCAATTAACCCACATTTATAGATCAAGAGTGTGCCACATATAACATATCAAAATCATACAGAGATACCAATGTTCAAGCCTTGAGATTTTGATCCATCAATAGTCCTTATCCTTCTTGCGCTCAGGTTCCTCCTTCATTCAGATCTAGTTCTGCACCATAACGCAATCACCAGTATTCCAGATCTCATACGTTATCAGATATTCAATAATAATTCAATTGATCCCTTGTCACATGATCTCCTTCCTCTTTTATAGTTTTAGGCCTTCCACAATACCACGGTCAAAAACCATAATAAACCAATACCAAGGGCCCAAAATCTGCGGTCAACACTTCTGATGAGAAAGGATGGTCCAAAACCATAGGTTCAAAATCCAAGGACTAATAACCATGGACCAAAAATAATTTTCCCACCATGTACGCGCTTTTCTATCCATAAAAGTCCGTTTATACGCATACATGACTTCTGAATGTATAACCCGCGTGTATACGCGTGTTTGGCAAGGTGAACCTGCGTATACAAGATTTCCTTCATTCTGAGCGCCTGAACTGAGATCTGTCACCAAAGAGAGTTGCCATCAAGGACAACACCTGTACCACAGCACCACTCCTGTGCCAAAATGCCAACAATCTCCTCCTTTGGACTTGATGGCAACCTCAAGATCCTCAAAGTCATTCTCCCCCTTTGTCATCAAGGGCAAAGGGTTGTGCTCCCCCTGAGTACATGTAGATATCTCTACTCTGCTGTGCTAAACATGCTCCCCCTGACTGTAGGCAAGATCTGCAAAGGATGTTCTTTAAGAAGAACTAATACATATACATTATGAAAGACCTTCCTATCACCAAAAGACTTAATACATACATCCATTGCCCAACCAAGTGGGGAACATCCACCCAACCAAGTGGGGATACATCAGAAATTTACATATGACAACCAATCACATTGCATCAATCATCCCAGGCATAGTGGGGAAACCAAAATAGGCCGTTACATGACCTTGATAAAAGAAATATACATGACATAGAAACAAAATATCAAGACTATGCAAATCGCCAATAACTACTATCAGCAACATCTGACAATCACTGTATATATCAGCAACCATGTTGTTCTTCTGTTCTCGTTTCTGCAGCTGATCCACCTGAAGCAAAAATAGCTTGAGTAATAGAAATCAAGAGCTTCTAAGGTAATGCCAACAATGCATTGCTAGAAGATTATCTGCTCCCCTTGAACCTGTGCCTGATGGTCTCTGACAAACCCATATCAGACTCTCTTCAACCAGAGTCTGTTCTTGCTGATTTTCTTCAGAATTCCATATACGCGACTGCACCTGCATAAATCTGCATATGTACACGGATTCCCCTCATCCAACTTGCATACACCAACTTTTATTTGAAACAAACAAGCTTCAACAGCAGGATGAAGCATCAACTACTCCTAGCTTCTGTCTGAGATATTCAAAAGTTTCCCTGGGCAGTGGTTTGGTAAGGATATCAGCAATTTGTTCCTTGGAAGGAACATCCTCCAACTTGACTTTTTGCTCAAGCACATGTTCCCGAAGAAAGTGATATTTGATAGGTATGTGCTTGGTCTTTGACTGCATGACAATATTCTTTGAAATGCTTATTGCACATGTATTATCACATAAGATAGAGACAGGTGGAGTACAGGTGATTTGAAAATCCTGCAAGGTTTGCATCATCCAAAGAAGTTGAGTGCAACAAGATGCAGAAACCACATATTCCGCTTCAGCTAAAGATAAAGCAATCAAACTCTGTTTCTTGCTGAACCAAGATACTAATCTGGAACCCATAAAGAATGCACCACCACTTGTGCTCTTCCTGTCATCCACGCTTCCGGCCCAATCTGCATCTGTGTAAGCATGAAGTGTGAGATCTGTATCTCTAAGGTACCATAAGCCATAGTTTTGAGTTCCTTGAAGGTACTTGAAGATTCTCTTGACTACCTGAAGATGAGTTTCCTTTGGATTTGCCTGAAATCTTCCAACTATTCCCACTGCATGCATGATGTCTGGTTGGGTACCTGTCAAATAAAGTAGACTTCCAATCATGGATCTATAGGTTGGTTGATGCACTGTTGTTGATTCATCATTTGCACTGAAGCTGCATCCTGTAACCATGGGGGTACATACTGATTTTGAATCTTCCATGCCATACTTCTTCAGAATCTGCTTGAGGTACTTGGTTTGAGACAAGAAGATACCGCCTTCATTTTGTTGGATTTGCAATCCAAGAAAGTATGTCAGTTCTCCGAGCAAAGACATTTCGAATTCTTTCTACATCACCAAGGCAAAGCTTTGACTCATACCCTCTTCGTTGCTACCAAAGATAATATCATCTACATACACAACAAGTATTAGCAATTTGTCATTTTCAATTTTTATATAAATATTGCTATCTGCTGATCCTTTTGAAAAACCTTGTTGATGAAGGTATTTGTCCAAGCGGTAGTACTAAGCCCTTGGAGCTTGTTTAAGGCCGTAGAGAGCCTTTTTAAGTCTGGATACAAGATTTGGATCATTCCCAAGGATAAATCCATCTGGTTGCTCTATGTACACTTGTTCTTCTAAGTCTCCATTCAGAAAGGCTGATTTTACGTCCATTTGAAATACTTTGAACTTTTGGAAGCTAGAGAGAGCAAGGAACATTCAGATGGCCTCAAGTCTAGCAACGGAAGCAAAAGTTTCTTCAAAGTCTATTCCTTCCTATTGAGCATACCCTTTACAAACAACTCTGGCCTTGTTTCTAATCACTTCCCCATTTTCATTCAACTTATTTTGGAAGATCCATTTTGTTCCTATGACATTTTTGTCTTTTGGTCTAGGAACCAACTCCCAAGTGTTATTCTTTTTGATCTGCTCAAGCTCTTCATCCATTACCTTAACCCAACACTCATCTTTGCATGCTTCTTTTACATTTTTCGGTTCAGTGGAAGAGAGCAATGCCAAATAGCTTGAAGCTTCTGCTATTGTTCTTCTTGTTTGTATACCTACTTCTTTCTGCCCCAAAATTTGAGATTCTGGATGATTCTTCTAAACGTACCTGGATGGAGTCTTCTCTTCTATCCTTATCTGTTCCTCTGGTGCCTCTTGGGGTTCTTCTTCATCATCTGTCTGATTTGGAGAGTAGTCTTCATCCTCATTGATATTTTCATGATTCACTTCCCTAGGGATGTATCCTTTTTCATCAACCACTACATCAATGTTTGTTGGCATTATGATTCAGGTGTTGTCCTTGATGGCAAACTCTTTCAGGTGGTAAATCAAGAAGGACGCAGGAAATTTGTTCAGCAAGTGCGTCCCCGCAGGTATACCATTCAGAACCCGCGTCCAGGGACGCTGGCCAGCCGTTCAGAAGGTGCGTCCACCCAGTGCACACATTTCAAGGTAGAGAAAAGCTCGTGGGGGTTTCTTGTGTGGTATCTAGCCGACGGTTGTGTGTTTCTATGGTGTCGGCTCGTGGTATTGTTCCACGCTTTGGGGAGAAGCTTGCCTATTTAAAGCAAAGGAGTTCATTTGGATTAAGTATCATCTTGGTTGATCATCTCTTGGTGAGATCTAGTCCATATCTTTAAGGGTAAATCTTCTAATGGACTACGATCTATATGGCGCATGATCAGATCTGTGGATCTGAGTGTTTGGGTTGGTTCTGAAGTCCTCTTATCTTCTATATCTAAAGGGACGCAGATTCAGTGAAGGGAAAGTGCGCCGGGACGCAGTACAGTAAAGGATCAGGTGCGTCTCTGAAGCGAAGGACGCGGCGCGACTGTGGTATTGGGTGCGTCTCTGAAGCGAAAGACGCGGCGCGATAGTGTTGATGTGTGCGTCGGTCGCAGACAAGCAAAAAGGAACAGTGCGTCGGCACGCAGAACAGCATAAGGTATACCGCGTCCAGTCGCAGGCCACAGAAAGAAAATATGCGTCCCTGTCTTAAGATGATCTGTTAACTGTATATTTCTGTTCATAAGGTGTTCTGGGTTGTTTCTGTAATAACTGATCTGATATCTGTAGTAGACTGTATCTGTTGTATACTTGTTGATCATTTGATTCTTCATGAAAAGAAGTAGGGGGTTGTAGCTCCCTTCCAGGAGAAGTCTGGAAAACGAGAAAGAGTTGTAGCTCTTTGCAGGTTGCAGCCTGCATGCTGGTAAAGGACTGCACCAGTACAAAATCATTGTAAAAAGAATTTCTTGAAAGAAGATAGAGACATTATTGCAGCAGGTGGTTTTTCTCCCGCATTGGGTTTCCACCTTACATCTTGTGTTCTTCGGTGTGACTGTCTATTTTCTTTATTCATGATCATTGTTTTATGGTACTGATATGCAAGAATATTTCAAAAGATCAAATAAGGAAGATTTGGTAAATTGCTAGATAATACTGATTCACCCCCCCCTCTCAGTATTATTTCCAACAATTGGTATCAGAGCAGGTCCTTCAGAACAGCTTGATCGCTTGAAGGTAGATCGTTCATCATGAGCAACTACGAGAGAGAAGCATCAATCAGGCCACCCATCTTCGATGGAACAAACTTCAATTATTGGAAGGTAAGAGTTACTGCATATCTTCAATCTCTTGGTACAGAAGTTTGGAACATTGTAGAATCAGGCTATGCCTTTCCTTCAGTTACTCCTACAGATCCAGCTGAGAAAAAGCAGTATGAAACAAATGCAAAAGCAGTCAGTACTCTATTAGGAAGTATATCTCAAACAGAGTTCATGAAGGTCATGCACTTCAAATCAGCAAAAGAGATATGGGACAAAATGATCACTAGCTATGAAGGAGATGAACAGGTAAAAGAAGCTAAACTTCAAACTCTCAGGATTCAATATGAGACTCTCAAGATGTATAATGATGAAAGTGTGGCTAATTATTTTCTTCGAGTAGATGAGATTGTTAATTGTATGAAAAATTTGGGTGAAGAAATAAAAGAGACTATAGTAGTTCAAAAGATTCTAAGATCTTTATCTCCCAAGTTTGAATCTAAAGTATCTGCAGTAGAAGAAAAGGAAAATCTCCGTGTTCTCACTATGTCTCAGCTGCATGGAATTCTAACTGCTTATGAAATGAGAAAGGGAGGTCCATCAGACAGAAGGGAAGCTGCTTTTAAAGCATCAGGCAAAGAAGATCACTATGAAGCATGTCATGTTCCAGAAGAAGAGGAAGAAGAATCAAACTTTGTCAGAAATCTTCAAAGGGGTTCTGGAAGGTTCAGAGGTAAGCTACCTTTCAAATGTTTTGCTTGTGGAAGAGTAGGTCATTATGCTGCAAAATGCTCTTATAAGGATAAAGGAAAGGAACCAGTTAGATGGAACAAGAAACAGGGTACAAATAAGAAAAGCTACTACACCCATGAAGATAGCGATGGCTTATCAAACAGTGATGAAGATGAACAAGGTAACAAATATAGATTGTTAATGGCATTTGAAGATGATAATTATGAGGATGCTATAGATGTGGATAACCTTTATGATGAAATTACTAGACTCAAGAGATGTATAGAAGAAAAGAACATGATTATTGATACTCTACAATTTCAGATTGATGAAAAGGAAAAACATCTTGAAAAATTAGAAGGTGAAATTGTTGGTCTTAGAAAAGAAATTGAGAAAACAAAAACTATTAATCTCAAGTTTGTCAAAGGATCTGAAACGTTGAATGAGATTATCAGTGTGCAGCGATCTCCTCTAAATAAGACAGGTCTGGGCTACAATGGAGAAACTTCTCAAGCTTCCACTTCAAAAAGTTATCTTGATGCAGCAAGAAGAAATGAGCAAGAACACAAGGAAGATCATCAGGTAAAGCAGGGACAAACTTCAAACTATCAGGGACAATCCAGCTTAAGGGTGAACAAAAGCCACAACCAGCCACAGGTAAAACCTTCTCAATTTGGTTCAAGAATAGATGAAAATAGAAATTACAATCAGTCGGCTGGTAGATTCAATAATCACAGAAACTTCTTCAATGGACAATGCTTTTCTTGCCATAACTTTGGTCACAAAGCAGCCCAATGTGTTGCGTATAAAACAATCATGACTAGGGAAGCTCAAAAACAAAGAAGCATGACAGGGAATACAAAAAGGACCTATAACAATTTTTCAGCTCTTGAAAATGAAGTTGAATGCTCTATTTGCAATAATTTTGGACATGAAGATGTTGAATGTAGAAGCAGGTTTCCGGAAAGAAAGGTACAAGAACAAAAAAGGGAACAAACCTCAGGCACCAAAACATGGAAAATAAAGGAACCTCAAACAGAAAGATGTGGGATAGCATTCTATGCAGAAGGACAAGAAAATCTATGGTACATTGACAGTGGATGTTCAAAGCACATGACAGGTGATAAAGAAAAACTTGAATCTTATTCTAATTTAGAAAAGGGAAAGAAAGTCTCTTTTGGAAATGATACTCCTGCAACTATAAAAGGAAAAGGTATTGCTCCTTTAAAAGAAGATGTTAAGGCTGGAAATGTTTTGTTTGTTGATGGACTAAAGCATAATCTTCTAAGTGTAAGCCAGATGTGTGATCAAAGAACCGAGGTTATATTCAGATCAAATGGATGTCTTGTTCGTGATCTTGATACAGGTAAAACAGTTCTCAAAGGAAAAAGAACTTCAAATAATCTATACATTTTTGATGAAGAACAACAACAATGCTATCTAAGCAAGGATGAAGAGCACTGGTTATGGCATCGAAGGTTGGGACATCTAAGCTTCTCACAAATAAGGAAAGCTTGCAAATATCAGGCAGTTCGCGATCTTCCAGATATCAAAATTCCTGACAACACCATGTGCAGATCATGTCAGTTTGGAAAACAGACTAGAACTAACTTTCCAGAGAAAGAAGGATCAGCCAGTATGCCTCTTGAGCTAGTACATACAGATGTATGTGGACCATTCAGAAAAAGAACACCTAGAGGAGAGGAATACTTGATATTATTTATTGACGATTTCTCCAGGTTTGTTTGGTTAGGACTTATGAAGCACAAAGATGAAGCTTTCGAAAAATTCAAATCCTTCAAAGCCTTGGCTGAAAATGAATCAGGTCACAAGATTAAGTGCCTCAGATCCGACAGAGGTGGAGAATTTACTTCAAATGAATTTTTCGATTTTTGTGATGAACATGGAATAAGGAGAGAATTTTCTACAGCTAGAACTCCTCAGCAAAATGGAGTAGTGGAAAGAATGAACAGAACAGTCCAGCAAATGGCTCGTGCTATGCTTGATGAATCAGGAACTCCTGCAACCTTCTGGGGTGAAGCTGCACATGCGGCAGTTATTATTCTCAACAAGACAAATGTCCGAGTGAACAGCACTCAAACTCCTCATGAGCTCTGGAGTGGTAAAACTCCTTCAGTAAAGCACTTCAAAATCTTTGGGAGCAAATGCTATATCAAAAATACTGAGGAGCAGCTTGGCAAACTTGATCCTAGAGCAGATGAAGGAATTCTTCTTGGCTACTCTCCACATAGCAAAGCATACAAATGCTACAATAAAAGACTTGGCAGAATTGTTGAAAGCATTGATGTAGTGGTTGATGAGAAAGGATACATTCCTAGGCAAATACATCGTGAAGACATTGAAGAAGATGAAAGCTACCCTCAAAGACAGAATGATGAAGAAGAAGAACCGCAAGAACAATTTCAAGACGGACCTCACGAAGAAGCAGAAGAAAGAACAAGAATAGAAGAAAAGACTCCATCCAGATATGTTCAAAAGAACCATCCAGAATCTCAGATCATGGAACAAAAAGAAGCAGGTATACAAACTAGAAGAACTGTTGCAGAAGCTTCAAGTTATTTGGCATTACTCTCCTCCACTGAACCACAAAATGTGAAAGAAGCATGCAAAGATGAATGTTGGGTGAAAGCAATGGATGAAGAACTTGAGCAAATCGAAAAGAACAACACTTGGGAGCTGGTTCCTAGACCAAAGGATAAGAATGTTATCGGAACAAAATGGGTTTTCAAAAATAAATTGAATGAAAATGGAGAAGTAATTAGAAACAAAGCCAGACTTGTTTGTAAAGGGTATGCACAGCAAGAAGGAATAGACTTTGAAGAAACTTTTGCTCCTGTTGCAAGACTTGAGGCCATCCGAATGTTTCTTGCTCTCTCAAGTTGTTAGAACTTCAAAGTATTTCAAATGGATGTGAAATCAGCTTTTCTGAATGGAGACTTGGATGAAGAAGTGTACATTGAACAGCCAGATGGTTTCATTCTTGGAAACGATCCAAATCTTGTATGCCGATTAAAAAAGGCTCTCTATGGTCTCAAACAAGCTCCAAGGGCTTGGTACTACCGGTTGGACAAATATCTTCATCAACAAGGTTTTTCAAAAGGTTCAGCAGATAGCAATCTTTATATAAAAGTTGAAAATGACAAATTACTAATACTTGTTGTGTATGTAGATGACATTATTTTTGGCAGTAATGAAGAAGCTATGAGTCAAAGCTTTGCCTCAGTCATGCAGAAAGAATTTGAGATGTCCTTGCTAGGAGAACTGACATACTTTCTTGGTTTGCAAATCCAACAAAAGAAAGGAGGAATCCTTTTATCTCAAACCAAGTATCTCAAGCAGATTTTGAAGAAATATGGCATGGAAAATGCAAAACCAGTATGTACACCCATGGTTACAGGATGTAGTCTCAGTGCAAATGACGAATCTGCAGCAGTTCATCAACCAACCTACAGATCTATGATTGGAAGTCTACTATATTTGACAGGTACCCGACCAGACATCATGCATGCAGTTGGAATAGTTGGAAGGTTTCAGGCAAATCCAAAGGAGACTCATCTTCAAGCAGTGAAGAGAATCTTCAAATATCTTCAAGGGACTCAAAATTATGGCCTATGGTATCCTAGAGATACAGATCTCACTCTTCATGCTTATACAGATGCAGATTGGGCCGGAAGCGTGGATGACAGGAAAAGCACAAGTGGTGGTGCATTCTTTATGGGTCCCAGACTGGTATCTTGGTTCAGCAAGAAACAGAGTTCAATTGCCTTGTCTACAGCAGAAGCGGAATATGTTGCTGCTGCATCTTGTTGCACCCAACTTATTTGGATGATGCAGACTTTGCAGGATTATCAAATCACTTGTACACCTCCTATTCCTATCTTATGTGACAACACAAGTGCAATCAGCATCTCAAAGAATCCGGTTATGCATTCAAAAACCAAGCACATACCAATCAAGTACCATTTTCTCCGGGAACAAGTACTTGAACAGAAGGTCAAGTTGGAGTATGTTCCTTCTAAGGAACAAGTTGCTGATATTTTCACCAAACCGTTGCCCAGGGACACTTTTGAATACCTCAGGCAAAAGCTGGGGGTTGTTGATGCATCATCTCACTGTTGACCATCTTCCTATTGATGGTATAGGCTCAGGGGGAGCACATAATGCATTGTTGGCATTATGGAGAAGGAGATCTTGGAAATAGCTGCAATATGTCTCTGTCTCCTTCATGATGGATTTCTGGTTACAAATCTGGAGAAGCATGAGCATAGGGGGAGCATACCCTTTGCTCTTGATGTCAAAGGGGGAGAATGATGAAGCTGAAGATTATGTGGTTGCCATCAAGTCCAAAGGGGGAGTTTGTTGGCATTATGATTCAGGTGTTGTCCTTGATGGCAAACTCTTTCAGGTGGTAAATCAAGAAGGACGCAGGAAATTTGTTCAGCAAGTGCGTCCCCGCAGGTATACCATTCAGAACCCGCGTCCAGGGACGCTGGCCAGCCGTTCAGAAGGTGCGTCCGCCCAGTGCACACATTTCAAGGTAGAGAAAAGCTCGTGGGGGTTTCTTGTGTGGTATCTAGCCGACGGTTGTGTGTTTCTATGGTGTCGGCTCGTGGTATTGTTCCACGCTTTGGGGAGAAGCTTGCCTATTTAAAGCAAAGGAGTTCATTTGGATTAAGTATCATCTTGGTTGATCATCTCTTGGTGAGATCTAGTCCATATCTTTAAGGGTAAATCTTCTAATGGACTACGATCTATATGGCGCATGATCAGATCTGTGGATCTGAGTGTTTGGGTTGGTTCTGAAGTCCTCTTATCTTCTATATCTAAAGGGACGCAGATTCAGTGAAGGGAAAGTGCGCCGGGACGCAGTACAGTAAAGGATCAGGTGCGTCTCTGAAGCGAAGGACGCGGCGCGACTGTGGTATTGGGTGCGTCTCTGAAGCGAAAGACGCGGCGCGATAGTGTTGATGTGTGCGTCGGTCGCAGACAAGCAAAAAGGAACAGTGCGTCGGCACGCAGAACAGCATAAGGTATACTGCGTCCAGTCGCAGGCCACAGAAAGAAAATATGCGTCCCTGTCTTAAGATGATCTGTTAACTGTATATTTCTGTTCATAAGGTGTTCTGGGTTGTTTCTGTAATAACTGATCTGATATCTGTAGTAGACTGTATCTGTTGTATACTTGTTGATCATTTGATTCTTCATGAAAAGAAGTAGGGGGTTGTAGCTCCCTTCCAGGAGAAGTCTGGAAAACGAGAAAGAGTTGTAGCTCTTTGCAGGTTGCAGCCTGCATGCTGGTAAAGGACTGCACCAGTACAAAATCATTGTAAAAAGAATTTCTTGAAAGAAGATAGAGACATTATTGCAGCAGGTGGTTTTTCTCCCGCATTGGGTTTCCACCTTACATCTTGTGTTCTTCGGTGTGACTGTCTATTTTCTTTATTCATGCTCATTGTTTTATGGTACTGATATGCAAGAATATTTCAAAAGATCAAATAAGGAAGATTTGGTAAATTGCTAGATAATACTGATTCACCCCCCCCTCTCAGTATTATTTCCAACAATGTTGTCAACAATTCTTCCAAGTCTTTTATTGTAACACTTATGTTCTTTGCTGTAGGGAGAATAACCAAGGAGAATGCCTTCATCTGCTCTAGCTTCAATTTTGCCAAGCTGCCCATCAGTATTCTTAATATAGCATTTGCTGCCAAAAATTTTGAAATGCTTTACCGAAGGAGTCTCACCATACCAGAGCTCATGAAGAGTTTGAGTGTTGTTCACTCGGACATTTGTTTTGTTGAGAATAACAACCGCAACATATGCAGCTTCACCCCAGAAGGTTGCGGGACTTCCAGACTCATCAAGCATAGCACGAGCCATTTGTTGGACTGTTCTGTTAATCCTTTCTGCCACTCCATTTTGCTGAGGAGTCTTAGCTGTAGAGAATTCCCTTCTTATTCCATGTTCTTCACAGAAATCAAAAAATTCATCTGAGGTAAATTCCCCACCTCTGTCGGACCTGAGGCACTTAATTTTGTAATCTGATTCATTTTCAGCCAAGGCTTTGAAGGATTTGAATTTTTCGAATGCTTCGTCTTTGTGCTTCATAAGTCCTAACCAAACAACCCTGGAGAAGTTGTCAATGAATAATATAAGGTATTCTTCTCGTCGAGGTGACCTTGTCCTAAATGGACCACATACATCTGTATGGACTAGCTAAAGAGGCCTGCTAGCTGATCCTTCCTTCTCAGGAAAGTTAGTTCTGGTTTGCTTACCAAACTGACATGATTTGCATATGGTGTTGTCTAGAATTTTGATATCTGGAAGACCATGAACTGCCTGGTATTTGCATGCTTTCCTTATTTGTGAAAAGCTTAGATGCCCCAACCTTCGGTGCCATAACCAGTGTTCATCATCCTTGCTTAAATAGCATTGTTATTGTCCTTCTTCAAATATGTATAGATTATTTGGAGTTCTTCTGCCTTTGATCAATGTTTCTCCTGTATCAAGATCACGAACACTACATCCATTTGATCGAAATATTACTTCGGTTCCTTGATCGCACATCTGACTAACACTCAGTAGATTATGCTTCAAGCCATCAACATACAAAACATTTCTAGCTTTGACCTGTTCTTTCAACTGAGCAGTGCCTTTTCATTTTATGGCTGCAGGGGTATCATTTCAAAAAGACACCTTCTTTCCCTTTTCTAATGCAGTATATGATTCAAGTCTTTCTTTATCCCCTGTCATATGCTTCGAAAATCCGTTGTCGATATACCATATATTTTCCTGTCCTTCTGCATAGAAGGCTATCCCACATCTTTCTGGTTGTGGTTCCTTCATTCTCCATGTTCTGGCACTTGAGGTATGTTCCTTCTGAGTTGTCTTCCAAAGCTTGCTCCTACATTCAAAATCTTCATGACCAAAGTTATTACAAATAGAACATTCAACTTCATTTTCAAGGGCCGAAAAGTTGTTATAAGTCCTTTTCGTGATTCCAGTCATATTCCTTTGTTTTTGAGCTTCTCTAGTCATGATTGTCTTATAGGCAACACATTGAGCTGCTTTGTGACCAAAATTATGGCAAGAGAAACATTGGCCATTGAAGAAACTCCTGCGATTATCAACTCTATCATCCAACCGATTGTAGTTTCTACTGACATCCATTTTTGAGGCAAATTGGGAAGATTTTACCTGTGGCTGATTGTAGCTTATGTTTGTCCTTAAGGTAGCTTGTGCGCGATTTTCTTGATAGTCTTTATGTGTTCTTGAGGTAAACTATCCTTGATTTACTTGATGATTTCTATTAGCCCTTTTCTCGCTCTTCTTTGCTGCATTAAGATAACTTTTGGAGGTAGAAGCTTGAGATGTTTCTCCATTATATCCCAGACCTGTCTTGATTAGTGGAGAACACTGCACATTGATAATCTCATCCAGAGTTTCAGATCCTTTAACAAATTTAAGATTAATAACTTTTGTTTTCTCAATCTCTTTTCTAAGACAAACAATTTCACATTCCAATTTTTCAAGATGTTTTTCTCTTTCAACCAGTTGACATTGTAGAGAATCAATAATTGCACTTTTCTCTTCTAAGCAGATTTTGAGATTAGTCATCTCTTCACAAAAGCCTTCTACATCTATAGCATCCATGTAGTCATCATCTTCAAAAGCCATTAAAAGTTTATACTTATTACCTCGTTCATCTTCGTCACTATTTGAAAGTCCATCACTATCTTCATGAGTGTAATAGCTTTTCTTCTTTGCATTCTGCTTCTTGTTCCATCTAACAGGTTCCTTCCCTTTGTCAATCTTATCCTTGTGAGGACATTTGGTAGCATAGTGATCGACTCTTCCACAAGCAAAGCATTTGAAAGGTAAGTTACCTCGGAACCGTCCAGTACATCGTTGAAGATTTCTGACAAAATTTGATTCTTCTTCTTCTTTTGACACGTGTCCTGACTCATAGTACTCGCCTTTGCCTGAAGCCTTGAAGGCAACTTCTCTCCTATCTGATGGTCCTCCTTTCCTCATTTCATAAGTAGTTAGAATTTCGTGCAGCTGTGACATTTTAAGGCTTTGTAGATTCTCATTTTCTTCTATTGCAGAAACTTTAGATTCAAACCTAGGGGACAAAGATCTTAGAACTTTTTCAACCACAACAACCTCTTTTATTTCTTCACCCAAATTTTTCATACAATTAATAATCTCATCTACACGAAGAAAATAGTTAGCCACACTTTCATCATTATACATCTTGAGATTTTCATACTTAATCCTGAGAGTTTGAAGTTTTGCTCATTCTACCTGATCATCTCCTTCATAGCTTAGGACAATCTTGTCCCATATTTCTTTTGCTGATTTTAACGGCATAACTTTCACGAGTTCTGATTGAGATAGACATCCCAATAGAGTATTGACCACCTTTGCATTTGTTTCGTATTTCTTCTTCTCAGCCGGATCTGTAGGAGTTCCTGCTGGAAAAGTATATCCCGTATCTATGATATCCCAGACTTCTGTACCCAAATATTGAAGATAGGCAGTAACTCTTACCTTCCAATATACGAAGTTTGTCCCATCAAAAACCGGTGGCCTGATTGATGCTTCCCTCTCATAGTTGCTCATGATGAAAGATCTTCCTTCAAGCGATCAAGCTTCTTCAGAAGGACCTGCTCTGATACCAATTGCTGGAAATAATACTGAGAGGGGGGGGGGGGGGGATGAATCAGTATTATCAAGTCAAATATTTCCTTTTTCAATTCTAGATTATATACGCTACTTTTGTTAATAAAAACCGCATATATACGCAACTACAGATAAAGAAACCCGCGTATACAAAGCAGACTTATAATTTGATTTATCTTTCATATGTCAGTTATTAATCTGTGTATCACAAGCAAATAAACAGTACCAGAAACAGAGCAGAAGATAGTCACACACAAGAACACAAGATATAAGGAGGAAACCCAATGTGGGTGAAAATCCCCTGTTGCAATTCGTCTCTATCTTCTTTTTAATTAGAAACTTCTCTTTACAATGTTTTGTACTGGTGCAGTCTTTATCAGTATGCAGGCTGCAACCTGCAGAGAGCTACAACTCTCTCTCGTTCTCCAGCTTTCCTGGAAGGGAGCTCCAACCCCCTAAGTTCTTGTACTAGCTTGAGATACTAGTACGCAGGCTCCTACCTGCAGAAGGCTGCAACCTTCTCTTTGCTTTTACGGACCTCGTTTCATTAATTTTCAGACTGAATCCACAAGTAAAATCAATCAAACATCAGGAATTTATTCATAACCCAAACTCCTTTTCACCAATCAAAAGCTTAACCAAATAAACACTTCTCTGATTGTTGTACCCAGAACACAGTAACTGTAATCAAACACCAATTCTGAACCTAGAACACTGCAGTAATAAAACAGAAGCAGCTAGAACATAAATCAATATATATACGCTACTTCACTGTTCAGCAACCTGCGAGTATACGCCTCTGTACCACAACCAACCTACGTATACGCTTCTTTCACTCACAGAAAAAGCGTGTATATGCACCTGCAATTCATTGAACCTGCATACAGATCTATAAAGGATAATTTATTCTTTTAAGCATTCAGACATCCGTTAACCCAGATTTATAGATCAAGAGTGCGCCACATATAACAGATAAAAATCATACAGAGATACCAATGTTCAAGCCTTGAGATTTTGATCCATAAATAGTCCTTATCCTTTTTGCGCTCAGGTTCCTACTTCATTCAGATCTAGATCTGCACTATAACCCAATCACCAGTATTCCAGATCTCATACGTTATTAGATATTCAATAATAATTCAGTTGATCCCTTGTCACATGATCTCCTTCCTCTTTTATAGTTTTAGGCCTTCCACAATACCACGGTCCAAAACCATAATAAACCGATACCAAGGGCCTAAAACCTGGGGTCAACACTTCTGACGAGATACCATGGTCCAAAACCATAGGTTCAAAATCCAAGGACTAACAACCATGGACCAAAAATAAGTTTACCACCATGTACGCACTTTTTGGTGCATAAAAGTGCGTGTATACGCATATGCGACTTCTGAATGTATAACCCGCGTGTATACGCATGTTTGGCAAGGTGAACCTGCGTATACAAGATTTCCTTCATTCTGAGCGCCTGAACTAAGATCTGTCACCAAAGAGAGTTGCCATCAAGGATAACACCTGTACCATAGCACCACTCCTGTGCCAAAATGCCAACATGAACAAGGTACAAGCTATAATTACTACATAGGAACATATGTAGATTTTGCAGATTGTTATGGAGACAAGTAGTCATTACGGGAGAGCATTGGAAAATGTAATTCCTACTTGTCTTAGTTGTAACTTTCTATGTAATGGAGTCTATTTCTATTTTATAGGAGTGATTATATCTATATGTCCCTAGTTTCTACTTGTCTCAGCTGTGACTTTCTATGTAAAGGAGTATGTTCCTATTCTGTAGGAGTGGTTATATCTATATGTCCCTAGTTTAGTGTGTGGTTGAGATATTCTCCCAACCAAATGATTGTATGTCCAAGATAGTTTCCCTATCTTGAAACAACACTTCTTGTATATATGTAATATGATAATTGATCAATGTGAATAATTCAACAATATGCATCCACACCTTTATCAAAGAAGTTCAAATTGATGTTTAATCCACTTTTGATCACAAGAAGAAACAATCAAGGAAGGGTGATTTTATGCCACTAAATTCAGAGCTAGTCACTGTTAACAGATTGGAAATTAGTTTTATGTTATTAGATGTTTACTTTAAACATTGTGAGAAAATTGGAAACATTATGTTACAAAACAATGAATACATGCTAATATTATTATTCACTAATTCCATTATCATAATTTCTTTTCCATGATAGCTTATATTTTTAGATATAGCTCCTTAGCATTGAGTTCAAAAGTTCAATTTTAGCAACTATTTGATTTACAGTTAAGATAACATAAATACCAACATAGATCCATCTTAAATACGGATGTAACATGAGCTGAGAGGGATCCAATTTCTTCACGTGCAATTTATTTTATGAGTGGACATTATTTAAATGTTTTTTATAGTTAATTATTTTTTTTAGATTTTTAAATTAATTTTTTTCACCCACATGAGCCAAATTTCAACTTTGATGATGGATGGACAACATTACACATCATACTAGGTTGTAGAATGAGCCTCTCACATCATACTGGGCTATAGAATAAGCCTCTCAACTCAAGAATTAAAAATTATATCATAGATCAAGCAAACTATAATACACACTTCTTCATTTAAATAATGTTTTAATTTTTGATAAATTGTATTTCAAAATATTGTGATGATGGATAGATATTACTAAATAGGTTTGCAGTCTTTCCTAACAATTATTCAATAACTATACAAAGTCATCTGGCCAACAAAGGATTATTAGAAGTACTTCATTTCATTGTATAAAGTGTTAATTACCACATTCATGTTTTTCTTTTATATTTAAATTAGATAATATTTCATAGTAATTTATAATAAAAAATGTAGGAATTTACAGGGTAAGTTCCTCAGAAAGAATACCAAAAGTACACTGCTCACAACCAGATCTCAAATCAATACACCAGTATTTTTGACGTGGTTAAAACCCTCAAAGTGCAAGGAGGGAAACAGTCCACGGCCTGTCCCAACGTGGGTACTACAGGCAATTTATTAATCAAAGAATGAAAATTTACATAAGCTTCTCTCATGCACGGATTACCCGAACAATGACCCTCCATGCGCTTTAAATAGAACTCATGGACCAATCGGGTGTCAAGCCACGGATCAAGTGTCGGTAATACCGAGGTGAGAGTGAACCGTCAGATCACTACATATCGTGACCGTCGGATTGTAAGTTACAAAATGTACAACGGTAAAGAAACACACTTTACCTAATTCTACCCTAACTCTATACTAGACCAAGTTGAACTTAACTATATCCTATGTGTCGGAATATCCTAACATCCCCCCTTAAGAACAACTTGGGATAGGATTGAAGGATTTAAAAATATGACACAATAGGAGAAGGAAGGAGGCACTAGAGCCTATCCCCCCTTAGTGACAACTTCCTGAACTCCAAGCATATATCGAACTCCAAGCAACCTGATCATCTGTTGGACAATACTGCACTTCAAGAACATGGTCATGAATGAGCTTTCTGATGAAGTGCATGTGTAGTTCAATGTGTTTGCTGTGCTGATGCTGGACTGGATCTTTGCATAGCTGAATGGCACTTTGATTATCACACCAAAGTGTGGTTGGATGCTGCTGCTCAAAGCCAAACTCTGATAGGATCTGACGAAGCCACAAGGCTTCCTTACTAGCTTCCACGGCACCACGATACTCTGCTTCTGCTGACGAAAGAGAAATGGCAGCCTGTTTCTTACAAGCCCATGTAATAGGTCCTGAACCAAGAGTGAAGACATAACCGGCAGTAGACTTCCGATCATCAGGGTCACCAGCCCAATCAGAATCAGTGAAACCAACTAACAGAGGAGCTGCTTTGGCACTGTAATGAATCCCAAACTGTACTGTACCTCGAACATAACGAAGTATTCTTTTAGCTGCTTTCCAATGACTTTCACGGGGGTTTTGCATAAAACGAGCAACAAGGCCAACAGCAAAGGAAAGATCAGGACGAGTATGGGTTAAATACAAGAGTTTTCCTACAAGTTGACGGTATAAGGTAGCATCAACTTCAGGAGAAGTACAAGAGACTGAAAGTTTGACTCCAGACTGAAAGGGAGAAGGGGCTGGCTTACAGTCTTCCATGTGAAAATGACGAAGAATATCACAAGCATACTTGGACTGGGAAAGGAAAATACCCTCTTGGGATTGCAAGACTTGAAGACCGAGAAAATAGTGTAAGTGTCCTAAGTCTGTCATTTCAAATTTCTTTTTAAGGCTGGACTTCACATGGTTTATAAGGTTGGGATCACTACCAGTAAGAATAAGATCATCAACATAAAGAACAAGGATGATAAGAGAGTTGCCCACTTTCTTGGTGTAGACAGTATTGTCAGAATGACACCTAGAAAAGCCAGATTCTAAAAGAAAGCTATCCATTTTGGCATACCAAGCCCGAGGAGCTTGCTTGAGGCCATAAAGGGATTTCTTAAGTCGACAAACAAGGCTGGAGTCTGTTTGTATGAAGCCAATGGTTTGTTCCATATAGATTTCTTCCTGCAAGTCCCCATGCAAGAAGGCAGATTTAACATCCATCTGATGGACTTCCCATTTTAAAGAGGCAGCAAGGGAAAGAACAAGGCGGATAGAGTTCATTTTGGCAACAGGGGAGAAGGTTTCAGTGTAGTCAATGCCTTCAACCTGTGAAAAGCCCTTAGCAACGAGACGAGCTTTATGTTTATCAACTTTCCCATCTGGTCCATACTTGGTTCTGTAAACCCATTTACATCTAACAAGTTTGCGTCCCTTTGGTAGAGGAACAAGATCCCATGTATCATTTGTCATCAATGAATGATATTCTTCATTCATAGCTGCTTCCCAATGTGGATGGCCTGAAGCTTCTGCAAAAGTGTCAGGATCATGATTTACTGGAGCTTGAGCCAGTAAAGAAGAGGCTCTTTCAAACTGAGAACGTGTACGTCGCTGATCTGTAGGATCACCGGCAAGATCACCTGCTGCATCCCGAGTAGCACGGACCCATCTTGGAAGTTGAGGATCCTGAGAAGGTGGGGGAGGATTATCATCCTCGCTTTCATCATCTGAAGAAGAAATGTTTTCAAAAGTAGAAGAGATAGGAAGAGGTGGCACATCCGCCGGACTAGGCTCGCAGGCCGATTTATTTTCATCAAATTTTACATCTCTTCTAATGATAACATTTTTGGACTTAAATGGAATAAGTCTATAACCTTTTACATCTTCAGAATATCCAACAAAAGTACATTTCTCACTCTTAGGTTCTAAAGCTTTATGCTTTTCATCTGGAATATGGGCCCATGCTTCACTTCCAAACACACGAAAGTGACTTACATCTGGTTTAATGGAACTCCAAGCTTCTTCTGGAGTGATATTCTCTAGAACCTTAGTAGGAGTGCGATTGATTATATAATTTGCACAATTAATTGCTTCGGCCCAAAAACTAAGACTGAGTCCTTTAGATTGCAGCATACAATTAGCCATTTCCTTTAAGGTGCGATTTTTCCTTTCAGCTACACCATTTTGTTGTGGAGTGTATGGAACAGTATGTTGCATTTGAATTCCATTTTCGGTGCAAAAGTTGATGAATGTGTTTTTAACATATTCTCCACCATTATCAGTTCTTAGCTTAAGAATTTGATGTCCAGATTGTTTTTCAACAAAGGCTTTGAAGGCCAAAAAGGTGTTAAATACTTCGCTCTTGAGTTTTAAGAAGTATACCCAAGTGCGTCTGGAGAAATCATCAATGAAAGTTAAGAAGTACTTGCAGCCAGAGAATGAAGCAACAGGAAGAGGACCACATAAATCACTGTGCACAAGCTGTAAAGGGGCTGAGGCGTGCCAAGAGGCACGTTTGTCAAAACTGTCCCGATGATGTTTTCCGAGTACACATCCGGAACAAACACCATCTCTGCAAGATACCATAGGAAGACCTGTCACCATATTTTCTTTACATAGATGCTGAAGGGAGCGATAGTTTAAGTGACCAAATCGCTCATGCCAAAGTTTGCTCACTTCATCATTATGAGCAACAAATACTGAGGGAAGATTTGATGACCCAAAGTTGTGAAACTTATACAACCTTTTGGAATCATCAACAAGACCAGTAGCTAGAATCTGTTTAGGATCTTTTAGATCCTTGATTACAACATCATGAGGTGAAAATTCAACAATTTTACCTTCACCTGAATGAGTTATCTGATAGACAGATAGAAGGTTGCAGGATAAGGTTGGAACACATAATACATCATTAAACTGACCATTGTCTAGATGAACAGTTCCAGTCCCTACAACATTAAGAGATCTATCATCACCAATATATATATTTTTGGTGTTACAATCATTTAAAGAAGAAAACATGGCTTGGTTTTTGGCCATGTGACAAGAGGCTCCAGAATCAATGAGCCACTCATGAGAATGAGAAGAAAAAGAAGATACATTTAATGCATAACCAGACTGAGATGATTGACAATGACATGCAGAAAGTGCCATTCCGGAAGTTGAAGTTGAAGTAGGCTCCACATGGATGTTATGTTTCTTCATTGCGGCTTCCAAGGCTTCCATCTTCTTAAAGCATTTAGATTCTAAGTGGCCATCTCGATTACAAAAGTTACAATGTCTATCAGTTTTCTTCCATTTGTTTTTATTGGTCTTATCATTTTGCTGAAATGATCTTTCATTTTGAGGCTGAGATGGTTTAGGACCATTCTTTTGAGGATATGACTTCTTAGGATTCTTTGAATTTGGTTGCTGCTGGGCGGCTAACGCTTTCGTGGAAGAGTTTCCAAGATTAAGAAGACCAAGGTGTAAGAGTTTTTCTTGTTCTCTTATTAAGGAATCACAAAAGGAGTCAAAGAAGGGGCCTTGTATTCTTGTCCTTGACAAATGAAAGCTTCCCTTGTAGAATGGGAAGTGGAAACAAATACAGAGTAGGCTGGTCCCAACTTAGTAAGGATGGAATAAATAAGGTTACCATCTTCTTTCTTAACTTTAACACCTTCCAAGAGATATCTAAGGGTCTTGAATTTGGACAAGAAATCTTCAATGCAAGAAAAATTATTAGGATCCAAAGTAAGCAGCTCATTTTCAAGTTGATGGGCTCTAATTTCATTTTTAATCCCAAAAACTTTAGCAAGTTTTTCTAATGCTTCATGAGGAGTCTCAAGGTCTGCAATGTGGAATCTAAGATCAGGAGAAATAGACATCCCTATCAAACCACGTGCTTGATCTTGTCTATTTTCCCATTTTGCCGCCTTGTCTTCATCTTTCGGTTTCTTCTTTTGGTCTGTGGCTATTCTGAAGAGACCTTTACTTCTAAGTAAATCTTCCATGTAGGCTACCCATTGGAAGTAGTTAGTGCTGTCAAGAATGACTTGGCATGGACTTTCCATTTTAAAAAAAAAACTGAAGCTGAAGATGCTGAAAGTAAGTGTTCCAATGGATAGATCTCGAAAAAATAGGCGGTTTTAAAAAAAACGGCTCTGAAAAAGGCTTCCGAATGAAGAAGTTATGGCTTTTTGAAAAAAAAATTGTTGAAGTTGCCGGCAAAGTGCGCAAATGTGCGGGAATGAAAAAATCCGCCCCCACAAAATGGAGACTTGAACCCAAGACCTCTACTCTCTTAAAATAGCTTTGAACCAATTGATCTATACAAAAAATTTGAGAGAGAGAGAGAGAGGGGGGGGGGCTTGGTTTGCGTGCTTGCCTTGAGAAAGCTCTTTTTCCCTACAAAACACAAAACACAAAACCCAACACGAATATGCAAAGAAAAACGAACCTTGCGGCTCGAAGTTAGCTTTAGCCAAAAAACTAAATTTTTTTTAAAAAAAATCTCAAAGTTAGCTTTAGCCGAAAAACTAAATATTTTTCTCAATGTTTCTGATTTTCCGAGATCACACTAAGGTGCAGGGAAAAGAGCATACGCATGAGAAAAATCCTTCCTTTCTGTTTCTGATTTGCCCAGATCGCATAGAGTCGCAGGGCAAAGAGCATACGCAGAAATGAAAGGTATAGATCCGGTAATAAAAAGGCTAAATAAACCGAAACCGAAATAAGCAGAGAGAAAATAACAGTCAAGGATAATTTTAGGGGCGAATGTTCGCCCTTTGGCGAAATTAAGGGGTTTTAAATTTTTAGTGGGCGAATATTTTGTATCATAGTACATTTTTACAAATCACATCAAATAGCCCACCTTATTTTAAGGGAGAGAGTAAAAAAGGTAAATTTAGCCCTTGAAATTAGGACTTACAACCTTCCATTCGCCCATTTTCAAGAATAGGTTTTATTTAAGTGAATCCATTTGCCCATTTTCAAGAATATGTTTTATTTAAGTGAATCCTATGGGCCAAATACCATATTTATAAAAGAGGTATGGTAAATTAATAAAAATATAAATAAATGAGAGGTATGGTAAATAAATAAAACATTTTTTATATTTACTCCATAAGTCACCTTATATACATGTAAGGGTGTAAACAAATAAAAATATAAGTAAAGTGAAGGTATGGTAAATAAATAAAACGTCTTTTTATACTTACTCAAAAGGTATGGTAAATAAATAAAAATATAAATAAACTAGACGTATCGTAAATAAATAAAACCTCTTTTTATATTTAGTCCATAACCCTTGTTCTATTTATGAAGGCTCAAGAAAGAGGTTTTATTTAAGTGAATCCTATGGGCCAAATACCATATTTGTAAAAGAGGTATGGTAAATTAATAAAAATATAAATAAACGAGAGGTATGGTAAACAAATAAAACATTTTTTTTATATTTACTCTATCAGTCACCTTATATTTACGAACACTCAAAAAATGGGTTATATTTAGGTGAAACCTATGGCCAAATACTATGGGACAAATACCATGGACTAGATTGTTATTAATACCATGCAAAAAACCATTATTAACCCTAATATTAGAATTAATAAAAATAAAAATGGCACATGGTATTGACCCATGGTATTCACCAAAATAGCACATGGTATTGGCCCATGGTATTCACCTAGAATGTAGCCTATTTAAATGGGGGAATTAAATCAGCATGTAGCCTATGCTAAGATTCACTAGGACTTTACAAAGTTTTATTATTTAGTGGAAGACTCGCCAAGATCTTACAAGATTTAATAATTGAGTAAAATATTCGCCATGCCTGGTGAGAGATTCGCCAAAAAATTATATATACATATTATATTATTGAAAAAATCGCCTTCCATTTTTCCTATATACCATGAAGATTCGCCCATTTATTATATTTATAAATTTAGGGGGGGTTCTTAAAATTTTCCCTGATAATAGTAAACTGCAAAAAATACTGTATACCTCCCGATCTGAAAAATGACGCAGCTAGGGCTACCGGAAACCTTTTCGCGTGAAACGAAAGGGGTTCCTCACTGGAACAGATGCTCCGAACGCAACAGAGCAGTCCTCTCGGCCCGAAAGCAGTCAGAAACAATAGATCTAGGAAACGACAGCCGCATGCAGTTCTACCGGCTTCAGATTTGGATCACCAACGGACGCGGCCCTCAAATAGCTCTGATACCATGTAGGAATTTACAGGGTAAGTTCCTCAGAAAGAATACCAAAAGGACACCGGTCACAACCAGATCTCAAATCAATACACCAGTATTTTTGACGTGGTTAAAACCCTCAAAGTGCAAGGAGGGAAACAGTACACGGCCTGTCCCAACGTGGGTACTACAGGCAATTTATTAATCAAAGAATGAAAATTTACATAAGCTTCTCTCATGAACGGATTACCCGAACAATGACCCTCCATGCGCTTTAAATAGAACTCATGGACCAATCGGGTGTCAAGCCACGGATCAAGTGTCGGTAATAACGAGATGAGAGTGAACCGTCGGATCACTACATATCGTGACCGTGGGATTGTAAGTTACAAAATGTACAACGGTAAAGAAACACACTTTACCTAATTCTACCCTAACTCTATACTAGACCAATTTGAACTTAACTATATCCTATGTGTGGGAATATCCTAACAAAAAAGGCATATTATCTCGTCTGTGTTAAATAATATATGAGTGGTATAGAATTAAAATTTCAGTTTCAGAAATTTTTTTTAATATAATGAAAAATTATTTGGTAACATAAAGTTTAAGAAAATGGCATGTCTTCAACACAAATGGTATTCTATCTTTATTTCGGTTAATATCAAACCGCTCAAAATCCTAAAACAAAATAAACCAGAAACATCAATTAATTCGAGGGTGATTCGAAAATTGCATGTCTTCAACATAAATGGTATTCTATCTTTATTTCGGTTAATATCAAACCGCTCAGACTACCTAAAACTAAATAAACTAGAAACATCAATTAATTCGAGGGTGAGTCAACTTAGCTGGTCTCAAGAGAGTCGAGGGTGAGTCAACTTAGCTGGTCTCAAGAGAGCCTATGTCTTTGGTGGAGTTAGTTTTGGAAGAAGTAATTCCAATCACCACTTAGTTGTCTTAGCGGTTAATCCAGGTGTATTTATAGTTTTCAGAGTGGTTGAATTGGTTTTGTCGTAGTTAATACATTTGAGATAGTTTATTATTTTTAGAATGTGAGACCTGAATTGTTAGGATCTAGTTTGTCGCAAAATATTTGCAGGTATGCTTCAAAAAGTAAAGTATTATGTGATGAACAAAATGAAGTGAGCATTTGCTCATTGTTTCATTTTGTAAAACTCTAGTAGAGTGTTGTGTGGTGCACGGATCTGAGATCGTTTTATGCTCTTTGCTCCTTGGGGAGGAGTTTCGAAAGCAGCCTGTCTTTGGGGACCGCCTCTGTTTGGAGATGGTGTGGCTATAACCGCATCAGATTTGTGTGATTTATGTGATATGTGTGGCTGAGATCGGTCAAATCTGTAAGAGGAATATTGGGTGATAAAGTTTTGGATCACCTGGTATATTATGGTAAGCTGAGGTTACAGTTTGAAGAGAGTTGAATCTCTTGGAAAGAGAAATTCAGAGAGTGGAGTAGATTTTTCTTGGTGTAAAACCACGGAGTCTACCTGCTGTAATATTATGTCTAAGACCTGCTGGATAAACATTTATCCACTTCCAGCTGTATTTATTTTGGTGCATGCGTCATTGTGAGCTGCAGGTTTGTTCGATAAATGTGGCAGCTATTACTTCATGGCTTTGGGAACAAGAGCCGCTGCTTTTGCATGCTTCTTGGAAACTGTTGACCCCTCTATTTGTCTAATTAATTCTAGGTTCGGCTGCCACTTTTACCAACCTGTATCCAGACCTGAAATCTTATGAATATTGTTTCACACTGCTGCAGTTATGTAGACTGAGGTGTGCGTGTGGAGAGTAAAGCTTTGCCTAAGGAAGAGTGTTGCATTAAGAAAAAAATAACGGTCCATTAAAAAAAATATTCAAGTTAATAAATTTACACAATGGCATTAAAGCACGTTCGCTGATAATGGTTGGGAGACTTTTTTGAATAAAAGAAAAAAGAGATAAATTTAATTCTTTTAAAAAAATATTTTACTTTTATAATTATTTCTGAGCCAAAGTTGTGGAAGCGTGGTATGATTTCATTTGAGGCATCTGTGGGTTATTTCAAGTAACGTTGCAGTTATTTGATGTAATGTTACAGATATTTGGTTCAGATCTAGTGCATTGTTGAACGACGTAATTAGAGGAATAAGTTGTGGAAGCGTGGTATGATTTTATTTGAGGAAATTGTTGGTATTTGTAGGTTATTTGAAGTAACGTTGCAGTTATTTGAAGTAATGTTGCAGGTATTTGGTTCAGATCTAGTGCATTGTTGAAGGAAGTAGTTAAAGAAATTTGTTATTATTTTCTATTGGCTTAAATTTTTAGTTGATCATACTTAAAAAATAAAGAAGAGAAGATAAAAGAAGAATGCACCGCAATTGGGACTCAGGCAATTACAGAGAGAACTCAAACAGATCAAGAGATATAATCAAAGGGAAAAGGGAAAACGAAAAATATGGAATTTTTTTGGCAGAAGAACTTATACATTACGATTATAATACAAGACTGGACTAGATCAGTGAAGAATGTGAAGAAACAAATGAAATCTTGAAACTATTAATGTTGATTTTAAAATGTTTTTCAGCTACAAATTATGAATCTTAGGCAAATGAAATGGTAGAATTGCTTGGTTCAGCTAATTTATTGGATTATGTTCAAAAATAATTTATTAACCTCCATGACAAGAGGAAAGTGACAATAACACTATATCTTATTATATAAACAATAGATAAAATATGATTTTTACCATTTTAAATGAATTGGGTGAAGTAAAAAACAAAAGTATTTTAGGATATTCAAGAGATGAGGTAAGGTGTGAGGGGGAACAAGATGCTTGAAGAATGACCCTAAGAAGTTATAGAGAAGGTTACAGAAAGTGAAGGAATTGAAGAACAAAAAGTGAAATATGATAACTAACAACTTTCAGCAGAAAATTGGTTCCAAATCTTGCAAGAAAAGAAGCTTGTAAATAAATTGCTCAATGGAGTAGTAACCGCTGTTGATGATAGATGGGATGAGCAAGATGAAACTAAGTATAGAGATTGTAATGCAGAAAAGAATGAGGATTTCGTAGAGGAAGGCAAAGATGAAGAAATGGAAGAAAATCACAACAAAAAGGAAAATGAAAAGTAATCAAATTATGATGATTTTATGAATTTCATAAATGTTTCTCAGTGTGGAGATGTTAGCAACAACTAGGAAGAAGCAATAAAATTTGAAGAAGAATGAAAGTTCCTTGAAGCATGGCTTGAAACATCATGTTTTGATGAAGTCTACATAGAAGTTGCAACAAGGAATGTGCTATCTAAAAATTCATGTATTGGAGTCCTAAATAGATTAAACATTAATTATGGATTGATGTGGGAGTTTTCCAATGAACAAGAAACTATTCATGATAAAAGTGAAATTGTTGAAAAAGGAATTGAAATGAATTGACATCATCCTAGTTGCAATAAGAAATAGTTTGAAAGCATCAAATATTGGAGCAACAAGTTTAAGAAGAAATTTCATCAATATGTTGAAGCAAAGAAAGCCAAAACGAAATACTTGATTCATATTTGCAAGCCTAGATGAGACTTAGCTAGCAGGCATCTTATTTTAATTTTTTTTTGTCAATTTTTAAGTGATATTTTATTTAGATGTAGATTTCTAGTGTTTGAAATGTTTGTGGTTGTAATTAAGGGGCAATGTTAGAAGAAGTAATTCCAACAACCACTTAGTTTTCTTACCTATCAATCCATGTGTCTTCATACTTGTGATAGTTGTTGAGTTGGTCTTGTTGTAGTTAGTACATTTGAGGTGGTTTCATTTTTTTAGAATGTGAGATCTAGATTGTTAGGATCTAGATTGTCTAAAAGTCTTCTTGGGTGTGATATAAATGTAAACTATTATGTGATGAATAAAATCAAGTGACGAGAATTTCCTCACTGTTCCCATATGTAAAACTCTAGTTTTCGAATTGTTAGTAAATTACAAATTAGAAATCATTTTAGGTAGAACATTAGATTTTTTATCCAAACTCTTCAAATGATGGGGAACTTCATCCATGCTTCCCATAATTTCTTATTTCTCTTTAGATTGTTCAATAATTTCCCTCCCCATCATTTTTCCCATGTAACCTAACTGCATTACTAGGTGTGTTTCATTACTATATTACCTATGTTTTGTATCCATCTACCAACCCCCTTTCTATTTTGGCATCCCTATTAATGTCATGAATTTCCCATTTTATTGTCGGAGGAGTGAGTTAAGTATATAATGTTAGAGATTTCTCTGCTACTTGTTGAGCTCTACAGGTAGGGAGAACTCTTGAGCTTCTTATCTATCCTTTTTCTAGGAAGATATTGAGGCATGCGTCCTGGTGAAATAGGGAGTCGTAATAGGAGTGAAGAAATAGGGAGTCGTAATAGGAGTGAAGATATAAAGATAAGAAAGGAGAGTTCACATTCATTGGAATTTTTGAGCTACAAAGTACCGCAGGAAGGTTGTAGAAAATATCTCTAAGACTTATAAAAAAGTCTTAAAAAAAAATATAACACTTGAAACAATAAAACAAAATTTGCAAAATTAGGGCTTTCCAATGCTCTAAGCCACGATATTGCTAGAAACATAAAGTTAATAAGATAACAAGGATACATTAACCATAAACAGTGGACTCAGAAATCACAAGTGAGCGAAAATTAAAAAACGATATTGACACTATATGAACGCCTATTTTAGCTTGGAAAAGAAATATTGAAATCGCAGAGCCAAAACTAGTACCTAGTTCACGTGAATCCTTCAAAATTCCCATAAAAGATCCCCATTTCTAAAATACCCAAAACTAACAAGGACAACCTTAATTTATCCTCTTTTTTCATTTCACACATAAATAACTGTCAAAAGACTCGTTAATTCATAACTTTACAGTTAATACTAAAGCCATAAAAAGCTTCCTTTCCTATATCGTCTGCATGTAATCATTAGATAGGATTCTATTAGCTCTCCTCACCCTGAAAGCTAAGGCATTCAATATTGGTCATGCTCGCTAATTACAGGAAGTGGAGTAGTCCGCCAACTTCAAACTAGAGAATCCTCAGAAAAAAATAACTATAAATGTACACATTAGATGTCATCCAGCATCAGTAATCTGCCGCATGGACGGACGCCCATCCACCTCTGTTTCCCAAATATTCTGGGCCATTATCAAATTCCATAGGTTAGTTTTTCTATTATTTAAAATATTCAGTTAATTTTTTTGAGTTGAGTGGCTCATTCTATAGCATAATATGATGTGTAATATTGTCCTTCTATCATCAAAATTGAAATTTTACTGATGTAGTTGAAAATAAATAAATAAATAAAATAAAATTATCCATACAAAACATTTAAAAAATATTAGCTCATAAAAAATTTGCATGTAAATAAATTGGATGACTCTCTTGACAGATCTGTATTTAAAAAAGATCTAAGCTGATCTAAAATATTAACTACTTATATTTTTTATGATTTTTACTCTCATTGTAAAAGTTCTTATTATCCATTTAAAGATAGAAGTTTTTACTTAAATTGTATTCTACAAGTTCCAATAGTGAAATATTTGGGCTACTATATTTATCTTACCATACATAGAATTTCCCAAATAATTGTGAACTCGGAACAATTATTTCATGGACAGATTAATGTTACAAGAGTTATTATCTATATATATATAATTTCTTTTTAAGATAAATATATCATGTTATTTTTATTTTGAATTACCGGAGTGTCTTTTTCAGAACTTTAAAATATTATTTTTCCATATAGTATATGCTATATCTTTATATTAAAAGTAAATTAAAACAAAAATTATACTAAATATCTACAACCATAACTATATCAAAGTCATAATAAAATCTCTTAACAGAAAATTTGGCTCACCTGATGATGTTAATCTATACGAAAATCTACATGAATTTGTGGAGGAGGTTCACTATCATCATCAGAGGTGAAGGTAAGGCTTTCTAATTTCTTGGCTAACACAAAAACCATTTTATTCAACCTATCGATTTTTTCCATCATCTTAGACGTACATAAAAGAATTTCTTGTTGAGTTCCTACACTATGTGTTAGAAATTTTCCCATGAGAATTTTTATGTTCCACAGCAGTTTGATTATTTTAATTTATAAAGGTCAACTAGTGTAAGTGGAATTTTAGATCGTAAGGATCCAATTCCTAGTTCCCCTATTGACCTAATGACCATAGATATATCCACGAGTCTAAAATACTTCATCCTCTACCTAAGGGATAGTTATATGAACATCCTTAGGGATAATTTCCATAAATCTTACCATCGAACAACATGACACACATTGCACACTACTTTAAGTAAACAAATAGAGATAAGATTTAGGTTTGATAGGAGGAGTGGATCTCCCTTTTTTTTTACCTTTATGACTTGAATAAATCCACCACCGATCCACGGATAGGGGAGAGTGAAGAGGAGGATACTAGAGGTAAAAACAATGTCAGAAAAAATAGGATCTAATGCCTAGGGGAGAGCACCCAATGGATCCAAGGGAGGTCTTATTCAATAAATTGGCCTAGTATGGAGAAAGTAAAATAGAGAGGAATCTCCAAACTAGTATGAGAAAACCCAAATGGAACACTAATGGACAATAAGGATCTAGAATTGAATGATTGACCATGCTAAGGAAACTAGATTAGGTAAAAGATAGGAAAAATACCCTCATCACTACAAAAATACTCATAGAAGAAAAGAAAGCCCAAAAATCGATGAAAGAAAGTTGCATGGAGTAGATAGAAATAAGGGATCATGGAATTGAAAAGAAGTGAAACACTTGTAAATCTAATAAATCAAACCTAAGAGACAACCATAGACCAGTGTGTGAGCGAATGACAATGAGCCTGAAGCTTTCTATATTTTAACTAAGAGCCACAATTAAAATTGAGAGTAAGGTCATTTTGTGGAGAATCTTGGATCTAGATAACAACCCAACTCTCCTAGATATCCAAGTATCCAAATAAAGGAAATATCTAGAAAAGCACCATATTAGTTGGAGGGGAGTTCCAAGCAGAAATAATATCATGAGTACATTGCATATCAACCAAGCATACACAAGCCTTTGGCGAGCTAGAAGGCACTCTACATCCATGTTGTGTCACCATGTATCATGATAAGCCACCATCTTCAAGCTAGCTTGAAAGGAACATACAACACTAAGTGTCCTTCTTAGAACTCACACACAACTATCTCCATTATGTCAACAACCTCCCATAATTCAACCTCATCCATTCTCAATAGCTTGGGTACCTTCATGCATGAAATCCTCTAGACGAAGGTTGTACTGCCACCCTATATTAATTTATAATAGCACATATCAAGAGGAAGATATGGTTCCCATGGTTGAAAAATCTCCATGTTTTTTTTTTAATATGAAATAATATATTAAATAAATGGACTTTAGATATAGAAAAATTTATATAGATTAAATTGGTTTTAATAAATTAATAAATTATAACGAGTGCTATGCATTGGCTAGTAACTGCCCCTTAGTTTAAATATGGTTAAATTGAAGTCTATATTGCTGACAGGTTATGAGGTGATCAATTAAAGCCTTAATGAATAAATAAATATGAAAGTGAAATATTGTGCTAAAATTATCATTTTTTGGTGAGAACCCTACTTCATTAGTTGTAATTAAGGTCTATAAATGTATTTCTTTTGCAGTGTTTCACTCAAATTGACATGGAGAAATTTATTTTCAATTGAATGAGATGTGAATTCCAATAAACAGATTTTTCATGAACATTTGTTTCCTAAAATGTTCATGGGAATTGAACATGATTGATCTAGAAATTTATGTAATCATGTTTGTGGTGATGAAGAGATGGGATATGGGAAACATGTTATATTATTATCACTCAAATTATATTTTCCATTATCCAGTTCTAGTATACAAACTTTAACTATAAAGAAAATTACAATTTCTGCAACACATACTTATCCTATATTATAATATTAAATGAGAAACATTGTATACAACAAGTAATTTTTAATGGGTGAAATGGAGTAGAAAATCATATATCATGATCATCAACAAAGAAATTTTATTGAGTAAAATATATTAGAAAATAAAATACCAATATGCTCATCTACGTAAATAAATAATGATATTTAAAGAGAAACCTAGACATTAATATAAAAAAAGGCATACACTCATCGAACAATAATGTTAGGTCCCTATAATACTAGTTTATTCCCAAAATGTTATTAGTGTAGCCCCTTTATTGTTAATCTTGTTCCCCATAGAAGCCCATTATTCCATCATTTTTATTAGTTTAGCCCCCTTATTATTATTGTTGTGCCCCATAGAATCCCACTTTTGTTATTATAGTGCCCTTACATTATTATTGTTATGTCAGCTATGATTATATTGTGAGCCCTTGCACTCCTATATATATAAAGAAGGTTGTGTCATTTGAATCACCCAAGAATTGTTCATTTGTTTAATGTAAAGGAGGTTTCCCCCTCGAAGTGGTTTATTTCTAACTCGTTGAACTACCTTTTCTATCTTTTTGTGAGCTAATTTCATTACATTTGGTATGATAGGATTGGATTCTATGGTTTCTCTTAAGCCATTAAGGAATGGAAAATACAAACATCCATAAAGCATCTGCGAGTATTTCTCTATTCGACAAGGTATTATCACAAGTTTGTTGAGAATTATCGAAGAACAGCAGCACCTCTAACAACATTACTAAAGAAAGATGCATTTTCTTGGACTCAAGAAGCAGCTAAGGCCTTTGATCATCTTAAAGAGGAAATCCATGAAAATCATGATGGACAAAAGAAATATTAATCACAATTTAGAGACTCCCAGGTTTAAGAACCACCACATTCCAAAGATAAGGATGAGGAATTTTGATGGCAAGGATTCGGTAACCTGAATAATACAAATGCAGCAATATATTGATCTACAGGATGTGAAAACCTCACAAGAGGTACATATTGCATATTTATATTTAGAACCCAATCAGTTTGTATGGTATAGATGGCTTTATTCTTGTAAACCACTTGTCACCTTGTGAATTTTTATGGAAAGGATGATATCATCGATCTTAGCTACACCAAACTTCAGAACAACCTTTATTATGGAATGTGATGCCTCAGGAAATGGAATTGGCGTTGTTTTAATGCAAGAAGGAAGAACCATTTCTTTTGAAATTCATCCAATCAAAGGAAAGTATTTAAATTAAGTTATTTATGAGAAGGAAATGTTGACAATACTACATGCACTTAAGAAATGGCGACCTTACCTAATGGGAAGGAACTTGAAAGTAAAAACAGATCGTGATATTCTTAAATGCTTCTTATAACAAAGATTATCTTCATAGGAACAAAAAAAATGTGTTACAAATATGTTTTGTTATGACTTTGAAATAATCTACAAAAAAGAGAAGAAAAATGTTGTTGCAGATGCACTCTCAAGAAAGGATGAGGACGTTGAAGAATTGCTTTGTGCCATTTCTATTATCCAACCATATTGGATAACCGAAGTGAGCGATGAAAGGATGAATGATGAAGAAGTGTGAGCACTCATTCAAAAGTTGCAGTAAGATCCGAGTACATCTAATACATTTAGCTGGAAAAATGATGCATTGTGGTACAAAGATCGCTTATACCTTTGTAAGATTTCCCAAATAAAGAAAAAAGATTCTTCTGGAATTTCACACCTTTCCCTTAGGAGGGCACTCATGATTTTTAAAAACTTACCACTCGATTAAGAAGATTTTTTTTCCGATGTCCTTAAAGCCGATATTCAAAAGTTTGTGACGGAATGCCTGGTTTTCCAAAAAAATAAAGTTTAGACAATTAATACCCTAGGTTTGTTACAAACTTTATCCAATCCAGGTCAACGTTGGGAGGATGCTTCAATGGATTTTATCACAGGTTTACCTAAGTCCGAAGGAAAGAGTGTCATCATGGTGGTAGTTGGTATAATTACCAAGTATGCACACTTTTGAGAATTATCTCATCCATTTAAAGTTAGTACAATTGCTACTGCATTTATAGAAATATTTCAAAAGCTACATGGAAACCCAAAGATTATTGTAAGCAAGAGAGATCCTATTTTCACTAGAGATTTTGGACAGAATTATTTTCTTTTCTGGATAATCAATCAGCTCATATCTCTTCTTATCATCCTCAATGAAATGGGAAAACTGAGATAGTAAACAAATGTTTAGAAGGATATCTATGTTGCTTTGTATCTGATAAACAAACACAATGGGTCGAATGGTTGCCTCTGTCTGAATGGCGGTATAACACTTCCTTCCATACTATAGAAAAAATGACCCCATTTATAGCACTCTATGGATATCATCCAACATCCATCATGTCATCATTAAGAGAAAATTCTAAGGTTCAAGGAATGGAAGATCACATAGAGGATCAACAACAAGTTCTCCAACTCTTAAAGGATAACCTCGCTTTGACACTGAATAGAATGAAACAATAGGAGGATCAACATCGCAACGAAAGAAGTTTTGATGTAGGCAACTGGGTATTTTTATGGTTACAACCATACAAACAAATGTCCCTCAAGCAAGCTATGAAGGATAATAAATTATCACCAAAGTATTATGGTCCTTACAAGGTGTTGCAAAAAATTGCTACTATGGCATACAAATTGGAGCTTCCTACATCTTCTAGAGTGCACCCAGTTTTCCATGTTTCATGCTTAAATAAGGTTATAGGTGACAAGCTCCCAGCTCAAATAATATTTCTAGAACTTGACGAGGAATGAAAAATCATATTGGAACCTGGTGGTGAAAAAAGAGTAGTGTCTGCAAGATTCCAGAGTAAACGTAATTGATGATGAATATCATATTAGGTTTATATGATTTATATGTAATGCGTGACTTATTTAATAATGTAAGCTTTAAGTGGGGGCCTTCTAATAACACTTACTTTAGAAAATACGTAAGATTTGTTCGTGGTGTGGATTGGACTCTTGAGATATTTTTTCAACAACAATCCCCCATTTTAAAAATGGTTGCATCTCATAATTTCAATAAATACATGATGTAATTGAGTGATTTAATGTAATATAGAAAGAAAAAATTGTTTGTGTGTGTATCTCCAATTTTTTTTTGTGATTATCTGATAGGGTATTATGTCATGGTCTCTGCTCTGAGCATTAAAAGACGAATATAAGAAAATTCTTAGCAACCAAGCATGCTATGAACCTCGAGATATGAAGAAATCGGGAAACAACAACAAAGCATAGGAGGAAATGGAAACTAAAATGAAAAGGGAAAATGAAGCAATAGCTAACATCATAGCAAAGGAGGAGAGGATGCATGGCAGTTTTTTGAGTGGAATAGGAAAAATAAATAGTTTTTTCCTGTGGGAAAAGAAAATTATAGAAATGTGAGTGGAAAAAAAAATCAAATTAAAAATTAACCAAAAAAAAACTATGATTAATGAAATTGGAATTGAAAATAAAGAAAAAAATAAAACATAGAGAAAGGAAACAAAATAAAAAATAAAACTCAAATTAAAAAGTAATAAAACTAGAAATTAATGTATATATATGAAAAAAAAAATTATTTATTTTTTCTTTTTTAAACCTTGTCATGTTAAATTGGAAAAAAAAATCGTAATTCATGAAAATGGAAATAATAAAAAAATGACAAAAAAAAATCAAAATAAAAAATTGAAGTAAAAATGAGATAAAAATAAAAAATAATAACTATTAAAAAATGGAAACTACTAAACAAAACTCATAATAATACTTTAATCAATAGCCTTAAAAAAATCAGTTTAAATAAAATAAAATATAAGATAAATTAAATTCCTAATATTAAACTTTTGATGAATAACATAACATACATTTTTAGTTAAAGAAAAAGAAAAATTAATATATGTTAAAAAAACACTCAATAAGCAATACCAACCCTCCAGCGCCCATAATAAATTGAAAACGAAATATTAATAATATTACTCTTTTGACCGGTAAAACTTTTGTATATACACGTTGTCTTACCTTGTTCCATAGTTATAATACAATACATTTGTTTGAGTGGTTCTGGTAGGATTGGTCACGCATCATCGTGATAGTCACCATTAGGTAAAACTTTTGTATATACACGTTGTCTTACCTTCTTCCATAGTTATAATACAATACATTTGTTTGACTGATTCTGGTAGGATTGATCACGCATCATCGTCATAGTCACCATTAGTTTAATGGATGTACGAAAATTCCTAACACGTAGGTAGGTTTGTCAATTTATTATGATATTTGCAATTATGATAATTTGTTAAGATTAGAGTGGCTTATAAGGAACTAGATTTTGTTCCCATCCACCATGAATGACTGGGACTACTACATGCGTTTCGCAGGGCTATTGTTTTGACTTCACACATTTCTAATTCATCTTTTGTTCAATGTCAGCCTGGTAAGTTCTTACTGCCAGGAAATATAATAATTCATGCATGTGTTGAATTCTTTTGTTGCGGTTCTTCTATCCTGTAGTTTTTGATAAAAATGGCAATATTTGTATTAAAATAAAACCTACTGGTTAGCGCTACGAAAGAGAGTCTGAACTAGGAGAGGTTGGCTCTGCAGAACACCCTACATTGTTCATCAGTATTACACATTAAATAGAATACATGGTTTTAGGGAAGTTAGAACAACATCCTAACAAATAGAAACTAATTCCTATCTTGAGGCTACGTGAACCAACTCTACCTATTCTAGGATATTCTCCATTATCTTCAACACTACCCCTTAATGGAGAATGGGTTCACATATATGCCTAACATCTCCCTAAACATTTGAAACTTAACTTTTACAAGAGGCTTAGTGAAAACATTTGCAAAATTATCACATGTATTAAAATATTGCAGATGAATTGTTTTGGATTGCACTTTCTCCCTTACAAAATGAAATTAAGTATCAATATGTTTCGTGTTTTTGTGAAACACCGGAATGTTGGTCAGTTTGATTGAACTTTGGTTGTCACATTTAATTGTTGTTGCGATTGTCTGTTCTTTCCCAACATCTTGGAGAAGTCTCTGCAACCAAACCGCCTTTCATTTTGCTGCAAACATGGCTTGATACTTTGCTTCTGTTGAGGACAAGGAGACTACATTTTGCTTCTTGCCGCTCCACGTGATCACCCCGGATCCAAGACTGAATGCATAACCTGTTATAGATCTACGATCATCTACATTTCCTGCCCAATCTAAATCTCCAAATCCTGTGAATCTAACATCAGAAGAGTCAGTGTAAATAATTCCATAATCTACAGTACCTTGTAGATACCTCAAAGCACTATTTGCTGCATTCCAATGGCTTTCAAGTGGCTTAGACATAAATTGGCTTAACACGCTGATTGCATAAGCCAAATCAGGTCTAGTGGTGGTTAGGTAGATCATACTCCCAACCAGCTATCTATAAAGTGTTGCATTTGATGCTTTTGAGCCATCCGCACACTGCAATTTGATGTTTTGTTGCAATGGTACAGATGCCAGCTTACACTGATCCATTCTAAACTTTTCTAATAGGCCTTTGACATACTTTGCTTGAGACAGAAATGTTTGACCTGAATTTCTCTAGATCTCGAGACCTAAACAATATCTGAGTTCACCGAGATGCTTCATCTCAAACATCTATGATGCATGAGCATCAAGGGTATTTCTTTTATTTGTAAATATCTTAGAAAAGGGGGTGTGACAATTTTTAATATTTTATTTAATTAATTTGTTATTTTAAATAAAATAGGAGGAAGTGAGGATTTTTGTAAATATCCTTTTATTAATTAAAAGGATATGTGAGAATTTAGTTAGTTAAGGAGATGAAGGGATAAGATTCTAGATAATAGGATTGTTGATATATTCTAGTGGTGTTGAGATATTGAGGGGATTGAGCATTTAATTAGATCATTTTTAAAATTGTATAAATTAGAAGGCCTCAAAGGCAAATGGGACACTTGAATAGTGAAAGTGAGAGTGTGAGCAGTGAAGGGGTTTCTGTTTGGCAACCTTCAACAATTGTAAAGGGAAAAATAATTGGAAATTAGACCTAGGAAAGGATTGTATTGTAAGTGTTTTGTGTGTCAATACAGCCTTTGATTTTTTACTGTATGTCCAGTATTGAGTTTGCGTGAGATTGGATTTATGTGTTCAATGAATAAAACATAATTAGGTTGTAATGAGTTCTATGTATCTGTGGAATAGAGATTCAATTTTATATCTCACTCTCAAGTTTTATATTACAAATTCAATTCAGAAAGTGATGAAGGTCGAATGCATTAATGAAAAGCCGACTAAGGTTTTTGACTGCATTGGTGATGTGAAAGATGGAATTAAAAATAATTATTAATTGAAATGTCCAACATGAAATTAAGCCTGCATTCTCTGTGGGAACGATTGTATTTCGTTTCATTGGAGCTGAAAGCGCTATTCTATGTCAATTAGTGGATTCATATTATAATTTCTATCTTCAGAAATCGATTAGGTACGTTGGGTAAATCGATCTTTACATACATCGATTTGAGCATTTGCTGTGATATGAATCACTGGAATTGTGTGGGTAAATCGATTGCTGTGATATGTAGCGCTGCATGTGTGTTCATTGCAATCATTTCAAGTCCACATGCTATTTGGCACTAACAATGCAAGTGTCAAAGATACAGATTGAATGGAAGTGCACAGGTGTGTTTCCCCAAATCATACAAGGAGAGAAGCGTTGCTTCAGCTGAGTAGAAGAATGTTGACATTTAACTTCAGAAATTGTGTTAGTAAGGTTGTATCAATATTGAATGGCGTTAAACCCAGCGTGAAGCAGTGGCTAATCTGTCAGAAGCTGCGTGCTTGAAGGTAAATCTTGTGCAAAGTCTGTGACCGATATTGTTTACATTATATGCTGAGTAGAAAAGTCGATTTGAATGTTGAACACCGATCTATTGTGTGATGGTTAATACGATTAATTCTGTGGAAATCGAGTGAAGTTTGTCATCGATGTTTTCTGTGTTAGCAATGGAAAAATCGATATATATATATATATATATATATATATATATATATATATATATATATATATATATATATATATATATATATATATATATATATATATATATATATATATATATATATATATATATCTGTGTGTGTGTGTGTGTGTGTGTGTGTGTGCGCGTGTGTGTGTGTATAGCCATTGAATTATTTGTTGGATCGGTCGATATGAACATTTGGATGTTGGCAGTGATGATCAGTTATATGTAATGCTGAAACTATGAGTGATGCCATCGATACCTCATTGTCATCAACATTTCAATCATGACTGTGTTTTTTTTACTGTGCGCTGCATAATTATTTAATCGAATTGATTCACACGCTGTTTGGATACATTGTGGGCATGGCTGTATTGAGTTATATGAATGGGAGTTCAAAGTGTTTGATGGGGCGTTTGTTCTTGAACAGAATTGAGCTTTAAGCTGTTAATACATCTTGATTGAGGCATATATGTTAGTTGTATACATCCAAACAGTCAAGACAGTGATTCTGGGATTATGAAAAGAGGAAAATTTTGTTAAGAGTAGGAAAGTTCTAATTTTCCTACATCATTTTTTGGTATCAGAGCCTGGCTCTGTTGAGATTGAAGAATGTTTGTTTTCTGAATGAAGACAGAAGGTTTTGTTGAAGAGCTGGAATAGCTCTGGGAGAGGATTCAAGTTTTTTTTTAATTTAGTTAATTGCATGTGGTGAATGAATGTCGGATTGTGAAACTGATGAAGATGGCAGCACAGGTATGCAAGTGCAGTTGAGGAAGGAAGCGAGATCAACAGGATCTTGAAAGGTGAGATTGTGTAGTTGATATTTAACTCTGGTTTGAAGACTATTTACAGAATTTGGTTGCAGGCATAGTGGAGAAATCTCAGCAGGAAGAAGCAGATCACAACTTGAGAGTAGTGATGGAATCCAACAGAGGATTCTAGGTGTGTGGCAGAACCTAAAGATTCAACGGAGGTTGAATGAAAAGGACAAGTGTGTTCTTAAGAGTTGCAGATGAGAAAAGCCTGAAGGAGCAGTGGAGAATGCTCGAAAGGTTCCAGCAGAGGACCGGGTGATTACCAAAAGACCAGATCCAGAGGAAGGGATTGGTGAGGTAAGTGGCAGCAGGAGAGGTTACTGTTGCAGAGGCTTGATGCAACTCATGAGTGAGAAACTCATGGCGAAGGAAATGACTACTAAAAGTCATAAAGGAGAAAGCAGAGGTTCAGAGGGAAAACACATTAGAATGAGGGAGAAAGATACTAAGGCAAATGACATATTGAAGCAGTGGACTAATGAAGAGTACGAGAAAGAGAAAGCTGAGATCGCAATTCATCTTGAGTTATTGATGGAGTTGTTGCAGGAGAATATGAAAGGCGAGAGACATCGTTGGATGATGAGGAAGAGAGTAAAGTGGCAGAGGCTATACCAGAAAAGGGATCAAAAGATAAACATGCAGTTAACAGAAGAGCTGAAGAAGCTCGAGCAGATCATGGATGTACAATTGAGACGAGAAGAACTCAAAGTAGCTGAGTTGGAAGAGGAGGTTTCCATTGATGAAACAGAGGAGGAGATCATTGATGATTTCTTGAGTTATTGGGTAGATCCAAACCAACTGGATAATGTGAACTCTTGTATTTTTGTAGCTGATAATTTTGATGTGGTTACAGGGGCTGAGGAGGATGTGCAATCTTGTGAAGCTGTCGCAAGTGTGGAAAGGAGTCTTTCAGGAGATAAGTACTCTAAAGAATAGGGCAGTGATACTTTTACTGTTACAGTACAGGAGGAAGTTCATATAAATGAAAAGGAGATTCAGCTAGAAGAGTTGGTATATGAACTGACGGTTAAAGTTGTTGAAACTTGTAGTTTTCAAACTGACGAGTTGTGTATGAATGCAGGGATGATACATGATGATGATCAATTGTTTTTATTAAGTGATGGACAGATAACTGAGTTTATTGCAGGAGTTGAGAATCAGAATTATGTTCTGATAACAGATGATGAGATGGTGACAACAGAAAGCTTGGCTTGTGAAAGTATTGAAGATTGCACAGAAAGTTTCTCAAAGGAGATGACAGGTTTATGGCATGAGTTAAGGGTTCTAGAGCAGAGACTAGAAGCACAGAGGATAAGTGTTCAGAGTATAAAAACAGAGATGATTGTAAATAAAGAGGTTCCGGAAGACAGAGGCATTCTCGAAGAAGATGATGTCGAGGAGAGACTAACTGATAGTCTCAAGAATGATTGGGATCAGCATACTGAAGTGCTGGCAGTGGGAAGTAAGGCACTAAGGCCTTATGATTTTTATTCTAACAAGTGTTTTGTGAATGCAGGTATTGTTGCAGGTACTGGTGAATATTTGACTCAGTCGAGCAGTCAAATGAAGGGAGAAGAGGTTTTCTGTTCCAGAAGACAAGAGGGAATGGATGATCGGGTGGCAGTCAGAACAGAAACAAGCATAGAAGCAAGAAGTCAGCAAGTGACAGTACAAATAGAGAAAGTAAAAACTGAGCAAGCCGTCTTAGCTCAGCAGACAGTTAGAAATCAGCAGTCGGGAGATTTATTGGACCGAGAGATTGAAAGCATCAGAAAATTGATGATGAAAGTATCCCGGAAGAGGTCAGCAGCAAGAAAGAAAAGGAAAGACAATAAGAGAAAGACAGCGAAAGATAGCAAGAGCAGAGCAAGTGGAGCATTACAACACAAAATATGGAAACCTGGAGGACAACAGTAGATAACAACAGCAATAAAGCAATTGACAAGCACGGAAAGATTACAAAATAAAATTTGGGATCCAGGAGGAAATAATTATCCAGACTTATGACCAGGTGGTCATGAATTTTCTTACATGGGGAGTCTGATGCAGGAGCATCAAGGGTATTTTTTTATTTGTAAATATGTTAGAAAAGGGGGTGTGACAATTTTTAATATTTTATTTAATTAATTTGTTATTTTAAATAAAATAGGAGGAAGTGAGGATTTTTGTAAATATCCTTTTATTAATTAAAAGGATATGTGAGAATTTAGTTAGTTAAGGAGATGAAGGGATAAGATTCTAGATAATAGGATTTGTTGAGATATTCTAGTGGTGTTGAGATATTAAGGGGATTGAGCATTTAATTAGATCATTTTTAAAATTGTATAAATTAGAAGGCCTCAAAGGCAAATGGGACACTTGAATAGTGAGAGTGAGAGTGTGAGCAGTGAAGGGGTTTCTGTTTGGCAGCCTTCAGCAATTGTAAAGGGCCAAATAATTGGAAATCAGGCCTAGGAAAGGATTGTATTGTAAGTGTTTTGTGTGTCAATACAGCCTTTGATTTTTTACTGTATGTCCAGTATTGAGTTTGCGTGAGATTGGATTTATGTGTTCAATGAATAAAATGAAATTAGGTTGTAATGAATTGTATGTATCTGTGGAATAGAGATTCGATTTTATATCTCACTCTCAAGTTTTATATTACAAATTCAATTCAGAAAGTGATGAAGGTCGAATGCATTAATGAAAAGCCGACTAATGTTATTGACTGCGCTGGTGATGCGAATGATGGAATTAAAAATAATTATTAATGGAAATGTCCAACATGAAATTAAGCCTGCATTCTCTGTGGGAAGGATTGTATTTCGTTTCATTGAAGTTGAAAGCGTTGTTCTATGTCAATTAGTGGATCCATATTATAATTGCTATCTTCAGAAATCGATTAGGTATGTTGGGTAAATCGATCTTTACATACATCGATTTGAGCATTTGTTGTGATATGTAGCGCTGGAATTGTGTGGGTAAATCGATTGCTGTGATATGTAGCGCTGGATGTGTGTTCATTGCAATCATTTCAAGTCCACATGTTTTTTGGCACTAACAATGCAAGTGTCAAAGATACAGATTGAATGGAAGCGCACAGGTGTGTTTCAACAAATCATACACGGAGAGAAGTGTTGTTTCAGCTGAGGAGAAGAATATTGACATTTAACTTCAGAAATTGTGTTAGTAAGGTTGTATCAATATTGAATGGCATTAAACCCAGCGTTAAGCAGTGGCTAATCTGTCAGAAGCTGCGTGCTTGAAGGTAAATCTTTTGCAAAGTCTGTGACCGATATTGTTTACATTATATGCTGAGTAGAAAAGTCGATTTGAATGTTGAACACCGACCTATTGTGTGATGATTAATACGATTAATTCTGTGGAAATGGAGTGAAGTTTGTCATCGATGTTTTCTGTGTTAGCAATGGAAAAATCGATATATCTATGTATAGCCATTGAATTATTTGCCGGATCGGTCGATATGAACATTTGGATGTTGGCAGTGATGATCAGTTATATGTAATGCTGAAACTATGAGTGATGCCATCGATACCTCATTGTCATCCACATTTCAATCATGACTGTGTTTTTTTTTTTACTGTGCACTACATAATTATTTAATCGAATTGATTCACACGCTGTTTGGATACATTTTGGGCATGGCTATATTGAGTTATATGAATGGGAGTTCAAAGTGTTTGATGGGGCGTTGTTTCTTGAACAGAATTGAGCTTTAAGCTGTTAATACATCTTGATTGAGACATATATTCTAGTTGTATACATCCAAACAGTCAAGACAACGATTCTGGGATTATGAAAAGAGGAAAATTTTGTTAAGAGTAGGAAAGTTCTAATTTTTGTACATCAATCTATGACATCTGCTACTTGATTTCATCAATTAGATATATAACATCTCTTGTAATTATCAAATTGCCTACATATAATTAAATTAGCACTACGCACCCTTGTTCATCTTTCATGGTGTAAAGATTAGAGTCATTCTTACTTTTATTATAGCCAACTTGAAGAAAAAATGAATCAATTTTCTCATACCATGAGTTGGGAGCTTGTTTTAGTCCATAGAGTGCCTTCTTCAACCTATAGAATAAATGTTCTTTTCCCTTCTAGACAAACCCTTCTAGTTGCTCTAAATAAACCTCTTCTTTCAGTTCTCCATTCAGAAATGTATACTTTACATCTAGTTGGTGCATCATCCAATGTTTCTTGGTAGCTAAAGCAATTAACATTCTGATGGTATTCAATTTCGCTACAAGGGCGAAGGTTTCTTCATAATCTATCTCTTCTTTTTGTGTGTACCCCTTTGCAACAAACCTAGCTTTCAGTTTTTCTATAGTTGCATCTGCATTAATTTTTGGTTTATATAACCATTTGCAACCTATGACCTATTTTCCTGTAGGGAATTCTACCAATTCCAAAGTGTTGTTTCTGACTATTGAATCATATTCCTGTTCCATGGCTATTTTTCATTCATTATTTTCATTTTCTTCTTTATAACTAGACGTTCCAAACAAATTCATCATACTGGTTATAAAAGCATTTTCCCTATATCTTGCAGGCATTTAAGCTTTCCTACTTGATCTCCTGTGTGGTGGAGTGGTGGTTGCAAACCTTATTTCTTCCTATTGCTATTGTTGTTGCTGTTGCTGTTGTTGTTGTTGTTGTTGTTGTTGCTGCTGCTATTGTTGTTGTTGTTCATCCTCTACCTTTGTTTGCTACTAACCCTAATTGTTCTCTGCTTCTTCTTCCTCAAGGTACAGAATGTCCCATCCGTCATAGTGCTCACCAATTTCTTCATTATCCTACTCATGGAATTTAACATCTCTACTAACAAAGATCTTGTGAGTAGAGGAATTAAATAATCTGTATGCTTTATATGATGAACAATACCCTATAAAAGTACATCTGATGGCTTTTGGGTCTAATTTATTTCTATCTTCCTTTGGTATGTGGGAAATTTCTTTACATCCAAATATTCTTAATTGTTTTACTACAGGTTTATATCCATATAAAGCTTCAAAAGGAGTTTTAAACTCGAGACTTCTTGTAGGACTCCTATTTTTAAAATAAACTGCAGTATTCACTGCTTCAGCCAAAAAACCATTTGAAAGATTCCTACCTTTAAGCATACTTCTAGCACATTCCACAAGAGTTTTGTTTTTCCTTTCTATTACTCCATTCTGCTGTGGAGTATGGGGTACTATAAACTACTACAAAATTCCATGATCTTCACAATATCTGATGAGTTCATCTTTCTTGTATTCTCCCCCTTGATCAGAGTAGAGAATTTTTATCTGTTTCTCTGTTTGTCTTTCAATCATATTTTTAAACTGCTTAAAGTATTCGAATGTATGACTCCTTACTTATGAAATAAACCCAAGAAAACTTCGTACAATCATCAATAAACATTGGGAAATACATTGGACCTCCTAATGATTTTGTCTGCATGGGACCAAAAAGGTCTATGTGCACTAACTCTAGTATATCCCTTTGTTTCTTTTCTACTCTAACAGGGAATTCTTCTCTATGCATTTTTCCTAAAGTACAAGCATTGCAATCATTATGTAATTGCTTTAGCATAGGAAGATCTCTTACTATTTCTTTCCTCTATAGTAACAACAAATCATTGTAATTGATGTGGCCGAATCTCTAGTGCCAAATCTCTTTTGTAGTTAGGCTCGCTACTATCAATGCTTGAATCAGTGTAGGTCTCATATCCAACTTGTACAGTTTTCCTTTTCGGGTTCCTGTAGCAATTTTATTCATTCCATCTAGTAGATCCTTAATGTAATAGTTATATTTTGAAAATTCAACTTTCAAATCTTGATCTGTAATCATTGATATAGAAATCAAGTTCTTTGTTATGCCAGGCACATACATTACATTGTAAATTTGTTTAATATTACCTTTAGGTAGAATGACAAAAACTTCCCCACATCCTTTGATTTTATGACTTGTGTCATCTCCTAGGTAAATCTGTGCACCTTTGTTGATCTCTTTAAAATCCTCCAGCCAATGCTTGTTCCCTGTCATGTGTGTTGACGCTCCTGAATCTACATACCAGATGTCTGCATCAACATTTTCATCACTATCTACCATGAACAACCTCAAATTCTGCACCTGATCACTATTCGCGAGATGACCTTCATGTCCCTTTGGCTTCTGATTTTCTTCATGATACTTCTTTTTCCTACACTCCCTGGCAATATGACCCAATTTTCTGCAATAAAAACATTTAGTTTTAGAGTAGCTTTTATTCGAGTGCATACCTTGGGTCAGATTTCGCCATTCATGTTAACTTGCTCCATTTTGTTGTTGTGGACCTCCTTTCCCTTTGTAAAAGTTTTTCCTCACCACCAATGCAAGATCGCCACTTTGCGGCTCCAGAGTTGATCTCTTCTCTTCTTCCTGCATTAGTATACGTGTAAGCTCTTCAAAATGCGGGATCTTTTCTCTGGCATTGATCCCACTGATGAACCTCTAATGATCATCAGTAACACCATTCATTGTAATGGTCACAACATATGTATCGTCTTTTGTATGACCAGTGTCTGATAACTTGGTTTTTAGATCCTTGATCCTTGCTACGAATGAAGCAATCGTTTCATTCTCCTCCATTTTCATGGATAGAATCTTACTCTTGAGGAATAGAAGACGATTTTAATTTTTGATCTTGTACAATTCCTTTAGAATTCCTCAGATCTCGTTAGTTGACTTACCTCCTCTAATGTGCGGTATAATGCAGTCTTTCACTGACGTCTTTAACATTGTCATTGCTTTGCTTTCTCATTTCTCCCAACCTGGGACCAATACTGATCTAGCCGCAGGCATCGAATCATCCCCATTCACAATCCTCCAAGCACTCTGTGCTTCTAGCAGAGTCTGCATCTTAAACTTCCAATTTGCATAATTAGAGCCATCGAGCTTGTTATGCTTGTTCATGCATACTTCAAATATGTTGTTATTCGTCTTGGCGATTTAGAAAAAAAAATCGATAGGTAAAAGATGTTAAATTTACCCCAGATGTGTGACAGAGACAGATCATTGTTGTTTGATCTCGCAACACACGCGCAGACCACCGTGGCTTTCTTCTCAGCCTCCAGACAACCTCCTATTGTCAGTTACAACCTTGTTCTTGGCTTCCCCACTAAGCTTCTCTAACAACTACAACCTTGTTCTTGGCTCCCTTTGCAATTTCTTTGATTTACACGATCATCGCAGATATACACCCAATATCCGAGACGGTCATAGAAATACACCAATTTTCTGAGACTAGTCATAGATATATGCCGAATATCTGAGAAGGTCGCAGAGATACACCAATTTTCTGAGACCATCACAGCTGTACACTGAAAAACTACGACGATCGAAAAATGAAAATTTCGAGAAGTGTAATAATGCTATCGTCACGGCTATCCACTCAAAACCTTTGACAATTTCGGTTCAAAGAACCAGCCACCAGCCACCATACAGGTTCCTCAGCCCTGATGCTCTGGTACCATGATAAAAATGGAAATGTTTGTATTAAAATAAAACCCACTAGTCAGCTCTATGAAAGAGAGTCTGAGCCAGGAGAGTTTGGCTCTGCAGAACGCTTTACATTGTTCATCAACATTATGCATTAAATAGAATACATGGTTTCATGGAAATTAGAACAACATCCTAAGAAATAGAAACTAATTCCTATCCTGAGGCTACGTGAACCAAGTCTACCTATTCTAGGATATTCTCCATTATCTTCAATAGTTTTTGGTGGCAATCGATTAAGGGTTCTAGTGGCATCAATCAAAGAAGCATTTTGTAGCAATACTAGGTGCGGTCCTTACCACTGAAATTTTTTGAAGGGCGATTTATAGTAGGTACACATCTTCTCCATTTATGGTGACCATTAAAGGTAAGAATGAGGTTGGATTGGAATACAATGTTTTTTTAGATATGAGAAAGTTTTTGAAAGATTGACGGGAACATAAACATTTTCAAAATATTTGATCCCAAGGATTCTAAAAACCTTGGATTTATATTACAAAATTAAAAAAATTATGTAAGTACTTAGAAAGAAAATAAGAATACTATGTCTATTTTGTTAAATAAAAAAAAGTAAATTATGAAGTTTCCACTTAAATTTGAAAAGAGATAGACATCAGACCTTTGGCATCCAAGCTACTTCCATTGAAGTGACTGACTTTGATGACAATACTCCACCCATCTCAACTTTGCCATACATTGTTTACCTTTTTCTATTTAATTTTTTAATATTATTTAAACTAATAATACTAATTAAAAAATGATAGAGCAATATGGACAAAGAATTAAGGACAAGGCAGATAATGATACATCACGATGATGAGCTCCTGGGATGGGGTCATACCACTAGAGGCACTTTCTCCATCAGCGAAGCCTATGAAATTCAAAACAGGTAGGAGGAGGAACGGCAAGATAAAATATGAGGCAAACTTTGGAAGGGGGGTAGTGGCAAAAAGTAACCCACTTCCTATGGATGGTATAGAAAGGTCGCATCCTAACCTGGGATCAGTTACAGAAAAGAGGATTCCATAGACCCTCCCTTTGTGGGCTATGCAATGAAAATGTGGAAGATATGGAACATATCCTTTAACAATTGTCCATTTCTGGAACAAAAATGGAGACAAATGAGGATTTTTTGAAAGGTTGGATATAGATCCAACCAATATCAGAGGAACAATATCAATATGGCAAAATCACATCTATTCTATCCCTATGGTAAACAACACTTGGTCCCTTAGTCTAGGCTTCACCCTATGGGCCATATGGAAAGAGAGAAACCGTAGACTGTTCAAGCATAAAATGACCTCGCAGGAAAAAGTGTCGGAAGGTATTGTTCAAAACATCATAGAAACATTCCTGGAAGAAGCATGGAAAAAAGAAGATTGGCAAGTGCCACCCCAAGAAGGACGAATACTGCAAAAACTAAATTTAGCAATGGGAATGATCAACAGTAACACATGAAAGACAAGCAAAGCTGTCACAAGCTCCAGGTCCCACTTTTCCCCTCCGGCCAAAGGAGTCATCAAGCTTAACTTTGACAGGGCCTCCAAGGGTAACCCAAGAGAAGTAGGTCTGGGGGGCCTCTTCCGAGACTCCGAGGCCCACACTTGCTTCATCTATGTTGAAAGTTGTGGGATTGCTAGTAACAATGAGGCGGAGTTCGCTGTAGTTAGACAAGGCCTACTAAAAGCCATCAAACTGGGGTATAGAAACCTGGAAGTGGAGGGGGATTCTCGCCTAGTAATCAATATAGTGACAAAACTCAACAATGGCACAAAGTGGGACAAACTTAGTCAGAGCTGGAGAACAACAAGATTAATCTAGGAAATAGGGGAAATTCTCCCCAACTTTGAATATATTTAGGCAAAACATGTAAGGAGAGAAGGAAACAAGGGAGTGGATTTCTTGGCAAACTGGGGATGCATCCATCAACAAGAGCGGTTGGAAAAACAATGGTCAGTCCAACCAAGGGACACAACCTTTAAAACCTTTGACATAATCCTGCAACAAGTTTGTAGAAAATACAAGGAATATAGAACCAGAAAACATAAGCCCCCGATCGAGATGAGTGTGGTGTCAGAGGTGCCAGGCCTGAGTGGACATGGGCTGGATAGTGAAATCCATTGTAGCCACGTCCCACATGCTCAAGGCAGGGAGTGCAGTGTCCTCTGCCTTGATTGCATTGGAGGTGGGCAAGTAAGGTAGCGGAGGGCGACATAAATGAAGGTGGCAAAGGGGGAATGGGTCTTGGACATGCAGGGAATGCAGAAGTTATAACAGGGAAGAAAGGAGTAGCAAAGCAGAAGGGAGGAGAAGCAATGAAGGTCAAGGGAAAGCGTCGACCATCTGGTATGTAGTCTTTCCCGTGACACTGTTTAATTCGTATGATCTGGTTAGGTTCCAAGGGAAATTCCATGAGTCAGAGGGAGAGTTGCTGCGAAGGAGGGAGAGGCACGAGACCACCCCAGAGAGGCTTAGCTGAGCTAGGGAGAAACCAGGGTAGACAAGGGGGAAATTTCACTTGGCTCTGCGTTGTTTTGACTCTGCTCTTGAGCAGAAGCTAGGGCTATGGCATGGTGGGCACTGCGAGGAGCCTCGATACACGATCGATATGCAGTGACTAACCTTCGGGTTGGGATTAGCATGGTGGGAAATGCGCTAAAAAAACCCGAGCAAATTGCAAGGCAGGACCATAGGGGAATTGCCAGGAACCCCGGGGGGCATGAGAGGCAGAGAAGTGAGTTGAAAGCAGACTGGAGCTAGCAAGCAGAGGCAAGGGTCTGTGGATATGGGAGCACTAGTAGCACCTAGCTACATATGGGTCTGTGAGCCAGGATATGGCCACAAGAGGGTGACCAATACCAGAACTAGGGTAAAGGCGCGAGGCAGGGAGATAAGCCTCAGGACTCCTGCTTGGTTTCCATAACCACTGGCCACCTGTGGGCATAGGGGTGTCTCTACCTGATGTAGGACAGGCATGGTAGTGAAGTATGGATATCACATTTGCACTACGTTGCGATGAAGGAGGTAGTGAATCTAATGATTTTGAACTGTATACAAGTTATAAGTTAGCAAGGCATGGCTGCAGCACGACGTGGCTGTGGCCAGGGTAACAAAGGCCTAAAACCCTAGGGAACCAAATGCTCAAGTAGGACGAATGGTCGCAGGGGTCCCAAGGCTACCAAGCGCATCATATTTGAGGCAACCGAGAGTTACAAAGAGGAAGTGGATGATGGAATCCAAAAACAGATGGATGGTTGGGAAGACTAGTTGAAGAATAAGTTGGAACCAGATGATGAAATTGAGGTCTAGAGAACAATGGTGCCTAACCCAGGAACCACAATAGGGCGGATTACCTATATTTTCTGATGAAAAGTCTGCTAGGCAAAGCACTTGAGCAAATTTCTGTGGGGATGGTAGTTACCGTGCAGGGCCCTCCCAACTACAAGATAGATATGGAAAAGATCCTATTCCAGCTGGATAAACATGATGTTAGGATGGACAGTATTAACAGACGCATCCCATGCATTGGGGAGCTTTGGAATGCCAGAAGCAACTACAGAAGATCCTGCCCTAGTAGCTTCTGACACTGGGGAGCAGAACGACAAGCAAGACTAGTCTACCTATGCTTAAGTTTTTGTTTATGGATGTAACATTTAAATTTTATGTTCCCTATGTTAGATGTTATAGTTATGAAGTTTGTTATCACGAGACTGAAACATACCTAGCTCTACTAGAAAGACTGAAGAAGTTATGTTTTTGGATGGCGTATAATGCTGACTGATGGACAACAGACTCGGTTTCCCCTCAGGGCGAGTTGAGGTGACCGCTGTGTGGTATAAATTTGTTTCATATACATAATAGAAAATAGACAGCCTTACCAAACATTACAAAAAAAATTTAATACTAATTGAAAAATATAAATAACAACCAATAATGCTAATTAAACCATATAAATAAAAAAACATCCCCATACATTATTTACTTCGTTTTTTTTGTATTTAATATTATTTCAACTAATAAGGCTTATTATATTATAAATATCAATAATGCCTTATACGTTGATTATTTGGCATATGCTTTATCGTAACAATTTGATGAAGTCTCGTACTTTTTAGAAACAATTGTAGATTCTTCTATAAAACTTTAATCAGGGAAGCTTGATGGCTCATCTTCTTTTCGGCACATGGAAGTATAAATCGACATCTTCCATAGATGTTTAGATTTGATTCGTAAATATGTACTCAAGTGTAGTAGGTTTGAAGTTCAACTCTGCATATCCATCAGTTTGAATTTGATTTGAAATATAATGTGGCCCAAGCTAGAGTAAGAGGAGTAAAGCTTACAACACTTTCAGTTTTCAGCTACAGTGTTGTTTGACGATATGCTTGCTACATTGAATCATGTTAGATTTAACTACAACATATTGATAGCTTAGTTTATCAAGTTCTATTTTAAGATATTCATCAGAGACACGAACACGAATATTCGTGTAGACTTTTAGCAGCACCACTTTTCTGCACAACTGGAACCTTACCAAATAGGGCTGGGACCTTGGCTGTCCCTACGCGAATGGAACAAACAAATAAACAAGAACATTTAAATCGAACAAGTTAAACTATAGAGAATATGAATGATTCGTTGATACTTGGTCATTTTCATTCATTGAATGTAGCTGAGGAAATCGTTTTTTGTCCAAGTACAATGAATGTATACATTACAGTGAAAACTTAAGCAGGTGATCATACCTCTAGTTATGCATCGATCATGGCCACAAGTACAGACCGTCGCTATTGTCACCCACAGCTAGTTCTCGACGCATGGAGTTCCTTCAGGCACTTCGTCGGGTACAAAAGCATGCAACATTTAAGATGTGAGCGCATGGAGAGATCGTTTCGCTGAAGTGTTTGGAGGAACTTCGGGCGTCACTGAACTGCCAAACTGTTTCTGCCGCTTACAGTGAAAGCATTGGTGCGTACAACCTATTCATTTGTATTTTAATGTAGTTGTAATTCATTTTCTTAGCTTGCACTTGTATTTCAATGTACAACATATTCATATTGGCACTACCTCGAGAGGTTCCCTTAGGGCGTACAAAAAACAACATTGATTTTTATTTAATGTAAATTTTGTATTATTTTGATATTAATTTTTATAAATGAGTTAGTTTGTTGTGAAGTGTGGGTGTAGTTTGAGTGGTAGGGAGGAGTCATTCTTATTTTAGGGTTTTAAGGAGATTAACATGTTATTTTTTTGGGAATAAAACTTATATGAAAAAGAAACGGCTCATCTAAAAATGAGTGGTTTTCCCTAGAGAGAAAGTGTATTGATCTCTGTAATGATACAATAAACCACACTACATAAATAAATAAAATAATTATTTTTTTCCCTAATAAAAAAAATCATACTTGTAATAGTCATTTCATCCATAAACATATTTTCTTTAGTAATATCAAAATATAATGTTCAATATATTTCCAATTATGATTTTGATAATGTCGTGCCCCATTACAATGTCAACTGGAGAAGAGTTATAAACCAATGTACTTACAGCGAAAGCACACCAATCATGGTTACATATTCAATTTTCACTACTTCATAGGTCACTGATTCAAAACATCTACAACACGAGTACTTCATTAACATTTTCGAGTTGAAGACAATGATATAGAGGTTGGTAAAAATTCTTTCGTATATGATATTCATGGAATGAACTAAATATGACTATATGTAATCCAATGCAATGAGATAGGCTTCAACGATGCTACTATAGATATTTCTTTTTGAAAAACTAAATATATGCTTCCAACACTGTCACTTAGACATAAATCAAGATCTACCACTTGAACATAAATCAAGATCTACCAAACTAGGGGCATAAATGTTATTTTAGAACGATGCTACTAAAGATACTTTTCTTGAAAAACTAAATATATGCTTCCAACACTGTCACTTGGACATAAATCAAGATCTACCACATGGACATAAATTGGTGGGTCCAGCCCACCTTGTCACACTACCCAAAGCTAATAATGCTCAAATAAATGGAATTAAATGATGGAAATTGGATTACATGCAATGTTGATTCATTCGATGGTTGATTGTAATGATTTTAAATTAGTTTTGGGGTCCACACTTATGATTGGTACTTTGCACTACAGTCGATGGACAAGTGTCCACCTCTTGGGATTTTCAACCCCGCCTTGGTATGGGAGATCAAACCCTAACACTGGTCATTTGCATGCGCGTTTGTTGAGTTTGAGAGCTCTGCGTTTTGATATGCTGCGGTTGTTTCTGTGTGTTTTTTCTACTGTTACTGTGCTCTGGTTCGGCTCTTGACCTGAAAATGTCGTCTTCTATCTGGTATGAACCTCTGTTGAACCTGTTAATTTCGTTCACGTTGCTTTATCTGCACTTGTTCTTGTGGGCAGTTGTGAAACTGTAGTTTGCTGGTTAAACTCTGAGTTTTCTCTGTGTGTGATGCTAATGTCAGTTGTTTGCTAGATAATGCGACTCTTTCCAGTCTTGAATCTTTCTAGGCGATAGTTGTTGAGTCCCTGGTCGTCTTCCCTCGGTTTTGTACAGGATGCGGTTGCAGTTCTCAGCTTCGACTTCTTCAGCGATGCAAAGGTAAGTTCTCTGGTTCTATGTTGTCAGTTATCTCCTCTTTTCCCTCAATTGACTGATGTTTTTGCTCCTCTGCAAGCAGGGTAACCGTAATGGACTACCATGACTGCAGCTTGTCTCTGTCAGGTAATTTTGAACCAAGGTTTTGTTCTTCCTTCTGTTCTTGAATTACTCTGTCACTAAATACTCACGAGATTTGATTAATGTTTGTCATTGCAAGTATAATGACCTAGAGGGTTTCGGAATTCGGCTATTCGAGACTCCGGCTAGACCCGGGTAGAGTTATTCTCTGTTCTTCTTGTCATTTGCATTCAATGTCATAGGCTTGGGTTATTGTAATTCTTGTTTCAAAGATTTCTTACGCTGTCAACTGTATGAAGTCATAGGCCGTTGGCTTGCACAGTTGTTCTATTAGTTAGTTGTTGCAGGTGCAGCCTTAGGGTCTCTAGGCCCACATGCTATGTTACCCTCAAACTTGTAATATGTTATTGTATGGACTGTATAATTATTCGAACGAGGTTTTGAAACTGTGTATGACTGAACAGAGATTTCTCGTGCTTATTTTATAAATAAAACAGTGGGTTTACTCTTCAGGCATACCTGGATATTTTGCTTGGTTTTCTATTCGGTAATGCTTGTGCCTTATCCGTACGTTAATGCTCGAATTATACAACTCGTCCTGGACTCCTCTGCATTTGTATACTTGTTAGGTTTAGGGTTTGTATGTCCCTGTTTCTGCAATGCATTCTTGAGTTATGTTTGCAAATTCATTTGGTTTCGTAGGCCTGCTTGAATCAATGCAATTCGAAACACATGTATGTGTATATGCTTGTAGAATAAAACAATGACTAGACTTTTATTGTTACTGGAAATCAACAGAATGACATGTAGATAGTTAAACAGTCACAGGATGCTGGAAAGAAATGTTTGTGTGCTCAGAGATATATTTCATTGGCTTTTTCATTTACTCTCTAAAAAGTCGAACCTTACAATTATGTTCTGTTCCATTTTTAAATGACTGTATGGAGTTGTTTTCTTCCAGCTACTGTTGGTTACAAATTTTTTAGTTCCAGGAACTGTTATTGTCCTATGTTATTAACATGAAAATGAAACTAATTACTTGCAACAATTTACCTAATTAATCCTCTACCTTCCTACGTACTGTTCTTTATTAAATTAAACAACATAAACAAAGAGAAAAAAGAAACTACATTGTTCAATCAACAAATTTCTCTTTTGTCCACTTTAGAGACCATGTAGCCTTTCCTTTTGACTTAACCCGTCAGCTAGATGCTCCTGTATCAGGCTCCCAAGGTAAGAAAAAATCATGGCTCCGTTCCATGAGCTCCTCCACAGAATAACTTGTCTTTTGTATCTATGTCGCGTCGAGCCACGAACTGTCCTCGATTGGACGGTTCCTCCACTTGACAAGGTATCATAGATACTCCTTCCTGCGAGTCCTCTTGGCTACCTGTGTGTCGAGAATCTTCTCGATCTCATGGGGTTGAGCCGAAGGCATGTGCCTCATCCAAGAACTGTCTCCAACTTGGGTGTCCCGTTTTGGCCATACCACACTATCTTCCTCCAGGTTGGTAGTATATGGGAACAGGTCTGGCACATTGAAAATAGGTGATATGCCTATATCTAGTGGCAGTTGTATCTGATAAGCGTTGGCTGTGAATTGATGCAAAATCTCGAAGGGACCAATCTTCTTGAATTTTATCTTATTATACATGCCCTTAGGAAACCGTTCTTTGCATAAGTGTGCAAGGAATTCATCACCTACATTGAATTGGACTTCTCGCCACTTTAGATCTGCCTGTTGTTTGTATTTTTGAATGATATCTTGCAACTTTGATTTCACCTCTTCGTGTAGTTCACTCATCACTACAGCAAAATCTTCCCCATCAGTACTTCTCTTCTCCAACTTTCCCAGATCTCGCAATTCATGTACTCCATGAGGATGCATACCGTACAAGATCTAAAATGGACTGTGTCCAGTGCTGCAGTTTGGTGAATCATTCTAAGCGAATTCTGCTTGAGCGAGCACACGATCCCATAACCGTGAATTTTCCCCAATCAAGCTGCGTAACAAGTTCCCCAAACTCTTGTTCACCACTTCCGTCTGCCTGTCAGTCTGCGGATGATATGTAGAACTGAAGTTTAACTGTGTGTCCAACTTCTTCCATAGGGTGCGCCAAAAGTATCCCATGAATTTTACGTCCCTGTCAGAAATGATAGATCTAGGTAGGCTGTGTAATCTAACAATCTTTGTGAAAAACAAGTGAGCTACATGAGTTGCATCACTAGTTCTTCGACAAGGGATGAAATGCGCCATTTTCAAAAACCTATCTACCACCACCATCATTGAGTCATAACCTCGCTATCTTCTAGGCAGTCCTAAGACAAATTCAATGCTTATTGATTCCCATGGTCTACTTGGAACAGGCAGTGGTGTGTAAAGTCCAGTGTTTTGACTATGTCCCTTCACAAGTTGGCAGACTTTACACCTATTCATATACCACTATACATCCCGTCACATTCTTGGCAAGTAATAGAAGTGTCTGAGCTGTTCCAAAGTTTTTCCTATGCCGAAATGTCTGGCTAGACCCCCCCTATGTTTCTCCTGTATAATATTTTCTCTCATCGAACAATCAGGAATACATAACTATCCCCCTCTAAACAGTAGTTCCTCCTGCAAGTTGTAGTCCAACCATGGAATTTTGTTCCTCAGCATGGGATTTTGACAGGCTTCATAGGCCTCTTTGAAATATGTGTCGTTCTGGTACAAATCTTTCAAATGCTCAAAACCCAACACCTTTATTATATTTTCCTGTAAGAGCAAGGCTCTTCTACTCAATGCATCTGCCACCTTATTGGCGTGCCCGCTGATGTGTTTCAACACAAAGGTGAAACTCTGCAAATACTCCACCCATTTTCATTCTTGTGGTCCAATTTGGGTTGTTGCTTTACATATTGTAGCGCTGAATTATCATAAAATAACACAAATTCAATCCCCAATAGGTAGTGTCTCCAAAGCTTTAAAGCTTGGACTACAACATAAAATTCCTTGTCATACGAGGAATATTTTTTCCTGATTTCATTGAATTTCTCACTGAAAAATGCAACAGGTTTTTCTTCTTAGCTGAGTATAGTGCCAATAGCTATACCACTTGCATCGCATCGAACCTGGAGAAGCTTATTAAAAACTGCTAACCTTAGAATCGACCTTTCTGTAATTTTCCGCTTTAGGAGCTGAAAGCTGTCCTCTGCTACCTTGGTCCAATAAAAAGGCTAACTAGCCTTTTTGATGGTGTTTAGCATAGGTGCGCAGATTTCACTAAAGTTTCTTTTAAATTTGCAATAAAAAATTGCTAGCCCATGAAAACTACGTACCTCGAATAAGCTTCTCAGAGATGGCTAATTAATGATTGCTGCAATATTTTCTGGATCCATATTCAATTCGTTTTCTGCAATTACACAACCCAAATAAACCAATTCTCTTTGTAGGAAAGTACATTTCTTCAAATTTATCAGCAGTTTATTTTGCTGCAATTTCTCCAACACTCTTCGAACATGTTGAAGGTGCTCTTCTTTAGTCTTGCTGAAAATCAATATGTCATCAAGGTACACTATCACAAACTTGCTGATGAACTCTTCCAACATTTCGTTCATCAACCTCATAAAAGTAGTAGGGGCATTACTCAAACTGTACGGCATGACCAGCCACTTGTACAACCCTTCATTAGTTTTGAAGGTTGTCTTCCACTCATCTCCTTCTCTGATCCGGATCTGATGATAGCCACTCTTCAGATCAATCTTCGTGAAGTATGCAGCCCCACTTAGACAGTCCATCATATTGTCCATCCTTGGTAGGGGAACCTGTACCTAATGGTGATTTTGTTGATGGCCTGTGAATCTGTGCACATCTGTCATTCTCCTCCTTTCTTGGGAGTGAGAACTGTTCGTACTGCACAAGGGCTTAAACTTTCCCTTATCATCCCTTTAACTAGTAACTCCTGCACCTATTTCCTAATCTCTTCATTATCTTTGGGGCTCATCTGATATGTTGCCTTATTTGGTAAGCTTGCTCCAAGTATGAAGTCAATATGATGACTGATGCTTCTTTTGAGAGACAACCTGTCCGACAAATCATCAACTACAATGTCTCTGAATTCCTGTAGCATCTCTTGAATTTCTACAGGAAATTCAGACATTTCTATGTGCAACAGCATTGTCATTTCCTTCCTCAAAACAACATAATTCACTTCGTTTTCCTCGATCTATTTCACTAACTGTTTTCCACTTACTACCATTGCTTTTGTCCTGCTTGCTTCTATTGTCTCCTCTTCCTTGATGGGTACAAGCATATGCTTGATTCCATCCTCAACAAACTTGTAGCAGTTCGTTATCCCATCATGTACAACCTTCCAATCATATTGACATGGTCTTCCCAATAGTATGTGACACACGTCAATTGGCATGATGTCACAGATAACTTTGTCCTTCTATCTACCAATGTGAAATTCAACCTCACATTGTCCATCAACCAATAGCTGGTGGCCTTTCTGCAGCCACGACACCTTGTAAGGGGTGGCGTGCTTAAGCCGCTTCAATCCCAACTTCTCCACCATCTTAGTGGCAACCAAATTATCTGTACTCCCACTATCAATGATCAATTTGTAGCACTTTCCATGTGATTTGAAAACTGTCTGGAATAGTACTTTCCGTTGGGTTTGTTTAGCTATTTCTTTGGCTAGCTTCAACAATACTTTTTTTAGAACCAAGGCCTCCCCCATTTCCACCACATTTTCTACTTCTTGGGGTGGTGCCTCAGCTTCCTCAAGCTGTGCAACAAATGTTACCCTCTCACCAGCTTGCTCTGCTTCAAGGCATTCAAAAGATAGGTGCCCCCATTTTTGGCACCTGTAGCACTGGTAATTAGCTCCTCTACCTCAGCCATTCCCCCTTCCTCGCTGATATGGCCTGCCACCTCTAGTGTTGTCTCCTTTCTCTTCTATTCCTAAAGCCTTGGAGCTGCTACCCTCTTCACTATTACTACAAGTTCGCCCTCTGCCATTTCCCTGCCCTCTCCTATTATTTTGTTTTCTATTATCTTTTCTTGAACCTTTACAACACTCCGATATGGTTCCTCTATGTTCCTTGGGGAAAGAATACTGATTTCATCCAGTATTTACAGTCCCAAACCGTTTACATATCTTGTTGTCTGCTCTGGAGTGTCATCTGTATAACCAACTCTCAAGTTCAGTCGGTAGAATTCTTCTGTATGCTCCCTTACTATCATCCCTTTTTGTCCTAAGTTATGCACTTGTCGATAAAGTGCAACCTGGTAATCCTTAGGCAGAAATCTGCCTTTCAGCATGGCCACCATTCTTGACCACTTTTTTATTGATAGCTTGTTCATTCTCCTTCTCTCTGCTTGGACACTATCCCACCATAGGGCTGCATGTCCCTTCAATTTGGTTGCAACGAACCTGACTCTCCGATCCTTGTTGATCTCTTCACTTTCAAAATACTTGTCCAACTCGCTTATCCAGTCCAATAGAACTTCTGTGGATAGGCTGCCATTGTAGTTAGGAATTTCCGGTTTGGGATTGCTGCTGCCCAACAGAACAAACCTCAACAGCCTCATCTCTGGCCCTTCCTCATCTAATCTGTCTGTTGTAACTGTGGCTTCTTCCTCATTGTCATCTCCTTTTTCTGGATCCCTTCTCCTTCCTGCCTCCATTGCCTCCAAACGAGCAGTAAGGATCCTTAATTCTTCCCTCAGTCCTTCGTCTACTACTCTGCGCACACCTCTTCCACATCCTCGTCTTCCAACTTCCATATCCTGACTCTTTCAACTTCCTACTCTGATACCACTTGATGGGTCCAGCCCACCTTGTCACACTACCCAAAGTTAATAATGCTCAAATAAATGGAATTAAATGATGGCAATTGGATTACATGCAATGTTGATTCATCTGACGGTTGATTGTAATGATTTTAAATTAGTTTTGGGGTCCGCACTTATGATTGGTACTTTGCACTACAGTCGATGGACAAGTGTCCACCTCTTGGGATTGTCAACCCCGCCTTGGTATGGGAGATCAAACCCTAACGCTGGTCATTTGCATGCGTGTTTGTTGAGTTTGAGAGCTCTATGCTTTGATATGTTGCAGTTGTTTCTGTGTGTTTTTTCTACTGTTATTGTGCTCTGGTTCGGTTCTTGACCTGAAAATGTCATCTCCGTCTGGTATGAACCTCTGTTGAACCTGTTAATTTCATTCATGTTGCTTTATTTGCACTTGTTCTTGTGGCCAGTTGTGAAACTATAGTTTGCTGGATAATTTCAGTTGTTTGTTGGATAATGCGACTGTTTCCGGTCTTGAATCTTTCTAGGTGACAGTCGTTGAGTCCCTGGTCATCTTCCCTCGGTTTTGTACAGGATGCGGTTGTAGTTCTCAGCTTCAACTTCTTCAGCAATGCAAAGGTAAGTTATCCAGTTCTATGCTGTCAATTATCTCCTCATTTCCCTCAGTTGACTAATGTTTTTTCTCCTCTGCAAGTAGGGTAACCCTAAAGGACTGGCATGACCATAGCTTGTCTCTATCAGGGAAATTCAAACCTAGGTTTTGTTCTTCCTTTTGTTCTTGACTTACTTTGTCACTCAATACTCATGAGCTTTGATTAATGTTTGTCATTGCAGGTATAATGACCTGGAGGGTTTCGAAATTCAGCTATTCGAGACTTCGGCTAGACCCGAGTAGAGTCGTTCTCTGTTCTTCTTGTCATTTGCATTCGATGTCGTAGGCTTGGGTTATTGTAATTCTTGTTTCAAAGATTTCTTAAGCCGTCGACTGTATGAAGTCACAGGCCGTTGGCTTGCACAGTTGTTCTGTTAGTTAGTTGTTGTAGGTTCGGCCTTAGGGTCTCTAGGCCCACACGCTATGTTACCCTTGAACTTGTAATATGTTATTGTATGGACTGTATAATTAATTGGATGAGGTTTTGAAACTGTGTATGACTGAATAGAGATTTCTCACGCTTATTTTATAAATAAAACAATGGGTTTACTCTTCAGGCATACCTGGATATTTTGCTTGGTTTGTTGTTCGGTAATGCTTGTGCCTTATTTGTACGTTAATGCTCGAATTATACAACTCGTCCTAGACTCCTTTGCGTTTGTATACTTGTTAGGTTCAGGGTTTGTATGTCCCTGTTTCTGCAATGCGTTCTTGAGTTATGTCTACAAATTCATTTGGTTTCATAGGCCTGCTTGAATCAATGCAATTCGAAACACATGTATGTGTATATGCTTGTAGAATAAAACAATGACTAGACTTTTACTGTTACTGGAAATCAACAGAATGACATGTAGATAGTTAAATAGTCATAGGATGCTGGAAAGAAATGTCTGTGTGCTCAGAGATATATTTCATTGGCTTTTTCACTTACTCTCCAGAAAGTCGAACCTTACAATTGTGTTCTGTTCCTTTTTTAAATGACTGTATGGAACTGTTTTCTTCCAACTGCTGTTGGTTACATTCTGTTGGTTACACATTTTTAGTTCCAAGAACTGTTATTGTCCTATGTTATTAACATGAAAATGAAACTAATTACTTGCAACAATTTACCTAATTAATCCTCTACCTTCCTACGTACTGTTCTTTATTAAATTAAACAACATAAACAAAAAGAAAAAAAACAACTACATTGTTCAATCAGAAAATTTCTCTTCTATCCTCTTCAGAGACCAAACAACCTTTCCTTTCGTCTTGACCCATCAGCTAGATGCTCCTGCATCATAAATCAAGATCTACCAAACTAGGGGCATAAATGTTATTTTAGAATGCGACATCAATGTATTGTATTTTGAAAGTATGGTTATTGTTTTTACTAATGTAACTAACCGTTAATAGTCATATTTTTTACTAAATCTTCTCACATAGTTAATGATGACAACATAAATTTATATTTCATGCAAAATGTGTGTTACTGGAAGGTAAGGATTCTGCAAATGATAATGTATTTCCTAATAGCTATAAAAAGGGGCTTATGAAATGATAAAAAAGATGGATGTTATATATTATATCATACATGTGTAAAAAATATATTATATATAAATCCAAATGCATACACAATGGGATATTTCAAAAATCTTGGAATGAAAGTGTTATAAATAAAAAATACGACAATCTACGGGGTCCTTTTTATAACATATTTAGGCACAAGGAATCAATGTTTTTGCATCATAAATCAATAGTCATGACAAACATGGGTGTTTTTCACATATTTTTGGCCGAGGATCTTTTTAAGTTTAGATATTTCAATAGCCATAGATTGTATATAGGATGTGTGGCTCAATAAATTGAAAGATAGAGTACAAATATTTTGATGAGCATATTTATAGATGTATTTAATCCATATTCCCTCCACAAAAACATCTTTATATTTGGGTAGTGGTAATGATAAATAACATTATGACCACATGATTTCTTGTCAAAAATGAATATCTTATGTTGTCCCTTCTTACTCTCGGTAAAAGAAAAGTGAAGAGAATGGATATCAATATCTCAGTAATGACTAATTAATTGAAGTAGTTATGGGTAACTATGTAGATATATGATGCATCAAGAGACATCATTTTGGAGAGGTCTCTTACTCTATATGGAATATTTTCATGCACCAAGCACATTATGTAGGATTAAGATTTTCCTATGACAAGGATGATGATTGATTTTCTTATAGCTATAATATTACATGACACAAGTCATATAGAGACATTTTCTTCCTTTGCACTAGCATGTTCCATTTATAAAACATTACAAATTTTTGCAATAAAAATTTATCATGTATGTGAATGTTGTTGAGCTTCCTAAAGGTTAAATTTTCCAATCACGTAGAAAGGTAAATGTATTCTTTCTTTAGGGTATTCCTCAAAAATAACATTGTTATAGATAGGAAACATTTAATTTTAATGTTAAAATGGAGAGAGTTTAGGGACTTGAAATAATGATATGGAAAGATTTTCTTAGGGAATATAGAGAAGGAGAAAGGAGTTACATAATTGGTCAATTAAACTAAAGAACCTATGCTTAATTATGTTAAATTGAAATTGATCTTTAGAAAAGTTTTATTGGGAGGTAAAAAGAAATATTTATTTTCTAAATTTTAATATTGGGAATATTTTTAGATCACTCAGATACTATGCATATATACAAAAATGTTTCATCTTCATCAGGAAAGAACCTAAAGTCAAAGTGATGCAACATAATTTCTATTACTATTAATACTTCTTTGAATCTTAAAAGTAAACCATGGAAAAGAAAAGGAAGTGGAGGAAGGCCAAACCATTCTAATATTTTAAATAAGATGATGCATGAGGGTTTTTGAGTAAATATCATCTTCATCTATGGAGGGATATGATAGTGGGTCTTAATGTGCCTTTATTTTATCGGTTGGCTCTACAAAGTTACTTCATGGTAAAAGAAACATGATCAAAGTTGAAACCACATGATGTTTTCAACCATTTGAGGTTGTGCATGCCGATTGAATGATTTTCTTTTGTCGTGGAGGTTGTAATATCTCTTGCACTTATATTTCTAAAATGATTAAATTTCCAAGTGTGGATTTCATGGTTTTATTATCCTTTACTTGTTTCTCATTGTGTTAATCACGATTTTCATCGAGCCTTGTGTTGTTAATTAACCAAACTATCTACATTTGTAACTTGGATAAGATTAAGGCATATGCACATTCGGGAATGAAGAGATACTTGAGAATGTTTTTATATTTGGGAAATAAATATCTGTTATTCTTATGCAGGTCCATCTTCTAATTCATCTAGAAGATGATGTTTAATTACCTATGGCAGTCTCATGACATTTGATGTTGATCTTTGATACCAACATGAAAAAGTTCAAGAGCTTTATTTGATGGATATGACAAGTTGAGTGGTTTATGTTAGACCATTAAACAATATATACATTATCCTTTTAATTTGTTGAGTATATCATCCTAGTAGAGAAAAAACTGAATAGAGTCATTCTGGAAGACCAATGGGATGTGCAAAAAACGAGGGAAGTCTCTCCAAATAAATAGGAGAAATTGCATATTAAAGAGTAACCCACTTACATTCTTTCAAATCTTTGAAAATTAATTATTTACAATGAATCTGGTGATTTATTTTATCACATATTATTCATTTACTTACATGAGTCCATCAAATAAATTATAAATTGAGACCATTAATAATTCCATTTCTTTATAATGTTGAAGTAATACAAGCACTAGTCACGTTGTTAGAAGAGAAGATAAGGAAGTAAGGTAGTTACAACAAATAGTTTGTTGAATGATAAAAATATGATTTATCTTTGGCATTTATAGTAAAACCAAGTAGTCTTCTATCATATATTTAGCTTGAAAAAAATGGAGAGAAATTTGGTAGGTTCAGTCATTGCCTACATGAAGAGGATGCATTAAAAACAAGGGTCATAGACTCATAGCAACATAGCACCTACCTTCTTTGATAGTTATCGATATGTTGGCATGATTAAGGTAGTATGGGGTCTGTGTTATTTTGTTATTTGAGAACGCTCCATTTCCATAATTATTTTCGCAAGTAGCGCCTCCACACTGATGCGGGAGCATCAACTCAAAGAGAAATTATTGTAAATAATAGACATAGGGGTCATGCATTTAGGCTTTTATTAGATATTCTCAAATAAAACTAGGAGAGCTTTTAGGCATAAAAGTGATGGATGTGGATCAGTAAGTGATAAGGATGGCTTTTCTATTTTAGAATAGGAAAAAGACAGAATAAAGCTAAAAAGATGCTTTTGCCATATGTATGCATTGCATGAGCTTTAGTTGAGTGATTTTAGGATTTTCTTATCATTCTGAGTTTAATAAATTAGGGAGGCTCAAAGGCATTGAAGGCAGAGGACGTGTGAGGAGTGAGTGTGAGAGTGAGAAGTTCTCCTTGGGAGCCTTCGGGCAGTTTGTAAAATGGCCATGGATTTGCATATCTGGCCATGAAGAAAACTCTGTGTGAATGTCTGTTTTATTGTAAATATGAATATGTTAGATTTAATAAAATTCTGAGATGGTTCTGTGCTTGATGGCAGAAACTCCTGTTATATAATATTGAATTTGCATAAAGGGCGAATGGCTTTATTTCCCATAATGGCGAATCGAGTTTCCTTCTGTTTATATATAAAGAGTCTTGATTCTCCATTTACACATAGTGGCGCACATATATGCTTGTTATATAGTGTTGAAATTGCACGGTGCTGCTGGTTCCCATGTGAATTTACTGTGTGTTAACCCAGTTGCCTTTCGTTTCTCAACGCGCAGTTGCTGTGCGTATTTATCATTAAATCTGCTTACCTTTCATGTGATGATATATCGGCTTGGTATACAGTTATGAAGGTTATCATTCCTGATTGAGACCACAACCGGCAGAGACCTTCTGTATGTCCTTAATCACTGTAGTTCTGAGATGACATTGCCGGCGAGAGGGTTTCGGAACTGTTCATTGGCTTGTATGCCGGTTTTTAAAGCCTGCGGATGGTGTAAGTGTTGTATGCGTATTGTAGCAGGGGCGAGTTTCGAATTTGAAGCCGACTATAAACTGTGATAAATTATATCGACAGGCCGTCATACGGGAAGTAGAAGCATTGATGGAGCGATCGCCGGATTATGTAATTAACCAAACATGAAGAGCGGAGGCATAATTGCGATTGGCATATGTGTATCGACTTTAATTTACAGCCATCGGAAGTATATATGTAAGTGGGGTTCGGTCCATGGTTTAAAAGCCTGTATCTATGACTAAAATCCAACGCATGCAACCGGTGTAACATCTTTATAAACGAGTCAGCATATGGTAATACCGTTATCTTTGGTAAGGAGGATGTATTAAGAATATACGAGCCTTGTTGATAATAAAGTACCGTGGGTATATGTAGCTATACATATGTGTTGTGCGCATAGGCTCTAATGGAGTATCGATTTTGATCAAGAGCACGGTTTAACGGAATACTCATAATAAGGTATGTCCATGATGAATGCGTATGTCGGGTATGCGCATGCGTATGTCTGGTATGTTGAGAATTTCTTTTACTAATTGCTAGAAGAGCAGTGGTATTTTATTCCAATTGAAAAGCTTTGTTGCCTTGGAATTGGGCTGGATAACCAGAAATTGAATTGTGAATCGGAATTAATAAGCTTTTATGTGCACGGTTGTCGAAGGTCCTGGTAGTTGTGGCCTGGGAGAGGCCTGGGCTGCATCAGGTGGTATCAGAGCGGGAATACTTTGTTGAAGATTGTTTGTTTTCTGAATGAATACAGTCGAAAACTAAAGTATGTTTCTTTGAATGTGTGATGAGTGATTTTTGTTTGATATGCAAACTACACAAGTGTTTTAGGGTTGCAGAAACAAAGGGAGGACAAGATCATGCAAGATCTTAAGAGGTGAGATTATTTTCTGACTTGAAATTTGTAATTGAAGTTTATGGTTGCAGAAAAGTGGCAGTGAACCTGAAGAATCCAATAAGGAATTGGATAGAGAAGAATACTGAAGTGTTTTCAGGAGAAGATTGCAGAAGCCTAGAGGGAGCAAAGCTGTTGCTCAGGAGAAGGCTCCAGACAAAGAACCGTGCTTACCAAAAGGCTAAGTGAGGGGAGCTTAGTGAGGTAAGCTTGTAGCCAGGAGGACTGACTGTTGCAGAGGCTTGTTGCAGAGGAGAATCAACAGAGGTTGAAGAAAGTTGCAGATGAGAGAAGCCTGAAAGAGCAGTGGAGAATGCTCGAAAGGTTCCAGCAGAGGACCAATGATGACCAAAAGACCAGATCCGGAGGGAAGGATTGGTGAGGTAAGTGGCAGCAAGAGAGGTTGTTGTGGTAGAGGCTTCATGCAACTCATAGTTGAGGAACTCATGGCGAAGGAGAAGATGACTACTGATAGTCATAACAGAGGTTCAGGAAAAAGCCACGGTAGAGGACATAAGAAAGACGATGTCAAGGCAAATGGCAAGAAGACAAGTCCAAAGGAAGTTGAAATGGAAGAATACATTTGTGAACCAGAACAAGGAGAATTTCTGGGAGATAGTGAAGATGAAGGCTTGAAGACTGAAACTTCAAGTAAAACCAAAGGGTCATATGGTTTTAAATCTGACAATTTGTGGATGTTTGCAGGTGAAAGGCACAAAAATGGGATGACTGCAGGAGTTCGAGAAAGAGAGATTGTTGTAATGAAGGTACAATTGCAGGTACTGGAAGAATGGCTACAAGAACAAGAAAATCAAAATGAAAAATGGATCTTTCCACTGAAGGGAAAGAGAGTGATTTGGTGACAGTTGCAGAGAAGGTTGAGGCAAATTGTGATTTCCTTGTTGAAAAAGGGACTTAGAGTTCTTATGCCAGAGATGGGAATTAAGGATTCCAAATGCAAATTGGTTCGAAAAGAAGCAATAGAAGAAGCAGTCAAGACTGAAAAGTCTCATAATGTAAAAACTAATGAGTTGCGCATGTTTTCAGGTACAGAACAGGAAGATAAACAAACTTTAGAGTTTGTGCAAGAAGAGTTGAAGCTGAAAGCTATTCAGATCGATAATGAGTTAGCAAGATCTCAGAAGCAGATGGAGAAGAAGGAGTCTAATCAGGATGTTCATGCAGAAAGAGAAGGACCAGCTGATGATTGGTAAAAAACTAGTGGAGGTATAGAAAATACTGTGAAATTTCCAAGGTCTACTCCTAATGAAGTTGTTGAATTGTATAGGAAACTAGATCTCCAAAGAAGAGAGTTGGAGAGACAGAGGACTTATTGGATGGAGAAACAAGGGAAGAGACTCTTTATGAATGACAATCATAAAGCGGAAGATGGTAAGAAGGAAAGACTAGCTAACAGTCTCATGGTGAAGGCAAATCAGCATACTGATGTACTGATTGGGTTGAAACATCATACTGAGATACTGGCAGAGGGAAGTAAGGCACTGATGCCTTGTGATTTTTGTGTTAACATGTGTTTTGTGAATGAAGGAATTACCGCCGGTGCTGAGAAACATTTGACTCAGCAGAACAGTCAATTACAGGGGAAAGAAGTTCTTTGTTCCAGAAAACAAGAGGGGGTGGATGATCGGGTGGCAGTAAGAAATGAGAAAGTGAGAACATAGACGAGCATAGAAGCAAGAAAACAGTAGCTTGAAGATTTATTGGACAAGGAAATTGAATTAATCAGAAGAATCATGCTGAAAGTGTCTCAGAAAAAGACATCAGCAAAGAAGAGAAGTAGCAGAAGCAGCAAGAGGAAGACAACAGAAGATTGCAAGAGTGCAGCTAGTGGAGCAAAGCAGCATAAAGTGTGGAGACGTGGAGAAGAACAACAGACAAAAGCAGCGGCAAATGAAAAGTTACAGTACAAGATATGGGATCTAGGCAAACATGGAGCTGAACACATGATCAGGAGATCATGAAATTTTTCCACCTTGGGAGTATGATGCGGGAGCATCAACTCAAAGGGAAATTATTGTAAATAATAGACATAGGGGTCATGCATTTAGGCTTTTATTAGATATTCTCAAATAAAACTAGGAGAGATTTTAGGCATAAAAGTGATGGATGTGGATCAGTAAGTGATAAGGATGGCTTTTCTATTTTAGAATAGGAAAAAGACAGAATAAAGCTAAAAAGATGCTTTTGCCATATGTATGCATTGCATGAGCTTTAGTTGAGTGATTTTAGGATTTTCTTATCATGCTGAGTTTAATAAATTAGGGAGCCTCAAAGGCATGGAAGGCAAGGGAAGAGGAAGTGTGAGGAGTGAGTGTGAGAGTGAGAAGTTCTCCTTGGGAGCCTTCGGGCAGTTTGTAAAAGGGCCATGGATTTGCATATCTGGCCATGAAGAAAACTCTGTGTGAATGTCTGTTTTATTGTAAATATGAATATGTTGGATTTAATAAAATTCTGAGATGGTTCTGTGCTTGATGGCAGAAATTGATGTCATATAATGTTAAGATTGCGTGGGCGCAATTGGTTCTTATTTGTTTACTCATGCGCAGATCCTGTATATTGATCATTGAGGCACCGTTCCTTTCGTTCACGTTTGTAATGCCTGGACTCTTATTTTATTGTTGTGCATATTCTGATTATGGCGAGAACTATTGTAAATTTTAAGTGGTTGTTGCATCGTTGATAATTCATAACTGAAGCGCTGAACAGAGATATGGAATGCCGCTTTACAAACGTTCTGGTCCGAACAGATATATAGTGGCAAAAGGGTGAGCTCTGTAGTTGAGAGCGAACTATTATAAACCGTGATATATATTACTGAGCCGTCGTTGTGGAGATTAACAGTGCATATAAGAGCATCGTTTCTGGAGGAACGCAGTCATTATTGAGCTATCGCCGAACAGAGGATTTTGCATATGAAAACATCGTTTCTGGAGGATCGCCGGATTATATAAATGACCAATGATAAAGAGCGGAGGCAGAGTTGCGATCAGTAGATGTATCGACTTTAATTTACAGCCAGCGGAAGTATATATGTAAGTGGGGTTCGGTCCATGGTTTAAAAGCCTGTATCTATGACTAAAATCCAACGCATGCAACCGGTGTAACATCTTTATAAACGAGTCAGCATATGGTAATACCATTATCTTTGGTAAGGAGGATGTATTAAGAATATACGAGCCTTGTTGATAATAAAGTACCGTGGGTATATGTAGCTATACATATGTGTTGTGCGCATAGGCTCTAATGGAGTATCGATTTTGATCAAGAGCACGGTTTAACGGAATACTCATAATAAGGAATGTCCATGATGAATGCGTATGTCTGGTATGCGCATGCGTATGTCTGGTATGTTGAGAATTTCTTTTACTAATTGCTAGAAGAGCACTGGTATTTTATTCCAATTGAAAAGCTTTGTTGCCTTGGAATTGGGCTGGATAACCAGAATTTGAATTGTGAATCAGATTTAATAAGCTTTTATGTGCACGGTTGTCGAAGGTCCTGGTAGGAGTGGCCTGGGAGTGGCCTGGGCTGCATCACACACTGCACAATAAAAGCTACCTCCTCACCTCCACACTCTGAGGAAACCTGATAACACAATGAAAGCTTTAGTGACAAATCATATGCTTTAATCCAAACACTTTCCAAGTACGTCAAGTTTTGGAGTGCGAAGGTATGAGAAGTCTTCAATGGATTTAAGAAAATGAAGATCCGTAATAACAATATTATCCCTCATGGACTTCCTAGATGCTTCTTTAAGAAATAATCTCCTCAATGAAATATCATCATCTAATACATTGATCTCTTGCACTGAACAATGCAAAATGTCTAGCAAAGTTGAGTGGGAAAACCCTTTTCTTTAGTAATAACTAGACACCGAATCATGATTGAACCAAGAACCATAAACTTGAGTGAACTCACTACGAGTAAATATCGATAGTAAATTTAAATTCCAAAACCCTAAATATCTTATTATAAAAACTTGAACAATTATTCGTAGTTCTCTTTTATTGTATAAGACATACACTTCCAAAACCCTAAATCTCTTATTATAACAACTTTAAACAATTAATCGTTGTCCTTTTTTATTTTATGAGACATTGCGACCATGCTGGCAATTTATGTAATAATCAACGTCAAAATATGAATAATCTTTGTATTCTTTGACTATTAAACCCTAAGATCTGCACACTTTGAATTCATTATGGAAATTGCCCGAAATCAGTAAAGATATAAAGAAATTGCCCACTTCACATTTAAAATCTATACTAAGAAATTGGATTAAATGGAGGCAAGGAAAGCACCCGACAATATTATATATCAAGAATGTACACGCTCGAATATTTAAATCCCATAAAAATAATATATCAATTTCATTCAGAGGTGTGCAGTTTGGAGGTGCAGAGTAAACAAAGTGAAAGCTTCCTCCACAATCCCACTAAATATATTTTGTATTTTTTTGTAGAATATATTAATTTGTAGATTCCTGACCAAAGTTTATAAGACAAATATGTGAATCTCTACATCGAATATAAATTATGGATATTTCCGAAAATATGTCTAAGGTTTCGCTTTTCCAATTTCTCTACATGTGTTCTTAAATTTTTGGAAGTATGTCGAGAGGAATAGGAAAAAAGATGAATAATTACTGCAATAGATGCCTTGTATAGACCGCTGCACACACAGACCCTTCATCCAATCGCAATCCCGAAACATCATGCGCTTGAATCCAAGCATAGTGAAGCTAGCGAAAAATATAATAACAACATGTCGGTAAACACTTTGAAGGATGGAGGAAGGAAAATGAAAGCTTCCTCTTCACCTTAACACTATGCACAATAAAAATAAATACAAATAACTTCACCGTCAAGATAACTAATAAAACGTGAAAATATGTCACAACGCCACTTCATCGAATGCACAGAAAATAAATAAAACCCATCAGAACATTGGAGTTGCGCGGAAAATAAATAAAAGTCCATTAGAACTAGAAATAAAAATGTTTGGGTTGATCTCTCAGAATGCCCACCGCCCATAAGTGGAAAGTAAAAAGGAGGTTTTGAGGTGCTTCTCCCCAATTCTCTGCACTCCTATAACATTAAAGTGAAGATGAAATATATTTAGAGAGAAGAAGGTTCGAAATTTCAAATACTCTATCTCATGAAAATAAATTAATGGTTGCAATAATGTATTTTAAGGTTATACGGAAACTTTATGAAAAAATTCAATTAAACGACTAGCTCATATACCAATTGTGATTGAGGTCAGCATGCTCGTCCACATACAAAGTTGTTGCCTCGATAGAAGTCTATTAGTTTGTCGCTCACAAAGATATGATAATAACAAGAGCAACAATGCAGCGGCAGTCCCTACCAACATGAAACATCAACCTGCAATTTCTGTAAGCAGTACAGTATTTGTTGGTTGTTTTTAATTTCAATAAATATTAGTTAATGGTGTAATTTTTGATGTGTTTGTTTACAAAGAAACCTCCAAACACAATAGTACAATAGTAGGCGCAAAACATAGCACACCCAGGTTACTTGGGGTGATAATTAGGTTCTGTCTCAAGTAGTTGCCGGTGGTTCTGATAACATGCTATGATTAATTGTTTAAAAAAAAATGTTCAAAGCACTTGAACCTTACATCTTAGGCTCGCATTAGATGGATCATGTTGGACATAAGTATCTCTTGATCTTGAGAATATGTGCAAGAATGTACAATAGATATAACAAAGTACATGAACAATGTCTCACAATCACGCTAATTAAGGAATGAATTATAGTCATAACGATGCTACTTTGTAAGTTTCCACTAAATGTTCTTATGTGAAATTCAATCTATACATCAAACAAGAATTTCTCACTTGTTTTTGTGTCCACTATATATGAGTAGTTAAATCAATCATATAAAGATCTAGAGAACTTTATAATAAACAATTAAATAGATTATACAAAGATGTAAGTAACTTTACAATAAAAAAATAACATTGAAATAAAGCCTCTATTATTAAGTTTTTTCATGTAAGTACCCAATCATATCCATGTCATATAATGATTGCACAAAGTTATTCCCTATATATTTATATAAAATAAATCATTGAAATATCTAAGGAACTTTACAATACACAGTTAAATAAATCATACAAAGATCTAAGTAACTTTACAATAGAAAATATATTACAAAACATTGGAACAAAGAATTTGTTATTAAGTTCTTTCATGTAAGCGCAAAGCCTATGTTGTTAAGTTCTTTCATGTAAGCATAGATACTATGTGATTAAGTTCCTTTAATGTAAGCACAAAGCCTTTTTTATTAAGTTATTTCGTGTAAGCACCAAATCATATCCATATCATTTGATGATTGCACAAGGTAATTCCCTGCATATTTATACAAAAAAACAGTTTAAAATCCAATTTAAGCTTGCTATATTCGGAAATAATTTTGATGAAGGAGAATACTTCTTTTGGAAAAACTAAAGAATAACCACAAAACCATATATTAAATCCATTGAATAGAAATATAGTGACTTCATAAGATGAAACACTAGCAACAATGACCTCAACATGTAATCGCTGCTAAATATTATTAGAGTGTCTTTTTGCTTCACTATAAAAACTCACTCCACATACCATCAGTGTATAGCCAAACATCCCTGCAAAGGGTTTCTAAAAAGTATGATAGAAACAACCACTCCCACTACTCCCTTTGCATTATTTAGAACTTGTGAAAAATAAATTTAATAGGAGATGTTGAAAAGAATCAATCACTTTCTGCAATGTATATTATCTCATTTTTAGTTCAAGCAAATATCATTCATATATGCCTTTTACCAACCAGAGCCTCAAATAAAGTTGTTATTTCCGAAGTCACAAATAAATATGGCCTATAATTAAAATTTCAAAAAAAAGTAAAATATATTGATCAGTGATAAATAGAGTTAAATTTGAGCCATATGAATATGTACAGACAAAATAAATTAGATATCAATTTTGGTAGATATCTAAAGGTGAAGGAAGTATAAAATATGATGGCTTTAGAATTGAATTTAAAGATGTGCAATGTGAAAAAAAATTGTATAATATATTGACTCGTGATAAATAGAGTGAAATTTGAGCCATATGAACATGTATAGACTGCCATTTTCAAGTTGAATGTAGAATAAATTAGATATTAGTTTTAGTAGATCTCTAAAGGAGAAGGAACTACAAAATATGATGGTTTTAGAATTGAATTCAAAGATGTGCAATCTAGAATTAAGATTATATAGCTATTTTGAAATATAGGCTCAAAAAGTGGGTGTTGATAATGCAGTTGGGAAAGAATCAATGAGGCGATGCTCTTTTTTATTAGTAGCCAAACATGTACCATAATGTTTTCACAATTGAGGCAAACCTTCAAGTCATTAGATTTGGCAATGTGCGAGATAGACTCTTTTATGAGGAATACGAATTGTATTGAAGACCATTATAGCAACAATATGGAGTATTGTCTTTGCTATGCTCCATATTCAGATGTTGAAAAACAATAATCATGATTTTGTAGAATATGAATTGGCCCTCTTCAAGCCGGTTAATAAGCGAACATAATTATGAAGAAAAATACATATATATAAAAAATTAAGAAATAAACACAACTACTGTGTGAGCTCAAAAGTGTTGTAAATTTCATATATATAAATTAAATCATTAACTACATTCTTATATAGTAAAATTATTACTAAAATGATTATCAATCAACTTTGGAACAAATCTATTGACACTACAACTAAAACAATTTTTTGCCCTAATTTTGCAGACAACACAAAATATGCTGACTAATTTGTGAGAAATTTACATAACAAATTAAGCATTATTCCCAACACTCCCCCTTAATGATTAATGAGGATTTCCTATCTTATCTCGTAGTGCCAAAAATATTGAAGATATCTACTAGCTCATGGTGAGTATTTATATGCTTCAATTCAATATCCTTCTTCTACACCAAAGCTCTAGTGAGGTGATATTTGATGTCAATTTTTTTTTCCTGCTGCACCAGATTCTTTGCTAAATTGATGGCACTTACATTATCACAATAAATCATTGTAGGCTGAATTTGTTTTTCTCCAATTTCTTCCATTTTTTTTCTAAGCCAAAGAGCTTGTGTACCTACTGAGGTAACTGCAACATACTCTACTTTTGTGGTTGAGAGGGAAACAATGCTTTGTTTTTTTGAGCTCCATGTAATCAAACCAGAACCAAAATAGAAACAATTTCCAGATGTGGACTTACGATCATCAATGCTACCTCCCCAATCTGAATCACTAAATCCAACAAGAGTGAACTTTTCAAAAGATTAGTAATGAATACCAAAATTTAGGGTGCCTTTAACATACCTTAAAATCCTCTTGGCTGCCTTCATATGTCTTTTAGATGGATTTGTCATATACCATGAAACAAGTGAAACTGAATATGTAATATCAAGCCTTCTGTGGGTTAGAAATATCAAGCTCCCCACAATACTTCTGTAAGTTTTCTCATCAACTAAATCAGCACCATCATCTCTACATAACACCTCTCCATAAGCACTTGGAGTAGGGGATGGATTACAATCAAGCATATCAAATTTATTTAGCATATCGTGTGCATACTTTGTCTCACAAATGAAAATCTCATCCTTACTTTGATAAACCTCCATTCCTAGAAAATATTTGATGTTGCCTAGGTCTTTCATCTCAAATTCATTCGTCATAGCAACTTTGAATTTATCATTCATCTTAGAGCTACTACCCATATATAATAGATCATCAACATACAAACTCATGATTAGAATATCAACACCGTATTGTTTGTAGTAAAGGGTAAGATCACTCTTACTTCCCTGGAAGCCATTTTCATGAAAGTATCCATCAATCCTAGCATACCATGCTCTTGGTGCTTGCTTGAGGCCATAAGAATCCTTCTTCAACTTGTAGACATTATTCCCCTTTCCTTCCACTTCAAAACCTTGTGGCTACTCCACATATAATTCCTATTCTAAGTACCCATTCAAGAAGGCAATTTTCACGTCCATATGATGTATGCTCCACTTTTTCTGAGATGCTAATGAAATCAACATTCTAATGGTTTGTTGTCTTGCTACTAGTGCAAATCTCTGTTCATAATCAATTCCATACCTCTATGTGAAGCCTTTAGCAACTAATTTTTCTTTGTGTCTTTCAACACTCCCATCACAATTAAATTTAGTCTTATATACCCATTTGGTGCCAATATTTTCCTTGTCATGTGGAAGCTCTATCAACTTCGTCCATCTTTTCTTGCATGGCTTGCACCCAAACCTGATTAGTACATGCATCTTCAAAACATGATGGCTCAAAATTAGCCTTGGCTAATAAAGAAAAATTGACTATCTCACCTATTGGGCTTTCTTCATGTGCTTGATTTGCACTCCTCTGATTAAATATCAGTCAATCTTCTTCTCTTCCTTGTATAACTTGGAGAAGAAGTTGGACTTGAACTTGATGTTGAAGAAATTGACAAAGGGCTGCTTGGTGGAGTTAACCCATTAGTTACAGAAACATTACTTGGCTGCTCATGATCAATATCAACAATTATATCATCATTCAAAACAGATTTTGTCTTCTCAACATGGCCTTTTTGATGACAATAAACTCCCCCTTCAAAAAAAATTACATCTCTTGAGGCAATAAGCTTGTTATTTAGAGGATTATACAATTTATAAGCCTTTCTTATCTCACTATACACAATAAAAACACATAAATCACTCTTTGCATCAAACTTTTTCTATTCTGATCAAGTACATGCACATAAGCCAAACAACCAAAAACTTTGAAATGGTTAACATTAGGAATTTTTCCATACCAATCTTCATAAGAAGTCATATTTTCCAATGCACTGGTGGGGCTACGGTTGAGGATGTACATTGTTGTAGCAACTGCATCTCCCCAATAGGAATTGCACAACCCCTTAGTTTGTAACATGCATCTTGCCATTTCAACCATAGTACGATTCTCTCTTTCAGCTATGCCATTATATTGGGGTGTGTACGCCATAGTATGCTGCCTCCTAATGTCATTCATATCACAATAAATCTAGAAAGCTTTTGAGCAGAATTCTCCTCCACGGTCAGTCCATGAACATTTGATCTTGCACCCTTTCTCATTTTCTACAAGGGCTTTGAACTTCTTGAATGTATCCAAGGCTTCACTTTTCGCCTTCAAAAAATACACCCAACAATTTCGTGAGTAATAATTAATAAAAGTGATGAAATATTATGAATTACCCAAAATCTTAGTCTGCATAGGACCACATATGTTTGAATGAAAAAGTTGAAGTGGGTGATGAACCCTCCATGCAGTGCCCTTTGGAAACTTTTTACTTGCATGCTTTCCTTTAGCACATCCTTCACAAACCTCCTTATTTTGTTCTACCTTAAGTAAACCATAAACTAATGCATGTGAGTTTAGAAACTTCAAACTGTGAAAATTTAAATGCCCATACTTGAGATGCCATAACCAACTTCAATCCTCATAAGCCATATCTGCAAGATTGTTGTTATGTTCATCAAACCTCAAGGGAACCATCCTATTTCTTGTCATAGGCACAACAGTGATCACCCTATTTCACTTATTCTTATCATAGATAGTACATGTCTTATTTTCAAAGACTACTTTATAATTTTTCTCACATCGTTGCCCAACGCTTAAAAAATTATGCTTCAATTGTGGAGTATAATAAATGTCATGAATACTCTTTATACCTTGTTTTGTTTAGACCTCCATAGCTCCTTCAGCAACAACCTCCAATGATTTATCATCACCAAGCTAGATCTTGGATTTGAAACTTTCATCCTTTGCTGAAAGCAACTTCTCATTCCTTATGATATGGTTAGAGCATACAAAATCTGGGTACCAAACATCTTTACTAGTATTTTCACCTTTGGAATATGATAATAATAAATGATCTCGAGGATACTCACCACTTTCTTGAGCATAATTATCATTTTTACCTTCTTTCCATTTGCATTCTCTTTGAAAGTAGTCATACCTATTACAATAGTAACATTGAACATTTCTCTTATCAAATCTACCTATACCTCTTCATCTGAAACTACCTCTTCCACTTGAGCCACCTCTTCCTCTACCTCTTGAAAATTTTTGGCTTTGCCATTTACCTTGACCTTGATTGATTTTGGCACTACTGCTGCTTTCATCTTCATTCTTTGTCATTTGTAAATTAGAGGAGAAAGCTTTATCTACACCTTCAAAAGCATCGTTCAATCTTTCTTCATGAGACATCAAAGATCCAACTAATTGATCAAACTGTAGTTTTGTCAAATCCTTACTTTCTTCCATGATTATGGCAACATGATTCCATCTATGTGTTAGATATCTTAATACTTTTTTAATTAAAACTTCATTACTTACAGTTTCTCCAAGTGTAGCCATTTTATTGACCACATCTTTGTCTCTCGCACAATAGTCACTCACACTTTCAGCTTCTTGCATCTTCAAATTCTCGAACTCTCGCTCCAATGTCTGAAGCTTGACCACCTTAACTTGATCACTACCTTGTTAAGCTTCTTCTAGAGTCTCCCATGAATCTTTGGCAGACTTTGCTCCTGATATTCTTGGAAATAAGCTCTTATCAAGAGCTATCTGAATGTGAAACAAGGCTTGAGCATTCTTCTTCCTTGCTTCCTTTTTGGCTATTCTTTCATTGGCTGTAAGGGCATTCCAAGCAGCTGGCTCCTCATGACCTGATTCAACAATCTCCCACAAATATTTTCCTATAAAGAAGCCTAGCATATTAATGCACCAATAATCATAATCGTTCCATTCAAATTCTAGAATTGGCATCTGGTTAGAATTCGACATGATTAAGTTTGGCGAAATTCCAACAATAAAACTTTAACCCAAAACAATTTTGTTTACTCTAATACCACTTGTAGAATATGAAATAACCCTCTTTAAGCCAGCTGATAAGCCAACATAACTATGAAGAAAAATACATATATAAAAAAAATTAACAAATAAAACACAACTACTCTGTGAGCTCAAAACTACTATAAATCTCATATATATAAATTAAATCACTAACTACATTATTATATAGTAAAATTATTACTAAAATGATTATCAATCAACTCTGAAACAAATCTACTAACACTACAGCTAATTTCCAACACTCGCCACCCTAACAATTTGCTTCCCTAATTTTGCAGAGAACACAAAATATGGTGACTAATTTGTGAGAAATTTACATTACAAATTAAGCATTATTCCCAATATATTTTACATGGCAAGGGGATATAAACAGAAGATTGTCTTGATAACAATATATTTGTATTGTCCTGTGAGTTTAAGATTGTGGAGAATAGTATGAGATGCAACCAAATTGTGATTGATATTTTCTCCTCTTTTCTATGTTGCCAATTGCCATGAAAAACTTCTTTGCAAATTTATAGATATTCTTTATTGTAAGAATATGTTAAGAAATTTGTTTATGGTTTTTTTCTATTTATTTTTAAATATTTTGAAAACTTGCCATCAATGTAAAGATGGCCATAATTACTATATTCTTGACTAATTATGACTATGGTAATCTAACAAAAACTTGACACATGCGAATATGTCAAAAAGTTTAAAAGGTCGAGGCTCTTGAATGTAAGATAGTTGATCGAATGAAGGTTAAGTGAACTTATCAAGAATAAATAGATATCCAAATGTATTTTTTTTTTGAAGAGGTCAATGGAATAAAAATAAATCCCAAACAAAAATATGCAACTTTAGCTTGTTGCTTCGTAATATTTACCGAAAAATGCTAATTTGGTTGTAAAAGTCTTATTCCACTCTTTTAAATGGTATGAAGTAATATATAAATTTAATTTGGTTGTTTTAGAATAAAAATTCTCTCGAGCAATCTGTATTTATTGCTCTTCAAGTTAAGGTGTTATCCCTAGTTTCCCTGCATTTTCAATGTGATTGTGAAATGTTTTCCAGTCATCATAAATGAGAAATGCATACAGGAATTCTCTTAGGAGTATGTTGAAACATAAAATACTCACCAAGTAACCTCTTAATGATGTTAGATGTGATTTACGTTCCAACCAATAATATTAATGTCAATTTCAATGCTTCCATGACATGGATCAGAGAGCCTTCTCCTACGTGAAATAGTTTTACAATGTGATTTTGAGTGTGTGGTTATAAAACCGTGCTTATTTTAGTATATGTTGTTACCTATGGTAATATTATGAGTGGATTATGCAAGGAAAGGAAGCTATAATTTGCAAAGGATATTTTTAAAGAAACTCAACTACAAGTGAAGGCTACACTTTGACAACATTCTCCTATAAGAAAGGAGTTGGACAATTTAAAAGGGGTAGATGTTGATGTTATAATTATCACATATCTCCAATGGGAAGTACCCACTTTACTGTTCAGTACAGGGTTTTACCATGACGATGAAGTAAGAGCCATATTTATGGAGGAATAAACTGATTTACATCATAAACAACTTTCGTGACTGGTTAGAAAAAGCAGGAACAACACTCTAACATGGTAGATATGAGTTTATCTTTTTTCATATTGGTTGCTCAACTAGATTTGTTATCTAGTAAGGAAGTAACATTTAAGTGGATATTATTGGCACTAGCAAATTGAGCATACTTATTATAGGAAGAAATGATAATTCAATTCTTTGGCATAGTATTCTATGTAATATTCTCCAAGTTGATTATTAATTATGTACAATCACTTCAGTGCCAAGTAACATATTGAAGCATTCCATAAAAAACTAGATTGTATACACTATTTTCTATATTATGATCATAACTCACTTGCAATATTTTTCCACGTTTTCTATATTCGAAGCTTGAAGTTGTTAATCCCGGATGGGATTTTAACATGAGATCCCTTTATGTTTGGCATAAATCATAAAAACTAGGCCAATATAAAATAAGAGGTATCCTATGAATAGCCTATACATGACAAGATATAGTTTATGTTGACCTTTGTATTTTATAGGCCCATTAGGGTTATGTAAATTGAACGAAATTGTGAGTTAGGATAGACGACATAATTTTTACAGTTTTACAAACATTCCTAAGACCTATTAAAGTTGCACAAATCTCTAATGCTAAATGTTAAAGATTGGCCACATATTCAAACCACTCAACAATATGAGGTTCTTACAACTCTATGTTAGTCACTCCCCAAAACTTTCTGTGACATTCTTATATGTGTGCTTATATAGTATACATTTAAACTTCTTTAACGATCATCAAATTTATCTTTGTTCCTTTTGGACCTATAATAGCTATGCATTGTAGGATCTATTGGCCCTGCAAATCTACAAGACTAATAACATGTGGTCTAACATAGCTCATGTTAAAGTGGACCATAGTGTCTATGCATGAATTGCGTTATTTGTAGGATCTCCTTTAGGTATGTAAGGGCAATCCATTGAAAGAAAAGAAGAATAAAAGGTGTTTTTGTTGAAATAAAATGTGCTCTTTCAACTTATCCTAAATGGACTCTTACAAATCAAGAGCATTCAATAAAACCTGTAAAAGGTAAAGACTCAACCATTTAAGTTTCAAAGATGAGCCTATTGGTACAAACAAAAACATTTACAATAAAAGTTTTCATGAATAAAAGTTGGAAAAATACCATCAATTGAGAAGGAAAAACAAGGAAAGGACCAAGTGGTTAAAACATAAACATTTACATCAATTGCATGTCATTTGGGTAAGTGCTCATTAACCTTGGGGTAGAATAATCCTGAATTTCATGGACTTCAATAACTATTCTGTCTGATTAGAATATTCTTTATGTAACTGTTATATCCCATTGAGAATTATTTCATTTAGGGAAACTATTCATATTCTTGAACAACCTTTGTTTCAAAGTTCATTCAAGGTACCATGTAAAATTGGACCTGTGCCATTTTATAAAATGAGGAAATGCTAAAATAAAAAGGAAGATTTGAAGTATTATGTAGAAAAATTAAGAAGGAAGAAATAAATTTAAAACAAGAGCACATACAAAAACAACTAACCTTGTTTTCTAAGACTTTGCAAACCACAAGATCAACTCAAATGTGTTTATGGAATCTATGAAATATTTTGATTAGATACAAAGACAAGATAGGTGGTCTCCTAAAATCATGTGCATTTTGAGGAGCCATTATCAAAAAGAAAAGAGAGAATAAATAGAACTTGCACTTGAAAGAATCTCAAAAAGTGGACTATATACTTAATGATTGCAAGTGTGAGGGAGATTGGGGACCATATGTTGCTATAGAGATAAAGGTCTGATGGAGGAGGAAATAATGGCTCTCAATAGGAAGGCTCTTCGCATAATACCAAAAGAGATTACAGTATGGGGAAAAGGGGGAAAGGAACCAATATAGATGAGATGAAGACCCAGCATATTGACCATTAATGTCGTTAAATAAAAGAGTTTTGCTAAGTTGCTTCAATATTAATCCCTCCAATTCAGGGATCCTGTGACGATGATAGGAAGGAAAAAACATATAACTTAGTGGCCTAGAAGGCATATCATAAATCTCAAGTCACTTGTTTAGTTCGTAGATGCATAAATAATAGAGTATAGTAAGAGACTAAAAGAAATTGAAGAAAAACTAGACAACTTCAATATCCACTTTTAAAAAAATGTTTTGATTATTTTTGTGTAGTTGGGATTTCTAATAGATGCAATTACATATGTGGTTTTGGAATATATTCTCACTAGGGATTCTAGAAGAAGCAATCAATGTGACGAAAACAACATAAATAATGAGGAAGGTAGAAACTACAAAGTTTCATACTCTTGCAAATAACATATCGAACATAAATAAATGAGAGTACTAAGGTTGCATCTCTTCCTTGTGGGATTAATCTGAAGAGATGATCAATATAGAAACTGAATTGCACCATACGATAATTCTCAAAACATTCACGAGTGAGATCGACACACTATCATACAATATTTGATGGAATTGTTTGTTTAATTAATTCTATACAACATTAACTAGTAGAATGTAGAAACACATACACACATCTCCCAAATATTTACAATTTGAAATTCTTAAGAGTAGACATGCTTCATGTGCTACAACTGCAACAACAAAATTATTTTATAATATATAAAATGGTATTAGAAACCCATCATACCACTAATCAAACATTACATATTGGTGTTGTCAAAAATAGAAACATGACCTCTGTCTTTCTAGAAAGATCTATCTTTCAAGTTGGAACTCCCAAGAGGGAAAGGAGTTATACATATGAAGACTTAACATACATAGAAGGAGTTATTAGTTTCACTTATGATCCATTTATGTTTCGTATCGTTCGGCATGCCTTGATGAAGAGATAGGGACTCCACAATGGAATTAATGAGGCTAAGGGTGAGGGAAGCATAGTTTTGTGATGACCCATAATATGTTCCAGAGAATGGAATGATGAGAAACTTTTCCCTCATGGTAGGTCCCACAAGCCCTAGTGTGTCAAATTATTATTTTGTTATTTCGACCATGAATACTTTGAAATAAAATGATGGTTAGCTATAACATATAAAATTTGGTGAGTTATACGATATAAAGTTTGCATGAACTACACATGCCTCACCACAAAATAAAAGGAGAAGAGAAAATGGTTGGTCACCTCAATCCTCTTGTTGCTCACCTAGGAGGTTAATGAGTCTTGGCTTTCCATTTGATGGAAAACAAATTTATTTTAGAAATTTGAGTGACCTTTAAGCTTCCAACAATTTAGGGAATGACCCACTCAGGTTTTAAGAGAGGCTCTGCTACCGTTTTTCCCTTATTTATGTATTTTCTATTTGAAAATTTCCTTCTTCTCATCTCTGCACATTTTCTTGTTTTTCAATTGGTTCTTTCCAGTTGTACAATTTTCAAAATCAACTTATGTTGTCATTTTTTTATCATGTTTTTCAAGCTAGTCCATTGTCTAAATAATTGAATCAATCAAGAGAAGTGCTTTATCATTCATTCAGAAATTGTGTAGACCTTTGAGGTCTGAAGAACATTGAAGAGTTCAAAGAAATCAATTCACCAAATATTTGGGTGCCTAAGTTGTGATTTGAGGTTTTAATTGAATCTTGCAAATATTAGTACATAACTTGAAGTAAGAAACCCCTTTTCATGTGGATTTTCAGCCATGGAGGAAAAATGCTAAGTTTGTAAATGTTAGGTCCCTATACTACAAGTGTAACCCCTTACTGTTATTAGTGCAACCCCCTTATTATATTGTTGTGCCCACGCAGTCCCCATATTTTTATTATTGTGCCCTTACATTATTATGGTTATGTCGTCTCTGATTATATTATGACCCCTTAGACTCCTATATATAAAAGAGAGGGCTTGTCATTTTTATCATCCCTGAATTGTTCATTGTCTAATTTAAAGGAGGTTTCCCCCTCAAAGAGGCTGATTTCTAAGTCATTGATCTACTGTTTCTATCTTTTTGTGAGATCATTTCATAACATATGGTATCAAAGCATTGGGTTGTAGTGTTTCAATGCTCCAAATAGGACATCATGGAATTTTCGCTATAACGTTTTCTTTATGAAGTTTCAGAAGCTAAAGAAAACAACAATTTGAGTCGAAATCATTATGCACCTCGGGTCTGAATTTCAGATCTTGTCTCGCTTTATTTTTGGATATATGATATGAGGAAGTTAGGGTTTGTGCAAACTCCAAAATTCCATTTCAAACATGTTATCGTGGAATTTTCATATGTTTTTTCTACAAAGTTTCAAACTCTAAAATTAAAACCCATCTTAGCTGAAATCATGGTAAAACTTGGGCCCAAATTTTAGATCTTGTTTCACTATATTTTCAGAGATATCGTCCAAGGCATTTAGGCATTTTGTAAACTCCTAAATTACATTCCAAACATGTGACCTTAGGAAAATCGTTGTAATGTTCTCTCTAAGCATCAGATTGACATTTTGTAAGAAGTTACAGAAATAGGACAGACTGCAATTTTTTGTGCATCTTTTCAAGTCTGAAGGTCGAAACAGTGACACATGGCAGGTCGTACAAGTTCTATTGACTTAACTAGTCTACAATCAAATCATCGTAGGAGATTTGGCATAACTCTTTATTGAAGAATCCAATATTGGTCAGACCGTTGTGGTTAGAAAGAGGACTCAGAGGGCTAGAACAAACCAAAATTTATGAACTTGAAGATCTAAAATTACAGAGTTACAGTCATTTAAATATAGATCTCCTAAAAGCAAGAAAAATAATGACTCAAATAAATAAAATTGAAGCACCTAGTAAGAAAAATTTGGATGGATGATTTGAAGAATGTGATCAAAGCTAGGATAAATAGTTTTATCATGGAAGCCAATTGAAATTCATGTAATATTTGAAGAATGAAATGGAAGTTTTGAAGGAAGGTTGGACAAAGTTGCTACAAGAACGACCTGCTAATGACAAAAAGGTAGTAGAGGAAACTTTCGATGAGAAAAAATAAATGTTAATCATGATTTCATAGAACCTAACATTGGATTGAAGGCCCGACATATTCCAAAGATGGATATGAAGAAGTTTGATGGCAAGGATCCCATAACATGGACACTCTAGATGGAGAGATATTTTGATCTACATGATCTACAACTATTACAAAAGGTACGTACTGGATCTTTATATTTAGAACCAAATCAGATTTTATGGTATAAAGGGCTTTGTTCTCATAAACTACTTGTCACTTGGTCAATTTTCACGGAGGAAATAATAGCATATTATGATGATACAAAGAGCAACACCTTCTTTAGTTAATTTATAAATGTCAAACAAAAGGGTTCAATGGTAGACCACATTGAGGACTTCCAAAAATTGAATATAAGGGTAAATGATATTCCATAGAAGAAGAGGATTGATGTCTTCATACGGATTTAAAGGATAACATTCAACATGGGGTTTGCATTTGGGAACCTGATTCACTAGACATGGCATTCAGGTTGGCAAGAAAAATTGAAAGCAAAATTATGGCAACAAGAAATCCTACCGCTCACAATTATAAAGATGGAAGTGTTGTTGCTCCTAGCCTTCGACAATCTAAAAGGTTGACACCACAAAAATTGGAAGAAAAAGGAGAAAATGACATTGGTTATAGTTGTGATAGAAAATACATTGAAGGTCATAAGTGTGCTGAGAAGAAATTATTTTATATTGATTATGAAGAGGAGGAAGAAAAGGATCAAGAAACATCAAAAGAAGAGGATATACACCAAGAACTAACCCCAGATAAAGATGAGATGATTTTGACCATATCTTGTAATGCAATGGCATGAATTACCACTCCTCAAACTCTCAATATAGAAGGACATATCAAGAAGAAAAAGGATAACCTCACATTCCCGTAGAATCGAATGAAACAACAGGTAGATCGACATCATAGTGAAAAAATATAGGTGACTAGGTATTTATGAATAAAACCATACAAGCAAATGTCCCTCAAGCAATCTAAGAAGGATAATAAATTATCACCAAAGTACTTTGTTCCTTACCAGGTGCTGAAAAATATTGGTACTATGGAATACAATTTGGAGCTTCGTGCATCTTCCCAAGTGCCCCTAGTTTTCTATGTTTCATTCTTAAATAAGGTTATAGGTGAAAAACTCCTAGTTCAAACAATATTGTCGGAACTTGACAAGGAATAAAAAGTCATATTGGAACCTGAAGCAGTCACAGAAACAAGAACTCAGAACTACGAAATCGATCAATTTCAGAGTATCTCGTCAAATGGAAGAACTTACCCGCTGAAGATTCCACATGGAAAGACAAGAATTTTATACAAAATCATCCAAAACTAGTCAAGCATTGAGGACAACAGTTTTCCAAGGAGAAGGGCATGTTAGGTCCCTATAATACTAGTGTAACCCCTTATTTTTATTAGTGCAACCACCTTATTATACTTTTGTGCCCATGTAGTCCCCATATTGTTATTATTGTGCCCTTACATTATTATTGTTATGTTGGATCTGATTATATTATGACCCCTTAGAATCCTATATATATAAAGGAGGTATTGTCATTTGTATCATCCAAGAATTGTTCATTTTTGTAATGTAAAGTAGGTTGGCCCATTGAAGAGGTTGATTTCTAAGTCGTTGATCTATCATTTCTATCTTTTTGTGAGTTGGTTTCATAACACTAAAGCCTAGGGTTAGTCCTTTAACATTAAATATCGAGTTAGCTTGTCTCAAAATGTTGAAGGCTTGGTGGGCAATGAATAAAACATGTTGCGGTTGAGAAGAATGTGTTATGCATTTATGGGGAATATCATAATGAGAAAATAATGCTCAAATTCTTGACTGTTTGAATTTTCAGCACATGGATTGTTTGAACATCATAATTTTGATCTTATGATTGCATTGGGTATTGGAAAATTGCTTCACTTCTTACATTATTAGTTTTAGTATAGATGGTCATGTTGGGAGTGAATGAAACTCCTTTGTCTTAAACACACTTAGCTAGGGATTCACACTTTCAAATCCCTAACAAAATGCGAGAGGAAGAAAGTTTTCCAAATGGGAACTTCCTCAGAGTTCAATTAATTTCTTTACTATTGGTAATTTTAATGGTTGTGATAGATAAGTTATTTCATTCAAATGCAGAGTTTACAACAAAACTTGGCTTTGAATATGTTTCTTCTCTTACCCCACAACTATTTCCACTGAGGTATGTATTGAGGATGTCTCTTCTTCTACACCATAACCATTACGATTGGATTATGTATTATGTATTATGTATTTGCAACGATTATTCATAATTATTTTTTATGCTTCAGACTAGCTGAGTGGCGTTATGTATTTTTCGATGGTAATTGTTTGAATTGAATTAGGAACTTGGATTGTTGGGATATTAATCTACTTATGGGTTATTTATTTTCTATTCATTTTCAACAACCAGTCTCCCATTTTATGTATATCTTTATTTTTTTGTACCATCTCCTATAGTGAGGAAATATAGGCTCTTATCATCTCCTTTTGAAAGTACAAAAGTGTATCGAAGTTTGCAGACCCTAGGAAACCCTATCATGAAAGAGTCACAACTTTTCTATTTTTTAAAATTAGATTTACTATTTTTAGATTTACATAGATGTAGCAATAGAAATGTATATTTACATAGAGGTAGATTTTTTTTCGAATGTGAAAAGATTAAATACTTAACAGTTTTACAGGTTTTCTTTGCATCTTGCAGCTGGTAATGTTTAGCACGCACAAATTGTGGACATGAATTCGAATATCAAGTTTGAAATCAAGAAGCTCAAATATTATCAGATAATACATACATCCTCTTCAAGGTCCGAAATTTATGGATGTCTAATTTAATGAATGTTGGATTAAATGTGTATTAAAGGAACATTACAAGGAATTCCTTATGCAAAATGGAGTGGAGAAGGAAGCATACATATCTATTCATCCAATATCCATGAGTGTGTGCACTTGTGGTACAACTCTGAAGAAAAACGGAAGGTTAAAATCTATATGCAAAGGGAGCCTCCTATTAGAGCCAAGAGAAAAACCCTGTAGGTATGAGGGTTTTAACTCCCAAAACGAGTCAAGAATATATGCTAGGTGAGATTTCAATAGGAGAAAATATTTGTAATCTACTTACATAGAATAGAGACGAGAAGGTAACATATGTCAAAGTGGGAACAAGGACATCCCCTAGTAAGGAATAGAGTAGATTGAAAGCTAAGTGGTTATTGTGGATGCAATGAAATATGTGCCTGTGGCATCAATAACAATAGTGATATCTCGTATAGATAGATAGTTAACTCTTCTTGTTGATGAACTACCTATATTCTCTTTTTGGAATTCTTCAGATTGTGAGAACAAACAATCCTTTGTAGTATGGTTCCCTAAGTGGCTCAGGGAAGCATTAATGACCAAGAAACAATGGTCGACAATAGTGACAACCTTGGCATTTTTAGGAAAATTGTTGTAGGTGGAAAAAGGTGATGGGAGTTGTTGTAGGTGACCAAAAGTGGTGGAAGTTATAGATGTACAAAAGTGGTGGACGATCAAGCTTGAATTTGAGAGATGTGAAATTATGATGACACCACAAAATATTAAATTTTTTAGAGTAATGCTAGGTAAAAATTAAAATTACTTCAAGATTCAATGAAATTCAAATATACCCTAATTTTTAATGAAAATAATGAAAATTGTACATGCTAGCTAGCAGTAATACTTCAAAACTAAAAATTTGGATAAAAAGGTTTTGATGGAATGTTTTTTGTTAAAACATTGGTTAAAATAGTGAATACATAGTTTGGTCAATGCAAATTAATATAGCATTAATTCCAATTGATTGCTATAGTCACTGCATTGTTGAAGGTATGGACTATTAGTAAGCCTATATACACTACAACAATATGGGAAAATATGAAAAATATACCATTTTTCATTTTCATACAACATCATTTAATGCTTCATTTATCATTCATCCTTATAATATTATCTCTATTTATAGAATAAAATGAGGAAAATATCAGTCAAAGTTGGAAGAAACTATTTGGTGATAGAATAGGTGAATTTAGTACGAAAAATTGATTCTTTGCTATCTTTGTATGTGGAGATGCAATTGGGAAAAAGCATTTCGGTTGGCAGGACAGCACAAGGTCATAAGGGGGAAAAGCCACGACGTATGGGGAAGACAAGGAAGTGGTAGATCAGTTCGATTACTCTTGTTTTATCATATGATCAGATTTTATATTGCAAAATCCTTAGGATCTCCTAATCCTAAGGATTCGTTGTTATCCAAGTTTCCCTTTTATATTATATAAGGTCAAAAGGTAACTAGATGAGAGTTCAGACTTTTAATATGTAATTATTCTCTTTGGAGTAAAAACGTTGTTAATTCAGTGACTCTGTCAGTTGTTACTTTGAAGTTAATGAAAGAAGGTTGTGCTTGATACATCTTCGTATTTTGAGTTTTTATTAAGCAGAGGCTTCTGGCGACTCTGGGCCCAGTCACAAGAAGCTCCACTACTCCTTTGTGTTATAGTTTACATTCAGTTTTTCTATTTGTTTTAATGATTAGCTCTTTTGTTTATCTTGAATATTGGTGATATTGATTTATACTATTGTTCACCTAGCTTTATACTGAAATTGTCAGATAGGCTTAAGTAAGTGCTTTGATTAGAATGAGTGAATGTGTGGTTGATTGCTATTTAGACTGAATAAATGTTATCACAGATTTTGAGAGACAAGACTGAGTAACTTCTACGGATTCCAGGATAGAATGTTTATGGTTTAGGAACCTTTTATAGTTGTTGTTGTTCACTTACTGCATGTTGTTCAATTGTTGATTATTATTGTTATTTAATAATGCAGACTGATTTGTGTTGTTAGTTTCATTCAATAATCATAGTTTCTTTACTTGGTTAAAGTGTGATTAGTATCAAGCTAATTTGAGTAATTCTCCATGTAATTCTCATTTGCATTCAAGTTCCAATTTGTTTGGGAACAAGTTCTATAGAATTACATAGGGTGTTGTGAGGATTCCTCTCATAGATAGTTTCTTTGCAGAGTTGTGTGAATTGGATTGAAGAGTGGGACATTAATTATTGCAACGATTCATCATTAGATAACCTCTAACTTCATTGCACATACTTTGCTGACGCTCTTGAAATAGAAAGAATTACCTCAGGTTGATAACTAATGTAGGGATTAATATTTCCCGTAAAAAGGCATCTTAGTGAGCCAACATTTTGGCGTCGTTTCCTGGGAGAGTGTTCAAAGTGATTAATTCTATTCCTTTGCTGTAAGAGAACTGGGATTTAAAAATGGAAGGTAAGAACCTACATACGTAGCAAGTAAAGTGCTTGCTTACCTGCCTGCTTTACAACAAAATCTTAGAGGTTAAATAGGAATTTGTTTTATGAATGACTAGCAATAAAAAGATAAAGAAAGAATAGAATCATCTACAAAAACCCACAAAACCCAAAGGATCGCTGAACCTTAGGAGAATGACCTTTATAGATTAAATCATAAGAAGAGCAGAGTCTCAAGAATCAGTAGGATTCCAGGCTATACCTGGAGAAAGTTCTACTGCTATCCCTCAAGTAGCAGGCCCACCATCTGCATGTCATGTTGAGATTGAAAGCCAAATAGGAGGATCGGAACAGAGTTTTCAAGCTACAATAAGCCTACCCTGTGATCCTCTGCAGGAGGGAAAATGTTGCAACTTACAAGAAGGAAAAGGAGAAACTAGTGGGGCTGTTAAAGCAGAATCACAACTGTCTGAACAAGGATCTCCTGAGATTCTAGTCCTAGGGAGTGTTGTAAATCCAGCTCAGGTTGCTAACTCTCTGTTTATTATGGAGGCACCACATGAAATCCCTGAAGACTATTGGAATATCTTTGATCAAATGGAAGAATAGCCACTCGAAGGTCAAACCTTGACATTAGAATACCCCATAGTCGACCAGGTGGCCAATGCCCCTACGAAGGCTATTCCTCTACAGAAGATCCCAACCATTCATGGGATGATCACAGAGGACCTTGATGCTTTCCTGTTTGAGTTTGATGTCCTTTGTAGATGGTACGACTATACCACTGACCCCAAAAAACTAAAATTATTCCCTTCCACTTTGAAAGGGGCAGCTTTAAGATGGTTTGTTTGTCTAGGTGGGTGAACCATCAATTCTTAGGACAAGATGAAAACCTCCTTCCTTATCAGGAATTTTGTAAAACTAGGGAACTGAAATATGAGATTTTCAAGATGACTGCAAAAGATAACAAAACACTAGAAGAATATGTAAAATGATTTTATTATAATTTGCAGAGATCTCCACACACTACCCTACCAAAAGAAGTCATAAGAGCTATATTGATTAAAGGAATGAAAGAAGAATGGATAGAAACTCTAAACTTAATTGGAAAAGGGTATATTTCTCAGGAAGAGTATGATGCAATCATTCATTTTTGTACCAGGTGTTCAAGATGAAGCGCACATACAGGAGCAGATAGCTAAGATCCAATGAGCAGAGGAAGCAAACCACATAGTGGAGGTATAACACGGATGGAGATTTGCAACTTCCTGGAAGATTTTAAGGCGGATATCCTAGGCACCCTTACAAAAAAGTTGGATGTTCTACAAGCCAAACAAAAACAAGCTTTAGTAGAACAAAATTTGGCCATCTTTTGCCCACGTTGTCGAAAGAAGAATAGCGAACAGGAATGCCTGTTATACATGGTTCAAACGTGTGCCATGTGTACTAAACATCACAATAACGAACAATGTCCATCATTACCCCAGATAAAATAAGTATTCAAAGAAGTAGATGAGGAAATAGAACCGGTATATTTGATGAACCAACGTTGACAATGGCAAGCCAAACCTACATGTATGTTGCAAGATGCATCCCATTTTTTCCTTCATCGCAATTTAACCAAAAGAAAACCTTGGGGAAGCCTCACAAGGCCAATCACCCTACCCAAACTAGCAAAGTCAACCATTCCTTATGACATTCTAACTAGCACAATCTTTTCTAGGAAATCACTGGTTGAATTCTCCTTTTACTCCTATCTGGCAAGGAAATCCCTATCAATCCCAGTGGCCTACCTCCAGCTCTCAAAACCCAAATTGCTCTACAAACTGGCAGCAACCTCTAGGGATAGCCAATATAACTACGGGAATAGGCCCCCAGCCTCAGACCACATTGTTAGTTCCTTCTACATTACATCAGAATTCGCAACCTCTTCTACGACCACAATTACCAGCTCAGACAAACCCAAATCCTAATAATAAGCCAGTCCAGTTGGTACAACTTACTGAAAATCCAGAATATGATATTGAGCAGAAAGAATGTAATGATATCAGATTAAGATTAGGTCGGGTCATAACGCCTGAGGAAAACAAGGACCAACCTTCAATTGAAATTGTAACTCCACCTATACATGTTCGATCATTTGTACATGTTCCACCACTTGTAAATAATACTCAATCAAAGAAAGGGGAAGAAACAGATCAGCGTGATGACCCTGAAAAACTTATGGTCACTTCTCCTCCATTCCTCGAAAGGCTAGTCTTACCTAAACTGATCACCTATCCTAATTTTGATCTTGTAGGGCAACAAAAAGAATTGTGTATTAAGATTCCCCTCCTCCATGCTATTCAAGAAATTTCCATCTATGCCAAAACCATCAAAGAATTATGTGTAAAAAGGCATGTGAGGAAGGTAAAAACCTCACCCACTATTCATGTTGTAGGAACCTTATCCAATTTACTCTAGGGAGAGGAAACTCCAATAAAATACGAAGGCCCTAGAAATCCCATAGTAATAGTTCAGATATACGGCCTCTCTTTTCCAAACACACTAGTTGATCTAGGAGCTACCATTAACATATTAACAATAGAAACTTGTGAAGCAGTTGGTATTACAGCCTTAGAACCAACTACCACTTTATTAGAGCTTGATGATTGGTCGGTGGTAAGACCAAAAGGGACTTTACAAGATATTACAGTTTCCATTGACTCATGGGAATATCTAGTAGATTTCCTGGTTATAAACGCAAGTACGTTGGATGGGCATCCCTTGATTCTGGGGCGACCTTGGCTAGAAACAATTGATACATATATTTGCTACCAAGAAGTCAACATGACTATCACAAAGGGAGATGCTGTAAAAAATCTGGTGTTATACCCTACTGCCAGGCCAAGTTTGCCCATTGTAAAACTATGTAAGCAGCCACCAACATACCTGGAAGAGAGCATCTGTTCACCACTCATAGTAGCGGAAGTGCTAGAATTTAAAAATCAAACTGAAGATGATGCTATCACCAATTTTATAAATTAGCCAACCAACGTGGAGCGTAAGATGCTAAAAGAAATTCTTGATAACGAAGCTATGGAAGATCTCCTGAAGGACACAAATGACCAGCATATTCAAACAATTGTTGTTCAGAAAAGCAAAGAAGTTGAGATTGAACCACGCAAAGTACTAAATATCAATGCCAATCTAGAGAGAGAACAATAGAAAAAGCTTATTCAGATATTGTAGAAAAATAAAGGGGCTTTTGCCTCGGATTATCTTGATATGAAAGGGATAGATCCGTAGCTATGTACACACCATATTTATACAGAGAAGGATGCACGACCCATCGGATAGCCTCAACAGAGGTTGAACCCTCACCTCAAGGATATCGTGAAACAGGAATTACAGAAGCTACTAGATGTAAACTTTATTTATCATATCTCAGATAGTAAATGGGTCTCTCCTTCCGTGTTCTTCCCCAAGAAAAATGGGAAATGGTGTATTTGTGTAGACTATCAAGAGCTAAATAAGGCAAAACAGAAAAGACCATTTTCCCCTCCCATTCATTGATTAGTTCCTCGATATGTTGGCAGGGAAGAAATTCTTCTCCTTTCTAGACGGCTTCAGTGGGTACAATCAAATTCAAATTGCCCCTGAAGACCAGGACAAAACGACCTTCACCTGTCCCTGGGGTACATTCGCATACACAGTATTACTATTTGGTTTGTGCAACACCGCAACCACATTCCGGAGAGCTATACTAAGCATATTTTCTGATCTAATAAATGAAGGACTAGAGGTATATATGGATGATTTTACTCCATATGGGGATGATTCTGATCAAGCATTACGAATGTTAGAAAAAGTCTTAGAATGATGCATCACTACCAGGTTATGTTTAAGCAATGTCAAGTATCACATGATGATGACCGAGGGTGTGATCCTGGGGCATTACAACTCTGCAGCAGGAACACAGGTAGACCCAACAAAAATACAGGTAATTCTTTTACTGCCTCCGCCCTGCACCCAAACAGAGGTACGTACTTTCCTAGGATATGTAGGTTATTATTGCAGATTTATCAAGATTTTTTCACAAATTGCAGCACCCTTATACGCTCTAATTGGAAACATTAATTTTAGTTGGTCTGACAAGTGTGACATATCTTTTGTAAGATTAAAGAAACTAGTCTCAACAACGCCAATATTACATGGACCAAACAGGGAGCTTCCTTTTCATATTTCCACGAATGCATTAGATGTAGCCATAGGAATTGTCCTCGGCCAGGAGGAAGACAAGAAACCTTATGCTATATATTACATTAGCAAAAATCTCACCCCTGCAGAACTCAATTACACAATGACAAGAAAAGAATTCTTAGCAGTTATTTATGCAATAACCAAATATAGACACTATATAACTGGCTACCAAGTCTTTGTGTACACTGATCACTCTTCCATTAGATATCTAGCTAATAAACCTATCACAAAAGGTCGAGTAACACAATGGTTATTGATTTTGCAGGAGTTTGACAATAGAATTAAAGATCGTCTAGGGAAGGAGAATCCCTTTGCTGATTTTCTATCTCGAATTCCGAAGGTTAATGATCCATTGGCGGTAGATGACCAATTCCTAGATGAGCACCTTTTTACTGTGATGGTTAAGATGCCATGTTACGAAGATGTGGAAAACTATCTAGTAGTATGGAAGCTACCTAAACATTTAACAGCAAGGGAAAGAAAATTGATTGTTCAGCGTAGCACCCGATTCTCTTGGATAGGTGAATATCTTTTTCATACAGGGGTCGACATGTGTATACGTAGATGTATCGCCAAGGATGAAATCCATGACATCTTGAAGGCTTTCCATGAAGAACCCTGTGGGGGACACTTCCCATTCCGAAGGACAGGACATAAGGTATTACAAATGGGCTGTTACTAGCCCACTATTTTTAAGGAAACTAAAAAATATGCCCAAGCCAATGATAGTTGCCAAAGGATGGGCCGACCTGGTCAATCCGATGAAATACCGTTGCAGCTGCAATGTGTCATTGAACCCTTCGAGTGTTGGGTCTTAGATTTCGTAGGTCCATTCCATCCACCTTCTAATCAGAAGACCTGCATATTGGTAGTGACCGATTATGTGACAAAATGGACCTGGAAATAATAGATTTACCAAGAGCGACAGAGGACGTAGTGATTGACTTCCTTTTTGGGCTATTTGTGGGGTATGGATTACCATGAGAAGTGGTCATACATGGGGACAATCAATTCATAGGTAACAAGATTACTGCCACCCGCAGAAACCATCATATCATGCACAGGATCACTTCTCCATATCACCCTGACGTGAATGGGCAGGTAGAAAGCACCAATAAGGTTATAGAAGCAATTCTCACCAAAACCGTCTCAACACACTGATTAGATTGGACTGCTAGATTGCCAGAGGCCTTGTGGGCCTATCATATGACTTGGAGGAATACTACTGGATACTCTCCCTACCAGGTTGTGTTTGGTAAAGAACCATTTTTTCTAATCGAATTCGAAATAAAGACTCTAAGGACGGCCCAGGAAGTGGGTCTGGATTTAACAGAAGCTCAAACCGGGCATCTTCAGTGGATTAACGAACTAGATGAAGCTGGATCGCTTGATTTGCAACGAACTGCAATAATACAATAGCAAAGGGAAAATGGCATGACAACCTTATCTAGAAGAAAAAGTTTCAAAAAGGGGATTGGGCACTTCTGTACGATTCCATGTTCCAGGACTTCCCAGGCAAGTTGCAAATAAGATGGCTCAGCCATTATGAGATTCAAGAAGTGCATAACAATGGTACTCTTACCTTGACTACCATAGACGGATCCGGTCATTCCTTTAAGGTAAACAAGCATCCAATGCACCTCTATCATCAACTACTTACCAAAGTATCTTTCTGCAAACAGGTACGTGAGGACCCCTCCATGCAAATTCTAGTTGTAGGGAATGATAACCCAACAAATTTTTCTTTAAAAAATTAAAATTGCTTGAAAAGTTGTAAATAATGTAGATACATTTGTAGGCATTACTAAGTAAATATGGATTTCTTTTGTTTTTGATGTTCAAGCAATTGAACACGTGTCTATCAATCGATTAAATAACATATTTATTTTTTTTGTAACTTGCCGTTCAATTGATCTAACAACGAATTTTTCTTTGATGTATTTTGTTGTTCAAACAATTGGACGTTTGTCATTCAATTGATTGAACAACACATTTTTTTTTTGTTTTCGTTGTTCAAACAATTGGATTTTTTTCATTCAACTGATTGAATAGCACATTTTTGTTTGTTTTCGTTCTTCAAACAATTGGACGTTTGTTGTTCAATTGATTGAACAACACATTTCTTTCGATTTTTGCTACTCAAACAAGTAAATGCTTTCCATTCAATTGATTTAACAACACATTTCTTTTTTGTTCAAACAAGCGAACATTTGCCATTCAATTGAATGAACAACACATCTTTGCTTGTTTTCATTGTTCAAACAATTGGACATGTGTCATTCAATTGATTGAACAACACATTTTTTATTGTTTTCATTGTTCAAACAATTGGACGTTTGTCGTTTTATTGATTGAACAACACATTTTTATTGTTTTCATTGTTTAAATAATTAGACATTTGCCGTTCAATAGATTGAACAACGCATTTTTTATTGTTTTCGTTGTTCAAACAATTTGATATTTTTCGTTCAATTGATTGAACAACACATCTTTGATTGTTTTTGTTGTTCAAACAAGCAGACGCTTACTGTTCACTTGGTTGAACATAACTGTTTTTCTTATTTTGTTTTCATTGTTCAAATAATTGGATGACTACCGTTCAATTGATTGAACAACACGTTTTTCTTTTTATTCTCATGACTACTGTTCAATTGATTGAATGACACATTTTCCGGTCATTAGTTTTTGCTGTTCAAGTTAATGAACAATTTGCCGTTTGCTTGATTGAACAACACTATTCTTCTTATTTGTTTTTTTTGTTTAAACTATTGAACGAATGTTGTTCAATTAATTGAACAACACATTTCTCCTTATTTATTTTCATTTTCTTTGATTTTTTTCTTATTTTGCAGAGTGAACCGCACCTTGTTGCAAGCTAAATGTTGAATTTTTCTCATTTTTTTTATTAATCATGATACCATGATCTTCTTCTTTTATATTGAAAATAAGCACCATGCACATTCATGCCTCTTCTAAAGATATATGGTAATAACAATGTCATTATAACTTCTAGAATCCTTTTGTTGGTTATCTTTATTCATCAAGCTAATATGGTGTATCTTTATAATGGTTGTATAAACATATTTTCTTTTGGGACACATCAGGAAATGATTCATTACCTTTAATCCATGTTGGCTTATGTTTATACTTCCAAATGGATAAAACTCATCGATATAATGTTAAGGGATAAGAGTATAATACTCCCATTGGTATCTTCTTACTTACACCATCCCTGAATCTTAAGGAGAAAATGAGCCTCCCTTTTTAAAAGAAAAATTGCAAAAATAAAATAAAAATAGAAAAAAACTTACAACATTGTCCAAATAGGATAGGGGGTCTCATCATGAGCCAGCCTACCACGATCATAAGAATGTAACAGGTGACATTCCAATTTTGCTACCACACCAAGGTAATGATATTCTTGATAAATAATTTATTAGAAGAATAGGGGGTCTCATCACGAGCCAGCTCTATCATCTCTGTTTCATCCTGGTGAGTGGCACTATGGTTATCTGGTCACCAAGCCAGCATAGTGGTCTCTTTGTGACAAAAGAAAAAAATCAAAATGTAAAAAGGACTCTGGCTGATTTGTGATATGACATCTACCTCTTATCACCTATGACCCTATTTCTAAATGAAAAACTCTGTTTGGGAGCACTTTTACAAGTTGCATAAGATCATGATTTTTATTTTTATTTATCATATTTCGTATGTCCATGTATTAAAAGACATCCATTAAATAAGAACCAATGATTAGGTTGATATCATTAACTCTTCTTACGGTAAAATATTTGACACAATGACTTGATATTTTCGTTTTCATTTTTTGGCCAATTCAAGTCTAATGGCACATGTCTCTTAAATGCTTTATTGATTTCTGTGTTGTTCTTTTTAGATTGGCTGATGTCATTTATTTCACATTGGGTATTTTCCTATTTTCCACGTGCTAAAAGGACGTGGACGCTCTTCTCTCATCAGAGGGGGGGATGGCCTGCATATGCATAGCATGTATTCCAGTTATAAATAAATGTGTGATGATCATTTAGATTTTCCCCGAAGTACAATTTGCATGATGTGCATGGATATGTAATAATTAGCAGAAAATTATGATTGGTCGATGAATGGAAAGCATTATGGCGAGCATGCAAACAGACAATTATCTGTTAAGTATGGCTGACAGGATTGACGAATTAACTAAAAACGATAATTCTTATCTAGGTAGAGTCATTTCCTTTATAATTTTTGTGATATACATCGTTGTTGTGTTGCATTACAGGGGTAGAACATAGTTGTCTTCAGAAGAACCATACCCAATTGCAGAAACTATGGGCAGAAGAGTAATTCGGAGTGAACCTGATGGTGTTTGATCAAGCCCACGAAATCCTTCAACACGCTGGCTGGTTACAGTACTTAAATAGATTGCAGGGATTCCATGAAGAGCTAACACTGGAGTTTCTGCAAAATCTGTAGAATGGTAGTACAGTGGTGAAAGCCATAAGCATGATAGTTTTAGAAGAAGTCATGGATGAAGTCACTCATCTTTCGGCGAAAGGGGCGAAATGGGCAGACAAACACGTCCTTTTATACAGTGCAATTGAAGCCTCCTAGGACCTAGGGGAGTGGCCGGTACGAATGGGGAAAGGAATTCGTCCTTCGTCATTACGGCAAGCATGGAAAGAGATGGCGATCATCCTCCAAAGATATATCACTTGCACCGGCTGGCCTAACATGGTAAAGCCTTAACAACTGAAACTCCCAGCCATTTTAAAGCAAATAATTTCAGTTAATTTAGCACTTTATTTAAATTCCCTATTACACGATGTTGCCTGATGGGGAAGGACAGCCAAGGACCCACATAGTGTAGTCAACCATCATGGGTTGATTAAGTTAATCATCACAAATAGATTGGAAGAACAATAATTAACATGGGAGAGTATCATAAATCCTACTTTGGCTCCACCCCCTTAAAATGAGGAAACAGAGCAAGAAGGGCCAAGAACCCCAGGCCCAAAGAAAATATTAAAATGAAAGAGCCCCACTACACCCCTAAAATCATCTAAGCGTAGATACTCGGTGAGAGTAAAGCCTAGTGGCATATTCCAATCCAAGCGAAAGAAGCTGGACCGTCCCACACACCTCCTCTTATTCCTCAAGACCCTCCTTTGCAAGAATATGAGGAGGAAGTGGCAATGGTTTTTGGAAGCATGGAAATGTTTATCGAGGGTAGGGAACAACGAGGGAACACTGAAAGATAGGACTGTACTCATGATCAGTCGGTCCCTGCTGACAATTCCAGTCACGAACAAACCCTTCCATACACTGATCCCATGGAGGAGTAGAGAGAGTTAATTCCTCAGATGGAAACACCCCTCGAAGCCAAGGAGCATGAAGAAACCCCAACAGAAAGAAACCTTGAAGGTGAAAACTTGGAGGATGCCAATCAACCAAGTGATATTCCATTTTCAAAGTCCCCCGTGAACAAGGCCTACCAAGAAGAAGACTACGAGAATCATGATCGTTCAGGAGATACCACTGCATTGGGATCTCCTAAACATGAAATGAATAATAATTATGAGTTGGAAGGAGAAATCCCGCCAGTAAACACAGCTCCAATTGGAAACATTCCTGATGTTAGCATAATGCATCCTATGCAAGTGGTAGAATTTAATGCAATCCTACATGGGAGCCCTAGAGTAGAAGATACCTACAAAGTTAAACTTAAAAATGTGCTAAGAAAATATAGAAAATAGAAGCAGGTAATTAGGCAGTTGAAATACTGGTTAAAAGAAGCAACCGGGACGAGGAAATTGAAAGAAGAAATGGAGAATGTAGGGACAAAAACAGAACAATGTTCTACGAAGGATATAGAGACTCAGATAGACTTTCTTAAGGTTTTCCCAAGAGAAACCTAGATTGAGACTGGTATTAGAGAAGACATTGCCATACAAGCAGAGGAGCCCTGTATCTTTTCATAAGGAACTCAAATAGCCTACCCCACTACGGACACTATTTTCCAGACCGTGATTGATGAAAATATTCAAGATATAATTCCAAAAATAGTTGAAGCTACTATGCAGACTGACCCTGAGGAGACCCAAGATGTAAAAGTCCAAACAAATGAAACACCTCTTTACACCCCCTTGGTTAGAGAAGTCGTTATTAGAAAAATAGAGAATTAGCTTTTAACAGTTCATCAAGAGCTAGCTCAGCACAAGGAGAAGGTGATCCCTATCCACGAACACCAAGGGCTAAAGAAGAAATTCAACGCACTTACCAGGACAGAGGATGAGACTTTTTCTCAATACAAGGCTGAGAAAAAGAAGGTTGAAAATTTAAAGGGTCAATTGCAGAAAGCCAAAGAAAAAATGGAGTCTATCTGTTATCTCTATTCAGACACTCTATCTTGTCGAGCTCCTGCTACTAATTGTGCTTTATTCCTTATGGAGGGATATCTCTTGCTAAAAGTTAAGGCTGTTAAGGGGGGTAAATCAACAAAAATTAAAACCAGTCGTGATTTTATTAAGTGTTTCAGAGAACACAATGAGAAGATTCAGTGCCTCCTTTGTGAGCTCTATATGCATAATTTTGTCCTCGAGGATGACAGGGATAGCCACCCTGCCCCTTTCATAGGAGACATTAAATTTCAAGAATTCCTTTCCTTTGCTCCTAATCAGCTAAAATGGGCCAAGGCTTACACCACCTTCAAAAGGCGTGAATATGGCATTGACCTATGGGTTAGAGGAGAACCTACACGGCCATTGCTCCTATCTATCCGGCATAAGCAGTTTATGAAGAAAAATAGTGTCGTAGGAAAATTAGGGCCAATCCATACTGATATAATTCAGGCTGGAAAGGAATACATCTAAGATATTAAAGAAGAAGCCTTGGCTGCATCCAAGCAAAGATGGGAAGTTTCTAGTAACACTTTGAGGGGCTAGAAGCCATTTGGATATCGTAACTTCCAAGCTACCTCTTCATGTTTTTTCAAATATAGAAATATGATTTTAACATGAGGACCAGACTTGATAGGATGCCTCTACAGAACCCCAATCATATCGTACCCTCCTGATCAATACTATAGTGATTATAACATAAAAGATCATGAGGTAACCCGGGATTTCATTGTCCTCAAGCAAAAGAATGGTTTTAGGAGTTACAGGGAAGAAGTATACCCTACTTATTCCCTCACCCAGTTTCATCTAAACTATACTCTTGCACGAGGACGTGCAACAAGGTAAGTTGGGGAGTATGATGGGATGAGAAAAAGGTATGATTTCTCTTCACTTAATGCTTCATTTATCATTCATCCTTATAATATTATGTTTGTTTATAGAATGAAATGAAAAAAATATTAGTCAAACCTGGAAGAAACTAGTTGGTGATAGAATGGGCAAATTTAGTACAAAAAACAGATTCTTTACTATCTTTGTATGCAGAGATATGATTGGGAAAAATTTGCTCAGTCGGCAGGACAACATGAGGCCATAAAGGGGAAAATCCATGGCATCTGGGGCAGATAAGGAAGCAAAAGATTAGTTCGACTACTCTTGCTTTATCATATGATCAGATTTTATATTGCGAAATGCTCAGGATCTCCGGATCTTGAGGATTCGTTGTTATCCAAGTTTGCCTTTTATGTTATATAAGGCCGAAAGGCAACTAGATGAGACCTCAGACTTTTAATATGTAATTATTCTCTTTGGAGTAAAAACGTTGTTAATTCAGTGACTCTATGAGCTGTTACTTTGAAGTTAATGAAAGAAGCTTGTGCTTGATACATCTTCGTATTCTAAGTTTTTATTAAGTAGAGGCTTCTAGTGACTCTGGGCCCAGTCACAAGAAGATCCACTGCTCCTTGGTGTTATAGTTTACATTCAGTATTTGTATTTGATTTAATTATTAGTTGTTTTTTTTATCTTGAAGATTGGTGATATTGATTTAAACTGTTGTTCACTTAGCTTTATACTGGAAGTTTTAGAAAATTATATATTACAGAGAAATGGAACACATAAAACATTGCAGAAATATAAACATAGAAAATGCATAAAACAAGAGAGACACAGATATACGTGGTTCACCTAGTTTGGGCTACGTTCACGGAGAAACAACTAGTCCTTCCTTTTATATTATCCAACAAACTGAAGAGACACGACCTACAACAGATCCGCAACAAATCTGATGTAGCACCCTCTTTGCTCTCAATCTCCTCTCTCTTTCTCACTCAGAATATAGATCTACATAGATGTAATACAATTCCCTCATATATAGTGAGGGGTTTCCTTCTAGGGAAAAAAACCCTAAATTAAACATATCTTCTACCGTCGGATCTCTGCCTAATAAATAGCCCATATTGACTAGAAATTACTATACTCTTACAAGGAAATTTTACATCTATTCTTAGCTTCGAGGGCGCTGCCCCCTCCCAAATGTCGTAGCGAGCCCCCCTGGACACCCCCTACAGCGAATATTTTATGCGCATCGTTGCCACCCCTATTTCAAACTGGGGTCCAATATGGCAATACCTTTGAATACAGAAGATAACTAGGCTCCACACCCAAAAATCTCCCACTTGGAGACTGATTATAGCAACTCCACTGCTGTTTCATTTGCTGGACAATGACTCCTCTTCGGACTTGGTTGTTTCTCATCTTCTTCATCATACTTGAAGACCAACTGAAAGTGGGCATATTCTTAGTTTCTCCCTGGTTACAACTTTTGTTAGCATATCTGCAGGATTCTGGTTAGTGTGTATCTTTTCCAGCTTCAACTCTCCATCTTCCAACACTGATTGTATGAAATGGTACTTGAGCTATATGTGTTTAGTCCTAGAATGAAATGTTGAGTTCTTTGCAAGATGAATGGCACTTTAGATATCACTATATAACGTGCCCATATCATACTCCTTACCCAATTCACCCATAAACCTTTGTAACCAAATCATTTCTTTACTAGCCTCTATAGCAACAACATACTCTGCTTCTGTTGTTGAAAGTGCAATAACACTTTGGATTTTTGAAACCCAATTGACAGCTGTTCCACCAAAAGTAAATACATATCCTGTAGTGCTCCTCCTATTACCTTTTTCACCTGCCATAACTGCATCAACATATCCCTGTAGAGGAATGTTTGAACCACCAAAGCATAATGCTTGATTTGTGGTACCTTTCAAATATCTGAGAATCCATTTCATTGCCATCCAATGTTCCTTTCCTAGATTGTTCATGCACCTGCTTACAACTCCCACTGCATGTGAAATATCAGGCCTTATGCAGACCATTGCATACATTAAGCTTTCAACTCCTGATACATATGGAACTTTAGACATATAATCCATGTCTTCTTGGGTCTTTAGGCACATTTCTTTACTAAGTTTAAAATGGCTAGCAAAAGGTGTACTAACTGGTTTTGCATTGTGCATATTAAATCTTTTCAACACCTTTTGTATGTACTCACTCTGAGACAATGTTAGCTTGTAATTTTTCCTCTCTCTAGTTATTCTCATACCAAGGATTTGTTTTGCAGCTCCAAATCTTTCATTGCAAATGAATTTTCCAATTTGTTTTTGAGTACATTTATTTCCTGCATGTTAGACCTTACAACAAGCATGTGATCTACATACAATAACAATATAATATAGCTGCCATCATTTGCTTTTCCAGATAAATACAATGATCATAGTGACATCTAGTATAAACTTGTTCAGACATAAACTTGTCAAATTTTAGATACCACTGTCTTGGAGCCTTTTTTAAGCCATACAAGCTCTTCTTCAACCTGCACACTAGTTTCTCCTTCCCTTTCACTTCATATCCTTGTGGTTGTTGCATATATATGTCTTCCTCCAAATCCCCATGGAGAAAGGTTGTCTTTACATCTAACTGCTCAAGATGCAAAACTTCAGCTGCTACTAGACTTGGAATAGTTCTGGTTCAAGTCATTTTAACAACAGGAGAAAATATTTCATCAAAATCAATACCTTTCTTTTGCGCAAACCCCTTCACCACAAGTCTAGCTTTGTACCTCTATTTTCCTCCATCTTCTTCCTTCAGCCTGTAAACCCATTTCTTCTTCAATGTAGTTTTTCCTACAAGCAACCTGACTAAGTCCCAAGTCTAGTTATGCATTAAGGAGTCCATCTCTTCTTCCATGGCTACCTCCCACTTCTTCCTGCTTTCAACATGTATTACTTCTTCATAACATTCGGGCTCACCAGAATCAGTCAACAATAAATAATATAATGAAGGAGATTATCGTTCAGGGGGTCTACTTATCCTAGTAGATCTTCTAACAACACTTTCAGGTGTTTGGAGTGCCTGTTGCTATTGTGGTGGTTGTTGTTGTTGTTGTTGTTAATTATTGTTATTTTCATGCACCTTTACTTTTTTACTGATTTCATCAAGAACTCCATATTCCTTGTTTTCTTTTTCCGGATTCTTTTTCTACAACTGATTCTTATACAAGATCTTTTCATTGAATATTACATCTCTACTCCTAATGATTTTGTGATTTTCATAATCATATAAGTGATAACCAAAGTCATTAAAACCATATCTAATAAAGGTACATTTCTTTGATTTTTCCTCAAGATTTGTTTTATTTTCTTTATCAATATGGACAAAGGCCTCACAACCAAAAGGCTTTACAAAAGAGTAGTTTACCTTTCTACCTGTCCATGCCTCCTCTAGAACACCACCATCCAAGGAACTTGAAGGCCTTCTGTTTATTAGATAAACAACAATATGTACAACATCTACCCTAAATTGTAAAGGAAAACCTGCATGCAATCTCATGCACCTTTCACGCTCCATGATTGTTTTGTTCATCCTTTCTAACACACCATTTTCTTGTGGTGTTCTTGGAGCTGTCTTCTCTCTATGAATTCCATGCTCTGAACAGTACCTATCAAACTCTTTGCTGCAATATTCACCTCCATTTTCTGATCTGAGACACTCTAATTTCTTTCCTGTCTCAGTCTCAACCAAAGCTTTCCATTTCTTGAAAGTATCAAATACATCAGATCTATTCTTAATGCAATAAATCCAAGTTTCTCTAGTTGCATCATCAATATAAGTAACATAATAACGAGAGCCACCGAGAGATGATACCTGAGTAGGTCTCCATACATCTGTATGCACAAGCTCTAATTTTTCACTCTTCTTTTCTTTCCCAACTCTAAGAAATCTGACTTTCTTCTGTTTTCCATAAATGCAATTCTCACAGAAGTCCAAATCAACATTCTTCAAACCCGCTAACAAATTCCTTGAGTGAAGAGTCTTCATCCCCTTTTCAGTCATGTGTCCGGGCCTATGATGCCATAATGTTGCATCTGCTCCTTTCGAAGTTAAAGCATTAACAAAGTTAGAAATACCATTGCATAAATAAAATGTACCAACCTTTTCACCTTTTTCTATTACCAGGGATCCTTTGGTAACCTTCCAAGCTTTATCTGTAAAAGTTGTCACAAAACCTTCACTGCCTAACTACCCTGTTAAAATCAGATTTTTCTTTAGGTCTGGAACACGCCTTACCTCCTTTAGTAGCCACTGGTTTCCATTCTATTGTTTTACAAGAACCTTACCCATTCCAAAAATTTTACAGGGTTTATCATCACCCAAACGAACTTGTCCAAAATCTCCTTGAACATAGTCATGGAAGTATTTCCTATCAGGTGTGGCATGGAATAAGGCCCCTGAATCTACCACCCAGGAATCAATATTATTTTCGAAAGAAAGAATCAAAGCATATTGTAACACCTCACCTGTCACATTTTCTTCATGATTGTTTTCTTGTTGTACATCTCCTTCTTTTCCCTTTCGAGATCTACAGTCTTTCTTGAAGTTTCCTTTCTTTCCAAATTTACAGCACACTACCCCTGATCTAGACTTAGATTTGTCTTTCCTTGATTTACTATGATATCCTGAGCTCTTTCCTCTTTCCATTTTTATTCCCCTAGACTCTGCACTCAAATCATTACCTGATGTCTCACCGGAGCTTTTCCGTCGCATTTCCTCGCAAGGATAGCACTAATTACATCATAAAACTTTAAAGTACTAGATCCAGAAACAGAATTAATAATGGCCATTACTAAACCATTCATTTTTGGTAATGAGCACAAGAATAACATAGCTCTAACTTCATCATCAAAGTTTACCCCTACAGAACATAACTAACTTGTAACAATATTAAAATCATTTAAATGGTCTGCAATAGATCCACCTTCCGACATCTTCATATTAAATAACCGTTTCATAAGAAATACCTTGTTTGAGGCCGAGGGTTTTTCATATAGTTTCTCCAATGCCTTAATCAAACCGTCTGTCATTGTTTCCTTCGAAATGTTGAAGGCAAACGACGCTGCGAGGCACAACCGTATTGTTTCGAGTGCCTGTCTATCGAGAAGGTTCCATTCTTCATCTGTCATACCCGTTGGCATCTTTGTTTTTCCACCCAATGGTAGGTACAGATCTTTCTCATATAGATAATATTCCATCTGCATCTTCCACAGTGATAAGTTTTGGCCATTAAATTTCTCGACCCTAAACTTACCATCTTCCACCGTTGCTCCCACTTGAATGAGAAACCCTTCTTTCTTGCGAGTTTATCAGCCAAATAGACCTTCGGCTCTGATACCAGTTGTTAGAAAATTATATATTACGGAGCAATGGAACACATAAAATATTGCAGAAATATAAACACAGAAAACACATAAAACAAGAGAGACACAGATATACGTGGTTTACCCAGTTTGGGCTACATCCATGGAAAAACAACCAGTCCTTAATTTTATATTATCAAGCAAACTGAAGAGACACGACCTACAGCAAATTCGCTGTAACACCCTCTTTGCTCTCAATCTCCTCTCTCTTTCTGACTTAGAATACAGATCTACATAGACACAATACAATTTCCTCATATATAGTGAGGGGTTGCCTTCTAGGGTAAAAACCCTAAATTAAACATAACTTTTACAGTCAGATCTCTACCTAATAAACGGCCTAGATTGACTAGAAATTACTATACTTTTACAAGGCAATTTTACATCTATTCTTAGCTTTGGGGGCGTTGCCCACGAAACCCCTAGCCAGGGGGGGCCTCCCCAAAGGTCGCAGCCGCCCCCCTGGACCCCCCCTGCAGCGAATATTTTACGGGTGGCATTGCCGCCCCTATTTCAAACTGGGGTCCAATGTGGCAATACCTTTGAATACAGAAGATAATCAGGCTCCACACCCAACAGAAACTATGAGATAGACTTAAGTAAGCACTTTGATTAGAGTGAGTGAATGTGTGGTTGATTATTGTTCAGATTGAATAAATGTTATCATAGGTCTTGAGAAACAAGATTGAGTAACTTCTACGGATTGCAGAATAGAATGTTTGTCATTTAGAAATCTTTTATAACTGTTGTTGTTCACTTAGTGATTGTTGTTCAATTGCTGATTGTTATTGCTATTTAATAATGCAAATTGATTTGAGTTGTTAGTGTCATTCGATAATCATAGTTTCTTTACTTGATTAAAGTGTGATTAGTCTCAAGCTTATTTGAGTAATACTCTGTGTAATTATCATTTGCATTCAAGTTCCAATTCGCTTAGGAACAAGTTGTATAGAATTACATAGGGTGTTGTGAGCATTCCTTTCATAGATAGTTTCCTTACAGAGTTGTGTGAATTGGATTGAAGAATTGGACTTTAATGTTGCAACGATTCATTATTAGATAACCTATAACTTCACTGCACATACTGTGTTGACACTCTTGAAATAGAAAGACTTACCTCAAGTTGATAAATAATGTAGGGATTAAGATTGCCTGTAAAAATAGATCTTAGTGAGCCAACATTGACAAATAATATCCTTGTATCCAAACATTTTCCAACTACATCAAGTCCATTTTAAATAATAATGAGTTAGGCTTTGCTACGAAAATTTACCATTGCTTACACCCCACACATTATACAATGAAAGCTTCCTCCGCACATTTTCCAATTCCTTATCCACACTCCTAGATGAATTCATCAAACTTTAACAAATTGGTGCACCTAGATCTGGTGATGCAAAAAACATGACTTATTCATTTGTAGGAATATCATAATCGAATTGTATAAGCAAACATGCACTTATGCCGCAACACAGATAATTAATGAATAAAATGAGATGGAATTATTTTAAATGTCAGTGAGAAATTTGATAACAGAGGAAGTTGTCAATGGTGAGAAAGGTGAAAAGAATATTTACAAAATCCTTTCCTACTCCTGCATGCAATATCTTTAGACTTTTCTAATTGAAAAAAAAAACCTTAGATTCATGGAACGAGTAGTTTTACTTTCCATCCAAGGAAAAGCTTTACCTAGACATCGATTTAAAGGAAAATATGATAATAGGGTAATACTAATGTCAATAAGAAGAAATAGACCTCTATGTGAATAAGAAGAAATAGACCTCTATTTAAAGGAGACAATGGTGGCACCATGGCACATCCCGAAAAGGTCAAGACACTTTATTTGAGGATCCGGTAACATAGTGAACGATACGATCACTGGTTATTTTAATATTTTCTTACCACAACAAAGTTTCGAATTTAATAACATGTGGCATGGATAGTTGACAACCTTTTTTAATTAAATGTTTAATTATGTGAGCCATATAGAAACCATTTTATGTATTACCATTTAATAACAGTCAAGGTTCACATATAAAAGTTCAGGCCTTCATTACCTTGCAACACATCGATTTCTTGTCACTAATGCTCTAGATATTAAAATTTCCCAACAAAAAAAAAATAAAACCTCGGATTTTGATTCAATATCCATCTCAGAAAAAGAAAGTATATGAAAAACATATAGAAGCACATTTCATGTGACCTGGATGTTCTTGCGCTTATCCAAATGAACGGTATAATTCCAATTCCATTATCTTATACTCTTAGTTCGATGGAAAAGGAGATTGAGAATCCATAATCCATACAACCATGTATGAAAACGAAGGAATAGCTTTCTAGGTTGAATTAATAAAATAAAGGTAATTGTGGACACACTCGTGATACTACTATAAAAGGTAGATATAATATGTGAGGAGCAGAAGCAATGGTAAATGTGTTCATTATTCCATATAATGCATGAATTAGATTAATTCATTAATAAAAATATAAATATAATTAACTTGAGAAAAAGTGTTTGTTATGGTTGAATTATATGTAATGTAGGAGTTTGTTTATTTCATTAACGATTTGTTTAATATGAGAGGAAGAAAAAGGAAACGTAATAGTTTTTAAAATACAAATAATTTTAGGTCATTCGGGACCTTACAATTTCTTTATTTGTGAAACATTTTGCTAAAATTATATTTGAGGAACGAAAAAAAGGAAGAAACAAAAACTCTTTTAAGAAGTAGCTTTTCAAAAAAACATTTCGAAATGATTCAATGCATTTATCGTTTCATTTGATTTCCTCATTCATTTACCTCTCATTAAAAGTTCGGTTTACTAGTCACTAAAAAGTTAGCTGTATGTTACTGTTAAAGTTAATAGAGAAAGGTATTTTTTTTTGGAGAGAGTCACTCCATTAGTTACGTGAGAGACTTTATTAGGTATTTGTTCTTACTTTATAGGGTTGTTCTAATCTCTTTATTTTCCTGTAAACTATATATTCTTGATGGTTAATGAGAAGATTGTAGAGCGTTCGGCCAGAGGAGGTCTCTAGATGAAGCCCTCACTTAAGAGCTCAGTCTGTTGAGTATATTTCCTGTCTTGTAGTTTTTAACATGATATTAGAGCTTCAGGGTTCAGTTGGGTCAAAGCCAATGTGCTTTAGTGATTGATTGAGTGCCCAGGTGGGAAAAGCGTGGCCCTTAGTGACCGGTTTGTTCTTGGTGGCAGAGAAAGTTTGGAGAAAATTTTTTTTTTTCCTCCTGATTCGATCAACACCCATTTTGGCTCAAAAATCGCGCTGATCAAACTCACTCAGAAGAGGAGGCAGCACGCTTGTGGCCCCAGGAAACACACTGATCTCCCTACACTTACATGAATCTTAGTCAGTGCGCCAAGTCAGCGCGTGTTTCCTCCAAATCGAACCACCGGTTGACTTAAAAAAAAAAAGGTCTGGTTACTTGCCGTTGTTCTGCTGCTCTGTGTTTTTTTTAAGCTCGGTGGGACTGCATGTATCTGGGGTAAAGGAAGTGTTTGAACCGATTGGTGCAGCGTGGTTGGGACAGAGGTCGACTAGGTGCAGTAGTGGTGCCTTGACGTATTTTATTTTTGCTGCGGATCTGCTGGGGTGTGGAGTCGGGGGTGTATGTCCAGCAGTCAGTGGATTGGTGTGGCCGCTAGGATTAGAGTGAAGGGGGCAAGGGTTCTTGGTGTAGATCACTTTGTGGTGAGCGTGGATCAGTGCCATCTTGGCGATCGTTGGTAGCTTAGTGGATGCAACGATCGATGTAGCAGAGGTCAACGTAGTAGCCAACAACGTCGGTATGCTAGTTTCGTGTCCGATTTGAGCACTGAATCCCGTCATGGTGAGCACCGAAGGCTGTAGGGTTGTGTTGTTCGTGAGGAGCTGGAACCGGAAGTTGAGCGGTGGCCGATCCACAGATCCAGCAACGTAGAGCTGCAACAAAACTCGTGGTGTGGACGTTGGGCTGGAGGCCGAGCGGCTGCACGAGTGGGAGCTAACTGTCAAGGGAGGTTGGGCCTGGTGGCAGCTCTACTTAAAACGAAGGTGCTGAAGGTTGAGTGGTGGCCAAAAGTCAAACGATATGATATTCGAAGGCCGATAGAAAAGTTGTATTCAAACCCCAGTTTTTTTTTTTTTTTTAATTGAAGGGGTTATAGCATTTTTTAAAAGTTTTGGGTGCATTTGATAGAGGGTTTCTACATATTTAAAAAGGATCTTATTTTTAAAAAAGGAGGGTTTATGTGTCTTTAAAAGAAAGGGGGGTTTTGCTCTTTTTCATCTAATTGAAGGAGTTGTTTTTTATTGAGATAAAGCACTTTTTTTTTTTTTTAAATTCCAACTTGGATAAGGAGATAGATCCTTTTTTTAATTGGTCGGGTAAAAAAAAAAATTGAGGGAGACCTATTTAGATGAATAACCCGATGTCATATGCATATCAAAACGAGAGAAAAAAACTCGGTTAGCTACAAGCAGAACAACAACAACAATCTAGGACTGGGAAATGAAGGAGAACAAAGCAAAAGTGTTGTTAAAATTTTTAGTGAAAGATTGTATTATCCCTCATATCCATGAATGTAAATCACCAAACGACATTTGGAAAACCCTCAAGGACTTGTACAAGATCAAAACCACAAATCGCCCGTTGTTTTTGAAAGGCAATATTCTCTGCATTAAAATGGAGGAGAATTAATCAGTTGTTGCATTCATCTCTTGAATCAAGTTGGGTGACATAGGAGAGACACTGTCAAGCGTCAATATTGTCAATATTTTTTTATTTTTTTATATAATACTACCTAAGCACCCATGGGGGATTTGAACCAGTGACCTATCGCAAGGAGTGCCTTAACAACGCACCCATTCACCGTCAATCCAAATCCCCATGGGGATCGATATTGTCAAATATTACCATGAATGGTATGACTAATTACTATCAGATGTTTATCACAGGCTTGAATGCAAGAGCGAAATCCCCCAATTTTGAAGAATTGATAGAGCTCCTGATGCAAAAATAAGAAATGTGGATGACTCTGAAACCCGAGAGTTCAGATCTTTCTCTAATGGCGAAGAGAAATCCCTTCATAGGGAAGGCAAGTGCATGACAGAAAGGTGGAGGTACACCACAAAGAAAACCACCTCAAGGTATGTCTTCAAACAAAAGTGATTCAGGACCCAAATGTTTTTATTGTGGTAGACTTGATTACATTGCTAAAAATCTCTATAAGTAGAAGTTTGATGAAGGTTGATATAGACATAAGAAGCATGCAGGGCACTTTGCCGATGAAGATTAGAATCAGAATCTTAGATTGTATGTATCTGATTTTGAATTCTCTACTAAGGATGATGAAGCAGAAACTTAGTTTGTGGACTGAGGAGCTTCCAATCACATGATAGGTAATAGACATTGGTTTTGGAATTTTAAAGAAATCAGCAATGGTGGAAACATCTACCTTGGTGATGATAGAGGGTACCAAATCAAAGGGTATGGTAATGTTCCTGTGGTTTTTCTTGATGGAGATATTACACATATTAAAAATGTAATGCAACTACCTAGAATAAAAAAGAATTTGATCTATGTTTCTATGATAACATATCAGAACCTTAACATAGACTTTTTTAAGTCTTATTGTGTTATTAAATATCTATTGGATCATATAAAGCCAATTGCATCAGGTATTCGAGTCGGAGGATTATATAAGATGGATGTAAGAAGAGAACCACACCAAGCCTTGACCTCATCAGTTATGATTGCAGAAGACTTATGGCATCAAAGATTTAGTCATATCAATTTCATTGACTTGTTGCTACTTCATAAACGAGGTACGGTCAATGGTATTCAAGTATTAAAGAATTTTCATGTTGATTGTGAAGCATCTGCTCTTGGGAAGATGCATAGAGATGAGTTTCCTACAAATGTACATAGACAGAAGAGAGATACACTACAACTTGTGCACACTGATTTGTGTGGGTCGATGTAAGCAAGGTAATTAGGAGGTGCCTATTATTTCTTATTATTTGTTGATGAGAGCATGATATTTACTTGGGTATATTTTCTTAGAAAGAAGAGTCATACTTTGGAATATTTTAAAGAGTTCAGAACGATGATTGAAAAACAAATAGGAAAATTCATCAAAATTCTCTGCTTGGATCAAGTAGGAGAATACAAGAGCGGTGGTCAAATAAAATATTGCAAGGACCATGGCATAGCTTAGAAGTCCATAGTACCCCACACTCCTCAACAGAATGCAGTTTCAGAGAGGAAGAGTAGAACCCTTGTGGAGTGTGGTTGAAGCATGTTAAAAGGTAAGAACCTATCTAACGGATTTTGGGGAGAAGAAATAAACATTGCAGTATATTTGAAGAATATGAGTGAAACAAAAAACCTTGATTTTAAAAATCCATTCGAAGCTTTATTAGGTTTTAAGTCTGCAATTAACCATTTAAGATTTTTTTTCTCAAAATATTTTTCTCATGTTCCAAAAGAGGATAGGAAGAAAACTGATTAAAAGGCCATTAAATTCATTTTTGTCAGGTATTTCACAGAGTTTAAATCTTATAAATTGTTTAATTCCTCTACTCATAAAGTGTTTGCAAGTAGATATGTAGTATTGCATGAGCGGGTTGATGATGGAAACCATGATACAAGCAATGAATAATGGCACATGCCTTTGGTGGTCGAATATGTAAGTGATGAAAGGAACAACCATCAGAATTAAGCAGCAACAGTAGCAACATCAGCAGCAACAATAGAAAAAGGAACATGTCGATGGTAGAAATGTAGGTAGCAGGCCAAGTCCACCAATGGATGTTCAGAATAGATTTGAAGCCAGTACACCACTCAGGATATCAGGTAGGAAAATTCAGTTGCCAGCAGGATATAGGGATCATTCTCTTATAACTAATATGTTAAATGTTTTTGAACCCTCTAATTATAAAGAATCAAGTCAATAAAGAGAATGGAGGGCAGTCATGGAAGAGGAATATGAGTCAATAATTTAAAAAAAAAACCTCAGATCTCGTTGAACTACCTGAAGGAAAACAACCCCTAGGTTGCAAATGGTTATACAAGCATAAATTTAAGCATATGGGAGCATAGACAAATATAAAGCTAGGTTGGTTGCAAAGGGGTACTAGCAAAAAGAAGGAATAGACTATGAGGAAACCTTCACCCATGTAGATAAATTAAACACAATTAGAATGTTAAATGCTTTAGCTACCAAACATCATTGGATGATACACCAGCTAGATGTGAAATTTGCATTATTAAATGTGGAATTAAAAGAAGAAGTGTATTTAATGCAACTAAAGGGTTTGTTAAATAGGGGGAGGAACATTTAGTGTGTAGATTGAAGAAATAATTTTATGGGCTAAAACATGAACCTAGGTCGTGGTATGATAAATTTGATTCATTTTTCCTAAATCATAGTTATAAAAGAAGCAAGAATGACCCTAATCTGTATACCGTGTTTCATGAAAACGGGAAAATTCTTTTGATTTGTTTATATGTAGATGATCTTATCATTACAAGAAATGCTTATGAACTCATTAAAGAAATCAAAGAGAAAATGTCACAGCTTTTTGAAATGAAAGACCCCGGAGAGTTACACTATTGTTTGGGTCTTGAAGTCTGGAGGGATTATGGCCAGACTTTTCTGTCTCAGGGAATGTATATCAGCATTTTATTGAAAAAAGTTCAGAATGGATCAATGCAAAGCTAAATCAGTGCCTTTACATCACAATAGTAAAATTTAGAATAACGATTCTTCTAAGGAGGTCGATGCAACATTGTATAGACAACTGGTTGGGAGTCTAATTTACTTGACTATAACTAGGCCGAATTTAGATTTTACAGTCAATGTATTGAGACAATTCATGTCAAAGCCTTTTGAGATTCATTGGGTTGCAACGAAAGATGCCTTAAGGTATCTTGAAGGAACCTTAGACTTTGGTATTAAATATAATGATTTGTTTGATGTTAGATTGACAGGTTTCTCAGACTCAGATTGGGCCGAAAATCTAGATGACCAATGATCCATAACAGATTATTCATTCAGCATTGGGTCCAGGGTCATTGCATGGAGTAGCGAGAAGAAGAACAATGTATCCTTGTCTTCAGCAAAAGTAGAGTATCATGCAATGTGTGCAGTGACAGCTGACGCAGTTTGGTTGAGGAGACTTCCCAAGGATGCCAAAGAAGAACAAAACTATGCAACTATTATCAGATGTGATAACCAGAGATCAATGAAACTTGAAAATAATCCAGTGTTTCATAAAAACACAAAGAATATTGATAGACAATTTCACTTTTTTAGAGTGAAGGTTCGGTCAAAGGAAATCCATATTGAATATTATAATACTTATGACAATTCGACAGATATTTTTACTAAGCCTCTTGGAAGAATTAAATTTCAATTATGTAGGGAGATGTTAGGAGTGCTAGTGAACCCTTTCTCCACTAAGGGTGAATTTTAAAGATAATGTAGAAATTTATTCTTGGAGAGAGTCGGTTCATTAGTTACGTGTGAGACATAGATTAGGAATTTGTTCCTACTTTGTAGGTGGTTGTTATAACCTCTCTATTTTCTTCTAAACTATATATTCTTGATTTTTAATGAGAAGATTGTAGAATGTTATGTGAGAAGAAGTCTCCAGGTGAAACCCTCACATGATAGCTTCCTAATTTGTTGAATATATTTTGTCTTCCAGTGTTTAACATGGTATTAGAGCTTGAGGGTTGAGTTGGGTCAAGTACAGTGTGCTTTGGTAATTGAGCGAGTGCTTAGGTGGCATACCTGTGGCCCTTAGTGGCGGGTCTATTCTTGATGGAGTAGAAAGTCTAGAGATTTTTTTTTCTTTACTTTGATCAACGCCCATTTTGGCTCAAAAATCGTGATGGTCAAACCTAGTCAGAAGAGGAGGCAGCAAGCCTGTGACACTAGGAAATGCATTCATATCCATACACTTACATCAATATTAGTTCGCATGCCAAGTCAGCATGTGTTTCCTCCAAATCAAAGTGTTGGCTGACTTTAAAAGAAAAGGGTCTGGGTACTTCCCACTCTTTGGTTGCTCTGCATGTTTTTTGAAGTTCAGTGGTACTGCATGTATCAAGGGTAAAGCAAGTGTTTGTTATGATCTATGCAAGGTGTTGGGGCCAGAGGCTACGAAGGGGCACAAGTGATGCCTTGACACCTTGTTTTCTGCCTGCAAATTTGTTATGGTGTGGAGTCGACAGCGTATGTCGAGCAGGCGGTGTGGCCACTAGGATTATAACAAAGGGGCCGAGGGTTATTGGTGAAGATCACAGGTAGATCATTGTGTGGTGATATTGGATCTTATGTGCTCCAGAGTAGAAGTCGTGGATTGGTGACATCCTTGTGATCGGTGGCAGCTTGGTGGATCCTAAGTCTATAGGCGTGGTGCAGTTCGATCACTACATGAATGTAGCAATGGGTGTACTAGAGGTCGACGTAGTAGCCAATGGCATTGGTCTACTGGTTTTGTGTATGATTTGAGCATTGAATCCCGTCATGGTGGACACTGAAGGCTATAGGGTGGTGTTGTTCATGATGACCTACAACCAGAGGTCGAGCGGTCGCTGATCCATAGATGTGGAGGTCGAGCTCGAGGCCAAGCAAATGCACTCAGTGGGAGATAACTATCAGGGGAGGTCGGGTTTGGTGGTAGCTTGACTTACAACTGAGGTGTCAGAGGTCAAGCAGTGGCTGAAAGTCAAACAACCTGATATTCAAAGGCAGAGAGCAAAGGTGTATTGAAATCTGTGTGTTTTTTTTAATTTAAGGGATTATAACATTTTTCAAAAGTGTTGGGTGAATTTGGTAGAGTGTTTCTACATATTTAAAAAGGAGCTTGTTTTTTTAAAAAGGAGGGTTTCTATATCTTTAAAAAAAAGGGGGATTTTTTTCTTTTTTCATCCAATTGGAGTTCTTCTTTATTAAGAGAAAGAACCCATTTTTTTCAAATTCCTACTTAGATCTAAAGATAGATCCATTTTTTAAATGCTGGAGGTCGAGATTTTTTTGAGGGAGACCTGTCAAGATGAATAATCAGATGGAGGAGGCATATTTGAATGAGATCAGTAAGCTTGAAGGATCCAATTAATGTAATTCGAAATTTAAGTTGCAGACCCTGTTGGAGGGGAAGTAAGCATGGGAGATTGCAAGTTATGATGAGTTGAAGCTGACCCTAGCCACAAGAAGAACACCGAAAACAATCCGAGACTGGGAAAAGAGGGAGAACAAAAACAAGTTTCGTTAAAATTGTCAATGAAAGATTGTATTATCCCTCACATCGATGACTGTAAATTAGTAAACAAAATCTGGAAAACCATCAAGGATGTGTACGAGATGAAAAACACAAATCTCCTTTTATTTTTGAAAATAAAGATTCTCTCTATTGAAATGGAGGAGAATGAATCAATGGTTGCGTTCATCTCTCAAATGAAGGAGCTCAGAGATACATTGGGCGACATAGGAGACATAGTGTCAAACAATGATCTTGTCATGATTACCATGAATGGTATGAATGATTACTATCATATGTTTATCACATGCTTGAATTCGAGAGATAGAGCCCCCAATTTCAAATAATTGGCAGGGATCCTAATGCAAGAGGAAGAAATGTTGATGACTCTGAAAGCCTAGAGTTTATATCTTGCTCTAATGGCAAAGAAGAAGCCCTTCAGAAGGAAGGAAAGTGAAGGACAGAAAGGTAGAGGTACACCACAAAGAAAACCACCTCAAGGTATGTCTTCAAACAGAAGTGATTCAGGACCCATATGTCCTTACTGTGGTAGACTTGGTCACATTGATAAAAATATCCATAAGAAAAAGTTCGATGAAGGTCGACATAGACATAAGAAGCATGCAGGGATCTTTGCTGATGAAGATCAAAATCAAAATCTTAGATTTTCTGTATCTGATTTTGTGTTCTCTATTGAGGATGATGTAGCAGAAACTTGGTTTGTGGACTTAGGAGCTTCCAGTCACATGATGGGTAACAGACATTGGTTTGGGAATTTCAAATAAACCAGCAGTGGTGCAAATATCTTCTTTAGTGATGATAGAGGGTACAAAATCAAAAGTTATGGCAATGTTCATGTCATTTTTCCATATGGAAATATTAGACATATTCGAAATGTAATCTATGTATGCGGAATAAAAAAGACTCTCATCTCTACTTCTATGATAAGAGATCAGAACCATAAGGTGGATTTTTTTAAGCCTTATGGTGTTATTAAAGGTATGATTGATTGTATGAAGCCAATTTCATCAGGTATTCAAGTGCGAGGATTGTATATGATGAATGTAAGAAGCGGACCCCACCAAGCCTTGACCTTATCAATGATGATTGCAGAAGACCTATGGCGTCAAAGATTCAGTGATATCAATATCAATGACCTGCTTCTACTTCAAAAATGAGGTATGGTCAATGGTGTTCTCATATTAAAGAATGTTCATGTTGATTGTGAAGCATATGCTATTGGGAAGATGCATAGAGATGAGTTTCCTAATGTAGATAGAAAGAAGAGAGATACACTAGAACTTGTGCACACTGATTTGTGTCGGCCAATGCAGATGAGGTCATTAGTAGGTGCCTATTATTTCTTATTATTTGTTGATGAGTGCATGAAATTTACTTTGGTATGTTTTCTGATAAACAATAGACATACTTTTGAATATTTTAAAGATTTCATAAGAATGATTGAAAAGCAGACAGGGAAATTCATCAAAATTCTTCGCTCGGATCAAGTAAGAGAATACAAGAAGGGTCGTTTCATCAAATATTGCAACGCCCATGGGATAGTTATGGAATTCACAGTACCCCATACCCCTAAAAAAAAAGGGGTTGCAGAGAGGAAGAAAAAAAACCCTTGTGGAGTGTGCTCGAAGCATGTTAAAAGGTAAGAAATTTTCTAATCGCTTTTGGGCAGAAGCAATAAATACCGTAGTATATTTTGAAGAATAGGAGTCCAAGAAAAAGCCTTAATTTTAAAACTCTATTTGAAGCTTTATTAGGTTTTAATTCTGTGCTTAATCATTTAAGATTTTTTGGCTCCAATGATTTTGCTCATGTTCCAAAAGAGGATAGGAAGAAACCGGATTCAAAGACCATTAAATACATTTTTGTTGGGTACTACATAAAGTTTAAAGCTTATCAATTGTTTAATCTCTCTACTCATAAAGTATTTTCAATTAGAGGTGTAGTATTCCATGAGTAGGTTAGGTTGATGATAGAAACCATGATAGAAGCAGTGGAGAATGGCACATGCCTTTGTTGGTGGAAGATGGAAGTGATAAAAGGAATAACCATGAGCAACAAAAACATCAACAACAACAACAACATCCTCTTGGAAGAATTAAGTTTGAGATATTTATGGAGATGTTAGGAATGCTAGTGAACCCCTTTTCCATTAAAAGGGAGCATTCAAGTTAATGGAGAAATGTATTCTTGGAGAGAGTAAGTTCATTAGTTACAGCTGAGACTTAGATTAGGAATTTTTTCCTACTTTATAGGTGGTTGTTCTAACCTCCCTATTTGCTTGTAAACTATATATTGTTGATATTTAATGAGAATATTGTAGAGAATTCTGCCAGAGGTAGTCTCCAGGTCAAGCCCTCACCTTAGAGCTGCTCAATTTATTGAATATATTTTATTTCTTCCAGTTTTTAACAGTTACCACCACATTTTTTTTGTTGATAGGTGTAGCTCTGTTGGTTCAGATGAGAAAACATTATTCACCAAGCCAATGGCAGAGTGTTATTTTCATCTTCCTTCAATCAGTTAAAATTTGACACATAGAGTTTGATCATTGGGCTTTCTTGTATGGTTTTTTCTTAGGGGTTTTAGGGTTCCCATATGTGGATCTTCGAGATTTTTTACCGTTCCTCTCCATGTGATTATGGTATCTTGTCATTTGATCCTCTTGATCTCCTCCTTATTTGTGTCCATGGCTATGAATAATGAAACCCATCTAGTTGGTGTGAGTACTCGAGAGTTTCTACATTTAGTGTTTCTGGAAAAGATCAAGCAGATTGATGTTGGAAGAGCCAGAGAGATACTTGGTCAGCTCCCAACACCTTGGAAGAGTTACCTACAATGATACTTCCAACTCCCATAGTACTTGGAGAAGGGATAAAAATCAGAAACATCATAACAGACCTGCCCAAACTCTATGTATCTTATGATCTCCATGGGATCTAACAACCATTTTGAGGAACATTAATAAATATCCAAACAAAAGAACAACATAACTGCAATCCCAAACTATTTAGATTAAAGAACATCATCGTAGCAACTATTTTCAAACATATCGAATGATGGACTCCCAAAAAGGTTTTCTCTGCTTACCTATGGCTCAGACTATTAAGATCCCCACCGGGGTAATATTCGATGACCGAGACCATAATTTTCGTTGTCTCCACATACCTAAACATGGTAGGAAGGAAAGAATGGTCTATACGGGAAATAATGTTTTTCTTAATGTGCACCCTTATAAGACCATCACGACCATTCCTAGCCAAGGAAAACTTCTTTTCTTCCACATGAAACACTTGTGTTTTGCATAGAGCCATTTCAAATAATATTTTAATATGAAGAACATGCAGAGATTTATTTAACGATCTGCATTTTCCACATTGTTGAAGAAACAAATATTCATTCACATGAATCATGTGTGAACCTGGAGATTGTGATTCCCATCCAAAAATAAAGGTAAAAAAGGTATACCCACATTTCCCATACTTCCTTCCACTTTCCTCCTAACCATTTATGGAATTTTGTTGAAAAGAATATTTCCACTTTTCCTGCTAACCTAGTTTCAGATTGACCGACTGGTTGAATTACATAATTTCCATTAATTAATTAAACATCTGAATTGGAATCCAAGCCACCTTTTACAGCTTTTATGTGAAAATGGAAAATTCGTTGTCACTTGCCAAATAAAGGTGGAATGAATTCAAACCCTCAGTTGGATGCTATTAAGGCCCAGCTGGTAGTTGGGAATCAATTTTTTGGACTTTGCCAATATTGAACCCATGACTCCACTACTCGCATAATAGAGCGTTTTGAAACTCGATGTAATAAGAGTGTTAGGATTGAATGCTTATTCTTGAATATTAGCGTACATCATTTACTAAGTCATTATGCCAACATCCACTCCTAATTCTAATGACTTCATAATAAATGCATGGAATTCATTGCTATAAATTGGTAATGCACTTCGGCGTTATTTCACGGCTCACAAGTCACTTCACCTACCAATAAACCTCCTAAAATGATTAAGCAGATCTTGAACATTAGAAATTAAAGATCTCACAGAAGCAAAAGGTACAGCCATAGGGAAACCATTAGCACTATGGAATTCAAGGTTGCAAGTGAAGAACTCATGTTTGATGATAAGTAGTAGCAAAAAGGAAAAGGAAAAAAATGTGTCACATAACTGGGGAAGAGGGGCTTAAGGAGCGTTATTTATTCTAGGTATCATCGAGTGATGTGGGGTTGACGCAACAAGGCACTATCTGACAATCCTTGTCAATGGATAGTACCTTCACTCCATCAATAATATTCATACTTCTCCCTCTCACTCCATCTCACTTGTGAATGCTAACGTCTCTGTAAAAATCCTTACCTATGAATTCTGTTCCAGTTCGCATTGTTTTTTAAATGTCGAACTCCTACTGCAAGTCATCCTTTGGTGTGGCTTGAATTAAACATTCTTTCATATTTTTATTTTGATAAAACATCTAATACATACATAATTTTGAATCGGTGAATTTTCTAAAAGCAATGGAACATAACACTTATGAAACGTAGAGTGATTATAACAGTTATTTATTGAGCCATGAAATGTGGAATGTTTAATTATAAGAATTTGTTATCTTGAAGATCACTTGCGAGATCTTCGATAATCCTATGGTAGGTTTGTCAAGGCTCTCATCTTTTAAGCTAGAGGTGAAAATTTTAAAATTTAGAGTGGCTTTAACATTTTAATTTGGAGTTGAAGTTCATAGTTAATGAGAAAAATGACACATTTTGGCTTCGAAAGAAGCTTCCAAAATAATTCGATAGAACCAAGAAAATTTTAGCTTGTAGCTAGCCCTATTGTCCCTCCATTCATATGACACTTCTACAAGTCCCTCATCCCACCAAACATTACTAACATATTCGAATCTAGCCCTATTGTAGAAGCCTGCAATGATAGCAATTCCACCTCTAATGACTCTCGCTCTTGTATTGTTTTCTTTCAAGTGGTATCAAAGCCGACCCTGGGCCTACTCCCTCGCAGGAGGGCCCAGGGATGAGAGTAGAGAAATAATTTAAGTGGTTTCTTTGTCCATCGACTGATTAGAGCTGGAGCTGCCATGTTATGGAAAGAAACTATAGAAGTTGATACTGTTGCGCATATTCACTCGTTTGAAGAGCTTGTGAGGTTGAGTTGCATGGAGTTTAAGAACCATGCATGAATGAGCTTTGTGTTATTCGTTGTGTAAAAGGAGATGTGGAACTTGTGAGCTTTGTGTGTCAAAGCCGATGTGTTGTGTGTAAATCACTGAGTGAGCAGTGTGAAGATTGATTTTTGAGATCTGTCTAAGGATATGAGAGTCATCACCAACCCGTTTGCCTCCAAAATTGTTGTGTGACAAAACTAAAAAAATCTCCGACTAAGTTTTCTTTTTCAGTTGTTTTCTTTCAGCCATAATGAGGTCTAGACTATGACCTGATGTTTTGTTAGAGTTTTTGTTTCCAATAAGGGAGCTTACAATTTTCTCCTGAAGTCCATGGTTTGTTCAGAAGAATTTACCCAGTGAAATAGTAAATGCATCCACGTGAGCGTGGAAGATTGTTTCTGAGATCCAGCTTTGATCATGTCCTCCAAAGGCAATGATTTCTGTTTGGATGCTTGGTGTAGTGAGGCCCACGTTGTCTTTTGCGTCATCGTCATTTAGCTTGAAGTAATTTGTGAAGTATTTATCACTCTATTGGTGTTAGGAATTTGGAATATCGATAGAAGGAGACGCACAAACTTTGCTAGAGTCATTGTTGTCCATGAATAGAGGGAACCCATAAGTTATTTGGTCTGGATAGTTTGGCAGGCCAAAGCCCTGATCAATCGTTTCGACATCAAGAACCAATAGCGTGAGCCAACAATATCCATCCATGCATGAGCGATGCCCTTCAAAAGGGTGAAAGCACTGACTTTAATGACGTACATGTATGTAACATTTCGTGGAACATATTCCATGTGGAGAAGTCAGCGTCCGAGCGGTTAGCGAGGAGAAAATTTCATGTGATGTGGTAACAATGTAATGGTTGAGAAAATTTCATGTGGTGTGGTAAGAATGGAATCATTTACATGTTTTTAAACCTACGCATTGAGTGGAGCCTACAGTGTGAGGCTATATTTAATATGATTGAAATGACAGAAATCCATATGTTTGTTTTACTCTTTGAATTCATCCTTTTAATTAAAGTGGGACACATAAAATTTGATACATGGATTTGAGACCTTGAAGAGGAGGGGCTTTGAAGTAAATTAAAGAGTTCATGAAAGCACCATTAGTGTGCATAATTTTAAAGAAGATGAGGTAAAGTAGACAATAACATTTTGGGATGAAATTTAAATGAGCTTATATATTTGGGCATATAATTGAACTTTGTATTTGTTGGATCTCAATTGAGATTCTTATAATGAGACATTTGTCTTGAAAGGGGGTGTATGATTGGTAGTACCTGACACCCTAAAGTTGATTTCTCAAGTGTGTTGTAAGCCTTTTTTAGTAAGACATATAGTTTTGATCCCTCTTAGGAAGAGAGAGGATGTGATATCAAGTTGTGGAATTGACCACTAGATAGATATAGAAGGTGTACTTCTTTTTGCTAAGGCAAGAATGGATCCTTCTTATTCAATTGAAAATAGATAAATCGTGTACAAACAACGACCTCGATGGTGGGGATTACCGAAAGGACAGGCCCACACTAGTCCATGGTCACAAGATGACAAATTGAACCCAAGGATGTGGCCCACCAAAAAAAACTAGCAGTCCAAAACTGACCATTAGATCCTGGGCTAAAGATCTAGCAGATGAAAAACATATTGGGTGGCCAACTAGCTCACCTTTTAACAAACACATCAGACCCGATGAACCCTGTAAACCATAACTTATAGTCATATTGGGTCCATTTATGGCATAACCGGCGATCACTTTTACCACTCGAAATCCATTATTTACATGTGATTTCCGTGAGGTCATGCAAACAATTCGAAACATAACCGTTGTAGCGGCCCCACAAACATGCTCATTCAATCCTGGCCATGGAATGCCCTCACTTGATCCAACAGTTAGGGATCATATCGGGTAGACTAAAAGCAATGATAGTTAGTGCACGATGACGGTAGTATTTCTGCCATCCCCCTTACCCACGTTTCGCATGGTGAATGGAATCGTACCCATTCGTGAAAAACCGCTTCCACCCTAAAGAGCGTGTGATAAACTGGAAACCACTTCGGCGCAGTAAAGCGATCATAGGAATACAAGCAGGCGTTTTGTTCTTGCGGAGAAAATATAAATTTCACCGCAAGGGCCAAAGGAAGATGAATATCCATCCTTCCAGCCACCCCTCTGAGACTGTTGGTTTGTTGTACCTAGGTTAAGGAGGTAAACATAGACCTGCATCCTAAAATGGACCTCCCAAATGTCATAACATTTCATAATGAATCCAGATCGATGAGACCCCATCTATGAGGCTCTGTTTCGGAAATTTTGTCTCTTGAATTTTCCTGATGATGTTGTCGATTGCTGATGGCCCTGGATGAGCATCCCTCCTTCAACCTTTCATCCAATAGCTCCTCCCACCGGCAGCATAAGTCAGTATGCTTGTTTCATACCCCCTCATTTGGAAGCCAGTCCACAACTTTGTTGGCTTCCCTACGAACATGCACCAACCTAAGAGTTCTCAGTCTTCGTAGGTGCACTTGGATTCTTTGATAGACATGCAGAAGTTGCTAGTTTTCTAAGATTTTCTCAGGAGTAGCACCAACATTTATCCTCTTCACTAAGTTAATGACTAATTCTGAGTTAACCCCAATGATAACATTGTGAATGTTGTGCTTGAGAAGTATTTCTAGGCATAATTCCATCGCCATGAGCTCAGCCATATTGTTGGTTGCTTGTCCTAGATAATTGTTGAAGATGAATTGTATGTTTCCTTCCTCATCCCTCAAGACCCCTCCATATCCAGCTTCTCCTGGATTTTCTTTTGAAGCGCTGTTTATGTTGAATTCTAAAAACCCATGAGAAGGGGGTTGCCAAGAAGACTTGTCTGCTGATATCTTCCCGTTAATCTGCATAGAACCCTAAGGGGGATGAACCTTGAGCTCTAGCTTCTCCAAAATTCTTGGCTCTCTTTGACCGATGGGTTTGCCAGTAGTTGCACCTCCCAGGATATAAATAGTCTCTTTGAGCTGTTTAAGGATTAGCTTAAGGATGCTACTAACCGGACTCGTTTTCTCCTTGAAAATCCTATTGTTGCACTCCTTGCAGACATTCCAAATTATGAATCCGGGGGTCAGCATCCAGGCAGAGTTAATGACCTCATTGTCTGAAAAACATTTCCGCCAACTCTTCAATGTAACCCAATTCCAAAGTATTGTAGTGAAAGTGCATCTATTTAGTAGATGATTTGTAGTTTCTTCTTGTTGTCTACACAAGTGACATCTTGAGGGGCCAACAAAGCCTCTTTTCCTTAGGTTATCCCATGTCAAAATCTTTCGCTGTTGAACCAGCCACTTGAACAGTTTTACTTTCATCCAATGAGGATTTTCCCAGATTTCTTTCCATGTCTTCTAAGTGTTTGGAAGGTGAAGCCCTGCATCTATTCTTTTGGCTTCCTTAAGGTTGAAGAGACATGTCTTGTTCTTTCCCCATCCTAGTTGATCATTCAAGTTTGAGTTCAAGATTTGTCTCTTGTCTAGAAGACCTTGAAGGGCTATAGCTTGAGTATGCAGCATGCCCATTCCATTGTAATCTGGAAGTTTCCAAGTTCTCCATTTCCCACTGTTCCTTGATTGGTCCCAATAGTCACTTACCCAGCTTAGTCCTCTATTATGGTATCAGTATGAATGTCTGCTAATTCTTCACTTCGGAGATTGTCCTCCTCCTGCCAATTGTCCTCCTAGAACCAAGCTAGGTCCCCATTTCTGATCTCCTAGAAACTATGGTTTTGGACTAGGGCCTTGTTCTCCCATGCCCTCTCCAAATTGCATAACCTTTTATTTGTCTTGTCATTGTGATTAGATTTTTCTACTACCATTCACTAGCATATTTGTGCTTCCAGATTTTTGCCCAGGGGGTTCGTATTTCTTTCAGCCATCTTCACCAGATTTTGGTAATAAGAACTCTATTCATAATTCCTGGGTCATGAAGACCCAAGCAACCGTGGGACTTAGGTTTGCATACATTCTCCCATGCCACAAGAGCCCATTTCTTCTTTTCTTCACCTTTCCCCCAGAGAAAGTCTCTTTGAATGTTTATTATATTAGTCATTACACTGGCTGGTGCTGGAATGGCAGATAACATATAGATAGGGACACTTTAGAGGATAGCCTTAGTGAGAATCAGTCTCCCTGCTAGATTTAGTGCTCTGTTTTTCCATTTGCTGATCTTCTCTTTTAGCTTATTAAGAACAGGCTCCCGAATATCCTTGTGAAGCAGTTTCTCAGTGAGAGGAACTCCCAGGTACTTCACAGGCAGTGACTCCCTTTGAATGCCCAAAATTTTGGAAAGATTTCTTTGAATTGAAATATCTATATTGAAAAAGAAAATCTTTGATTTAGTGAGACTTACCTCTGTCCCTGCTGCCCTAGCAAACTCACTCAGAATCTGTTTGAATGCTTTGGCTTCCTTGACAGTGGGTGTGCCCTGAAGCATAGTGTGATCCACAAATCGCTGATGTGTCGCCGTGTCCCCACCTTGAGTGAGTCTCAAATATTGAATTCCCCCTTCCTTCTTAGCCACTCTGATAGCTCGTCCTAACCCTTCCATCATTAGAATGAAAATGAAAGGAGAAAGAGGATCTCCTTGCCTGAGACCTCTAGAAAACTTGAAGGTTTTGGAAGGAGCGCCATTGAGAATAATTGAGCAGCTGGTTGTGGTAACTAGTGCCATAACCCATTTAATCCAATTGTAATGAGAGCCATAGGCTTTTAAAATTTCTCTTATGTATCACCAACTAAGTTTGTCATAGGCCTTTGCTATGTCTAGGTGTATTATCATTCCTTCTTGTTTGTTGGTAATCAGTGAATGAACCACTTCATGTGCTTGAAATATATTATCTAGAATTTGTCTTCCTTCCACATAGCCCGTTTGTTCCTCTGACATAAGAGTTCGGAGGATAGGTTTGAGATGGTTGGCAATGACTTTGGATATAATTTTGTATATCACATTGCATAATGCTATAGGTCGAAATTTGTCTGGAGAGGTGGCCTTCTCCTATTTTGTGGATTAAGGCTATGAAAGATTCATTGAACAACTTTAAGACTTTCTTAAATCTTCGAGAGTCTTCCATGACCTCCAGGATGTCCTGTTTCACTATCCTCCAACAAGCTTTGAAAATGTCCACACTAAAGCCATCTAGGCTTGGTGCTTTCCCATTTTGCATCTCTTTTACGGCTTCCTCAATTTCTTCCTCTGTTACTGGTCTATTGAGATTGAAGTTATCTTCTCTGGTACCCAGTTTAGGTATGTACTGAGTGAATTTTTCCATAAACTGGTATCTATCTTCTAAGGTTTCGTCAACAATTTTATGAAAATTCTAGAGTAGAACCTTTTCCATCTCTTTATGAGTGTTTCTCTCAATTCCATTATGATCTGTAAATTTCACAATTCTATTGTTGTTTCGATGAGCTATGGTGGATCTGTGAAAGAATTTGGTGTTTCTCTCCCCTTCTTTAATCCATTGTACTTTGGATTTCTATCTCCAGAGTATTTCCTCATGAAGGAATCTGTTGTTCCACCCCTGTTGGAGTGACTCTGCCATCTCTTTCCTTTCATCTGTATAGCCTTCTGTGATAAGAATATGGTTTATTTCCTTTAATTTCATTTCCACCTCTCCTTTAGCTTTGAAGATGTTACCAAATTCTTTTTTATTCCACTCTTTGAGTCTGCCTTTAATGTGTTTGAGCCTACAGTGAAGAAGGAACATCTTTGTACCTTGAAGGTAAAGCTCTTCCTTCCACCATTTTTCAATGTTTGTGAGGAAATCTGAATGTGTGAGCCAAGCATTCTCCAACTTGAAGGGCGTGTTCCTTGGTTTGCCAAAAGGGGAAGCTTCCAACTGGATGGGCCAATGATCTGAACCCCCAAAAGGTAATATGAGTGCAGTAATGTTGCTTCCCCTGAGAAGAAGCTCCTCTGGAACCATAAATCTATCCCATTTTGAGGCCACATGGGTAGGGCCCCCTCATTTGTTATTCCAAGTGAATATTCCATTGCTTGTTTCCATATCAACCAATTTAATATTGTTGATGAAGTTCTAGAAGGCAATTGAGTCTCTACTAGGTATTCTAGTTCCTCCTTTCTTCTCCATGAGTGATTTTGTTATGTTAAAATCACCTCCAAGAATTTAGGGTAGAGTTGGGTATCTCTTCTTCATCTCCTCCAGAGTTGTGAGGAGTCGAAGTTTGTCCTCCATTGTTTGCAGACCATAGACATTCGTGATCATGTAACATTGTTTGTCACCCACCGGTTGGAAAATCAGAGAAAGATGATGTTTGGATGCCTCTGCATCAATCACACCAAATTTTTGTGGATCCCACAGAGTGAGAATACCACCAGCAGATTTATTTTCCTTTACTTCAAGGTATTCATATCTATTTACCCATTTGCTATGTTTTTCATGGATCCTTTCCACTGAGCACTTTTTTTTCCTGTATGAATACTATGTCAGGTTTTTCCTCTCTGATCCTTTTACCTAGATTCCTCTGTTTTCTTCTGCTCCCTAGTCCTCTAATGTTCCAGGTTGTGATTTTCATTGAGTTGGGGTTTTAAAGGAGTAACTATAAATTTCTTTCATCCTTTCTGAATCAATCATGAGTTTTCCACACTCTAGTAGTAGTTCTTTCTATCTTTTTATTCCTCTCCTCTTGCCTGGATTCTTTGTTAGTTTTCCTGTTATTAATCCTATTGAGGAAGTTCCTTTGTTTTCCTAGTTGCCATGTCCTCTTTTGACTCTTGTAGTTGTTTGATGTGCCTTGTTAAGAAAGATATGTTGGAGCTTGTCCACGTCCTCTTGTGGGATGGAGTTTATTCCCAGGTTGCCTTCCTATTTTAGAAACATTTCTAGCTTTAGGTTTTCCCTTTCCCGGATCTCCTGCAAAATCTTGATCCTCTGTACCACTTTCACTTTGAGTCATTTCATGGTATTTCTCTATTTCCGTGGTACTCAAAGGGTCCTTCATGTGTTCATTCTGTTCCTAAGTGTACTCCATGCTGGTCTCTTTTTCTGTCAACCTTGTTGTTTGCTTCTATGTTCTCTCCTTATCCCCTCCATTAGCTTCTTTTTCTCTTAAGATCTCAAAAATATTGTAACTTTTTGTTTTATCATTCACACTAGGGTTCTTTTGTGTCTTCCTTCCTCCTCCTTTTCCTTTTTCCTCCTACTTTGGTGAAACCGGTCTGGTCTTTTCTTTTGTTGGTATTTGGGTTTTCCTCCCTTCTATTAAGAGGACAGTCTCTAGATAGATGCCCATGCTCATGGTTCAGATTCATAGTCAACTACTTGAACCCATTCCTCGTCATAAACTTCTAGAATGACCTCATCTGGAAGGGCTCCTAATAGGTCCATGTCCATACATATCTGGGTATAGGACGTATATTTTCCCCTTAGAGTTGCCTCTGAAATTTTTAATAAATGACCTAGATTATTGCCTATAACTTTTAGAGACTCTGGCATCTAGTAATATAAAGGTAAGGAGTATAGTCGAATCCATACCAGTATCGAAGTGAAGGTTTCTTGTTCTGGCACAAAGTTCATCGTCCATGGCCGCATATAGAGACTAGCAGCTGCAAAGATGTATGGCCCTCCTTCAAAAATTTTGTCAGTGTCTTCCATGTCCATAAACACAACACTGAAAAAACTTTTCGATCCCAAATGTACATTTAACTCCCCCTTTAGTTTCCAATTGTATTTTATTCATGTGTACCACTCTTTCTCTAATGGCCAGATTCCCATAAATCTGCATATGATGGCATAGTTAGCCATTTGATCCTTGTGCGCTTGCAGAGCTGGATCATTTAGAATGATCCGACGTTTAGTTATGGTCTTGGGTTTACAGGGCCCTATCTTAGCTCTGTTCTCTGATCCTTGACCTCTGTCTTCCTCTTTCTCCTCCTGACAGTCCTCTTCATCGGCCCCTTGATCTACATTTGTTTTGCTGCCTTCTGCGTTCTGAGTTTCTGTGTTTTTTTCCTTGACCTCCAAGGGCTATGGAGGTTTGTTATTCTCCTCTTCCTCTATTTGCTACTATATTACTGTAGGAGGGAGTGGAGCTCCCTCCTCCCTGTGTCTCCATGGATGCCTGATGCCCTCTATCACTTGCTTCGTTAAACCCTAGAACCAGAGCTGCCGTCGTCTTTCCCTCTCTTCTTCAAACTTCGAAAACTAGAATTCATTTCAAAATCAAAATCAATACAAAAGGTGTACTTGTATCTATGTTTGATTTGTAATTGTTGAGTCAGGAATGTAGTGTTTATCCCTCTTTGGTAGAGAGAGGATGTGACATCAAGTTGTGGAATTAACCACTAGGTAGATACGAGGGTGCTAGTCGTACTCATATCTAAGATTGATGTGTAATCGAGGAAGAGAAAAGGTGAGATGAAACCTGAATTTAAGGAATCAAGTCAGGAAGAATTTGACATGATTGATGAACCATGTAGGTGAAAAGGATTCTTAGAGAACTGGGGAGTACAACGGATGGTACCCATATACCTCGGTAGATGGATTTCATTTTATATGGACCTCAATAATCAATTGCATGTAGGTATAAGAGAGAAGAAGAATGCTTATTGTGATGAAAGCCCAAAAAGAAGATAATAACAACTAAAGACAATGTTTGTGGAGTTCTATAGATTACAAGATCAGTGCGTAGACATATTTAGAAAACACTTAGCAATTTTTGTTTTGTGAGATAATTAAGGGGCAGAAATTTGGATATGTAATTATCTCACCACCTGCTCCATCACCGCCTCAGTCTTCACCCTCTAGACATACCAAAGTTCGAAAGGCCAACACCATCTGGCCTCATCAATACTCGAAGAGGAAAATTTGATTTATGTAACCGACTCAGATTTGTACAAATATGGATGCTCACCTACAATTGGAAATCTCACTCTCTGTTTGAGATTTGTTTTTTAATTTACCGGTTGTAGCTTCGTTTTGGTGTTGTATTTTTTTCTTTCACTCATTCCATCCTGTGAAATAAACATCTCCTTTGGTGAAGTGGAGATGTCGGTTTTAATTAATACCGTTCCAAAAACATCGAAATTCTCAAGGTCAAGATCCCCTCTATATTACCAAAATTGAACGCTTGGTAGACAACGTTCCTGCCAATGGGCATCCCGCCATTCCTCCTCCAGCTACAATGTAAACGTATTTCTTGCAATTGATTTCTCCCCCATCAACGATCATAAACGCAAATAGAAAGCCTGCAAATCATCATAGCCAACAAAAAAAAAAAAAAAAAGACATTAATTCAGTCGTATCATATCATCAACTTTATAATGGGATGTGAATCCGTTATCATTCGATGTTCATACCCAATGGTGTTGTCGCTGCCTGAGAAGAGGATAAGCTTTGGTTGTTGCTCAACACGATTAGCATAAGTAGAAGTAGAGACCATGCACAAATATTCACAACCTTTATCATCATGATATTTCTCTATTTCTCACAAACAAATCAACTCGTTCACTCTTTTTTAAGATTGTTGTTCGATTTCAACGTATGTTTGAGGTTAGTTACAAGTGTTTGCAACTTTTCATTTGGAATGTGGCATCATTGAGATAAATTAAATCAAGTCGCATAAATTAATCCGTGGAGTTCACGAAATATGTAGGGTAGGTATTAGTAATATCTGCAATTAATTTCAACAGCGTTAACATTGACAATTCATTTCAATGCTTTCTCTACTGTATAAACTATCTTTCATAATTCAATGTATCATCTTAAGTGATCGTTCACAATTCACTTCAATCTTCTCATGTTAGAAAAATGTCCCCTTCGGATCCAGAACATACAATTTAACACACTGAAAAACTCAAAATGTTCCCTTCTGTTACGTAACTTTTAATTCAACGTTGAAAAAAGATGCATGAAAAAATCCTCCGACCATATCCCTGGTGAACCCACATGATATTTCAACATCAGAAAAGTCTAATTTTATTTTTAGGGCAATGCATAGCTTGAAGAAAAAAAAATGCAAGGAAGGTGATCATTTAGCATTAGATCCACAATTTACCATTAACATTAAACAAAATTTCTATTAGGTAAGAAGACGTCATAAAACCAATTCGAAAAGACAAAGTTAAACTGAAATACTTTCGCTTTATGAAGACATTACACAATCAAAACTCCACCATGAGGTTTATTTTTAATTTAAGAAGTCATTACAAAAGCAAACTCAAAATTGAATGTTGAAGACAACCTCTTTTAACTTTGGAAGCCATTTCAGAATCATGCACTATAATAGTCAAAGAGTTATTATTCATCAACTATGTATATAAAATCCTTGAATTTTCTCACAATTGATATGTGAAACACGTTATCCAAGTGTTTTCTCTTTGTTTGTAGAAATCCAATCCATGCTTTTCCAAATCAATGAACATGTGATTCATATAAGTTCAAAATAAGTTGAGGGTTATGGCTCCCCACAGTTTGGAAAAGTTTTTACCTGTTTAATAAACAAAGCCTTACTTGCAGATTTTAGCATTCTTATGTGATGCCATTGTTTAGATTTTCATAATGGATTATAAATCTGTTATGGTCGTGGAAAAATAGATTTTATGTTGACCCATGAATAACTTTCCATACCTTCCATACTAATTCCATAGAAACATGAGAAGTTTCGTTGGATCCAACTCAACTCCCATTTCATCTTTTGACTCTATATTGAGAAGGGCATATATACCATAAAAATAAAAGGTTATTAATTGTGCATTACATGAAAGGATCAAACGTGATTGTATTTTAAGGTTTTAAGTCTATAAGGTGAAGGGGTCATGGTGTGAAAATTCAAAAAAGTATTTGTTGTGTCACACTCTGAATACTAAAATCTGGTTTGCATCATGCTTGACTACTAAAACCCTGAGGTAGTGTCGATTGAAGTAGCGGAATCTCATAGGGGAACCATTGTGCAGCCTGGGGAATTTACTGGGTGAAATCGTAAATGCATCGACGTGAGCGTGGAAGATTGTTTCTGAGATCTAGCTTTGGTCATGTCCTCCAAAGGCAATGATTTCATGTTTGGATTCTTAGTGTACTGAGGCCCACATCATCTTTTGAGCCATCGTCATTTAGTGTAACGACCTGCGTTCTTCTGGTTCGTGCAACGAGCGGTTCATCCCTCAGGCGCGCGTTTTGGTTAGAAGTGCGAGCTCTTTTGAAGTGTGCAATGTGTTATGCGCATATGTGAGAGGGTGAGCTATTTTTATATGGCGTGGAGCATGTGTTAACATGTATGGAGGCTGACCTGCATTGGTGAGGGAGCTGACGATGCGTTTGAGGACTTTGCGATGGTGTTTGGGGCGTTGGGCAAGTCGGCTGGGCAGCCAGACTTTGCCCTACGTTTGGATATATATTGTGGAGCGTTTGCTCTCATTTGACATCACCTCATTCGCTCAACAAGGTAGTGGGAAGTTCTAGTGCGCAAGTCTAAGGGAAGGCGTAGATTTAGTATGCGCCCATTCTTCGGCAGATGTGCATGGTGAAGCGCGGTTGTGGGTGAAGGTGCGGGCAAGAGCGCCCGACGGTTGGGTGAGGGCGTGCACGAGTGTGTGGCGCTCGGCGGTTTTGTACGACGACTTGGCGTGAGTGTCTTGGCGAATCGGGTGAGCGCCCGCCCAGCGTGCAAGTGTGCACGGTGACTTGGTGAAGTGTTGAGATTGTGAACGGAGGTGTGTCTCGAGTAGAGGCGCCCATGTGTGGCGACTTGGAGACGCGTCCGAGTTGGGCAAACAACAGGATCGTGTGACGAGGTGAACGAAGGGTTGGAGAGTCGTGCGGCGACCGTGCGGAGGTGCTGACGAGCTGGGCAACTGAGTTTGCCAAAGTTGGAAATTTGGCTAAGTATAAATTTGGGGGTTTCCCAAGGACTTAGTCTGTAGTTTACAAAAGTGGAAAAATTGTATAATATATTGATTCGAGCAGACTCATATTGCAGGGAGTTTCCCCTCCCTTTATACTGTTGTGCATTTCTCTTGTATAATGTTGTTTATGTGAATGTTATGGGCTTTCACTTGTATAAAGGAATACATTAATAATACTTGGTAACGAAAATAAACTAAGTATGGAATGTTAAGGCGTAGTCTACAATCGTAAGTATTGGTGAAAAGAAAATGATTGGTAGTGCCACACCTCGCTATAAGCGGTTGGAAGACTACCACAGGTGTAGGGGCGTGATAGGTGGTATTAGAGCTGATGATTAGGAAGCTGATCGGGTTGACGATGAAGAGCTGATCCCACTGCACTATCGTGACAGGTGGTATCAGAGCTGGTACGTGACAAAGTGTAGGTGTGGATGCACTTGATAGTTGATGACAGTGGAAGCAGGTACTTGCAGGTGAAGGAAGCTAGTTTCACATACAAGTGGAACAAGGGCTGGTTCATGGTTGCAGGGAACTTGGTGAAGTTGGTGAATGGTGAAACATGTTTAGCAGAGGTGAAGCTTAGTGCTTGGACCAAGCTGAACGACAAGGCACGGCAGGTTTGGAAGAATACGAAGGGAAGCTCTTGCTGTCCTTATGGTAGAAGGTGCAATGGCCCGTGACAAGGGAGGAACATGATGATCGTTGCGGAGGATTGGGTCATGCTTTAGCCACATGGAGAATTGGCTAAGTGCCCGGCATGACTCATGGACAGATTGGAGGGCACACACTTCAGGTATGATGATGCTTGGGTGGACTTCTCATGGCCAAGACCAAGAGTAAGTCTTGGTGGAATCTTCAGTGGGGGAGCTATGATGGAAGGGACTTGTGATGATGATGATATGGTTGGGTGACCGAGTTCACTAGACCAAATATTACAGACTTGGATGAGGATGGCCGATTGTTGTTATGGGTCTACTTGGTTAGACTACATGGGAAACTTAGGCATGGACATCAAGCTGGAGACATGGAGCATGGAAGTCCTATGCAGGGACATTGTGCAGGAGCACTTGAAGAGGTGTCACTTATGGGCATCCAATGAGGAGTGCCAAGGTAGGGATGTTGTGAAGGTGGATTTGCTGGTGTGACATGGAGACTTATTACTTATGAGCCGATGGAGAGGTTGTGCACTCTTGTACAATAAGGCCATGGACTTGGATAGAGTTGTGAGTAGACTATGGAGCATTCCTACTCCTTGGAGAGCTGAGGCATCTTGTAGAGACCTTTGGGTCGAGACCTGTATGCTTGCTAAATGTTGGTTGGAGATGACTCATGGAGCTCATGATGACATGAGGTTGTGACTTCTAGGGAGACTTCATATATGGTGGACTTGGAGGATCTAATGCATTGAGGAGCTGAGGTCAGATACTTTGATGCAGGATGGCATGCATACTTTCAAGTACATGTATGGGAATGGCTTGAAAGAGTGACTTGATGTGGAGGATTGATATGAGACAATTTGGAGTGATGGAGTTACAACGATGATGATGCCTTGGTGACTACACTTGGGCATGGGTTAAGCCAAGACTTAACTACTTTGGACACATGGGAGCTGATTGATCTATGATCATGGAAAACACATGGATAGATGAGACAGGTGTATACTTGTTTCTATGGCCGACTTGAGGGATGGCACATTGCAGATATGATGGAGGTTGGTTCATGGACCTGGATGTGGCACATCGAGAGTCACAGTTTGATGAGATGGTCTCTTCATATTGAAGAGGTACACATTTGGATGATGATGTTGGGATAGATGTGGCTGATTTCATGCAGCACATTAGTACCAGACATCATGGACATCATGTTGTAGATGAGATGAGGACTATTTCATGGACCTGAGCATGGCTTATACTTGTATAGAGATGGATTCTTGATCGAGTTGAGGATGTGACAGGATGTTCAGAGAAATGACTGATGGTGGCATGAGGATGTGCATACTCATGGTTTGGACGTGACAGTTGGACTGATCACCTGACTATTTCAGACATGGGGGCCGACATGTATAGAGATGTGTTAGCATTGTGTTGGAGTATCATGGAAACAGTTCACATGAGGACAACACATGATGAGGTCGACACGAGGTGTTGCAGGAACCATGTAGCTTGAGATGGGGGGGCCAACCTTCCACAATGGAGAGTAGCATGTGGAGATTGTGGCAGGGTGATCGATGGTCATGGATTGAGATGATTTCTGATGTATAACATACTGACAGGGTGTATACTTTGGTATGGTGATCTTGGTGACAGATGGTTGTCGGGACGAGACATGATGGAGACGATGGTTCTACATATGTTGCAGAGATGTTTATAGTAGGTGGAGGAGTTGACATCATTGATGAGATAGTTGTTGATGATCTTGGTAGGTGGCTACCAGGATGGTATGTTGTCAAGGATGACAACGATTTTAGGTGGAGGAGGATGTAACGACCTGCGTTCTTCCGGTTCATGCGATGAGCGGTTCATCCCTCGGGCGCGCGTTTTGGTTACAAGTGCGAGCTCTTTTGAAGTGTGCAATGTGTTATGCGCATATGTGAGAGGGAAAGTTATGTTTATATGGCATGGAGCATGTGTTAACATGTATGGAGGCCAACCTACATTGGTGAGGGAGCCGATGATGCGTTTGGAGACTTTGCGACGGTGTTTGGGGCATTGGGCGAGTCGGCTGGGCAGCCAGACTTCGCCCTACGCTTGGATATATATTGTGGAGCGTTTGCTCTCATTTGACATCACCTCATTTGCTCAACAAGGTAGTGCGCAGTTCTAGTGCGCAAGTCTAAGGGATGGCGCAGATTTAGTATGCGCCCATTCTTGGGCAGTTGTGCATGGTGAAGCACGGTTGTGGGTGAAGGTGCAGGCAGGAGCGCCCAGTGGTTGGGTGAGGGTGTGCATGGGTGTGCGGCACCCGACGGTTTTGTGCGACAACTTGGCGCGGGTGTCTTGGCAATTCGGGTGAGCACCCACCCGGCATGCAAGTGTGCACGATGACTTGGTGAAGTGTTGAGATTGTGAACGGAGGTGTGTCTTGGGTAGAGGCGCCCTATGTGGCGACTTGGAGGCGCGCCCAAGTTGGGCAAACAACACGATCGTGTGACGAGGTGAACGAAGGGTTGGAGAGTCGTGCAGCGACCGTATGGAGGTGTCGACGAGCTGGGCAACTGAGTTTGCCGAAGTTGGGAATTTGGCTAAGTATAAATTTGGGGGTTTCCGAAGGACTTAGTCTATGATTTGTAAAAGTGGAAAAATTGTATAATATATTGATTCGGGCAGAATCATATTGCAGGGAGTTGCCCCTCCCTTTATATTGTTGTGCATTTCTCTTTTATAATGTTGTTTATGTGAATGTTATGGGCTTTCACTTGTATAAAGGAATACATTAATAATACTTGGTAACGGAAATAAACTAAGTATGGAATGTTAAGGCGTAGTCTACAATCATAAGTATTGGTGAAAAGAAAATGATTGGTAGTGCCGCAGCTTGCTATAAGCAGTTGGAAGACTACCGGAGGTGTAGGGGAGTGACATTTACCTTGAAGTAATTTGTGAGGTATTTATCACTCTATTGGTGTTCAGAATTTGGAATATCGATAAAAGGAGATGTACAAACTATTCAAGGGTCGTTCTTTCCATGAAATGAGGGAACCCATATGAGGAGAGGGAACCCATAAGCTATTTTTTATGCATATTTTCGTAGGCCGAAGCCATTGTCAACCGTTTCGACATCAAGAACTAGCAGCGTGAGCCAACAAAATCCATCCATGCGTGAGCGATGACCTTCAAAAGCATGAAAACGCTGAGATTAATAATGACGTATGTGTATGTAACATTTCGTGGAACATATTCCATGTGGAGAAGTCAGGGTCAGAGCGGTTAGCGAGGAGAAAATTTCATGTGGTGTGGTAAGAATGGAATCATTTACATGTTTTTAAACCTACGCATTGAGTGGAGCCTACAGTGTGAGGATATATTTAATATCATTGAAATGATAGAAATCCATAGGTTTGTTTTACTATTTGAATTCATCCTTTTAATTAAAGTGGGACACATATAATTTGATACATGGATTTGAGACTTTGAAGAGGAGGGGCTTTGAAGTAAATTAAAGAGTTCATGAAAGCACCATTAGTGTGCATAATTTTAAAGAAGATGAGGTAAAGTAGACAGTTACATCTTGGGATGAAATTTAAATGAGCTTATATATTTGGGCATATAATTGAACTTTGTATTTGTTGTATCTTACTTGAGATTCTTGTAATGAGAGATTTGTGTTGAAAGGGGGTGTGTGATTGGTAGTACTTGACACCCTATAGTTGATTTATCAGGTGCATTGTAAGCCTTTTTGACTTAGATAAACAGTTTTGATCCCTCTTAGGAAGAGAGAAGATGTGATATCAAGTTGTGGAATTAACCACTAGATAGATATAGAAGGTGTACTTGTATCTATGCTTGATTTGTAATTGTTGAGTCAGGAATGTAGTGTTTATCCCTCTTTGGTAGAGAGAGGATGTGACATCAAGTTGTGGAATTAACCACTAGGTAGATAGAAGGGTGGTAGGTGTACTCATATCTAATCTTGATGTGTAATTGAGGAAGTGAAAATGTGAGATTGAACGTGAGTTTAAGGAATCAAGTGAGAAAGAGATTAACATGATTGATGAACCATGTAGGCGAAAAGGACTCATAGAGAGCTCGTGAGTACAGCGGATGGTACCCATGTACCTCGGTAGATGGATTTCTTTTTATATGGACATCAATAATCAATTATATGCATGTATAAGAGAGAAGAAGAATGCCTATTGTGATGAAAGCCCAAAAACAAGATAATAACAACTAAAGACAATGTTTTTGGAGTTCTACAGATTACAAGATCAGTTCATAGACATATTTAGAAAATCCTTAGCAATTTTTGTTTTGTGAGATAATTAAGGGGCAGAATGTTGGATATGTATTTTTTTTCTGGAAAAAGAAAATTCATAACCGTTGGATATGTAATTATCTCATCACCTACTCCATCACCGCCACAATGCCTCAGTCTTCACCGCCTCCGTCATCATTGCCTCAACACACCAAAGTTCAAAAGGCCAACACCGTCTGGCCTCATCAATACTCAAAGAGGAAAATTTAATTTATGTAACCAACTCAGATTTGTATAAATATAGATGCTCAGCTTGTATAATCTCACTCTGTTTGAGATTTGCTTGTTTAATTTAGTGGTTGTAGCTGCGTTTTGGTGTTATATTTTTTTTCATTCACTCACTCCATCCTCTGAATAAACACCTCCTTTGGTGAAGTGGAAGTGTGGGTCTTAATTAATACCGTTCCAAAAGCATCGAAATTCTCAATGTCAAACCTCCTCTCTATTACAAAAGTTGAATGCTTGGTAGACAACGTTGCTGCCAATGGGCATCCAGCCATTCCTCCTCCAACTACAATGTAATCGTATTTTCTTGCAATTTATTCCCCCCATCAACGATCATAAACGAAAATAGAAAGCCTACCAATCATTACGGCCAACAAAGCAAAGAAGAAGACATTACTTCAATCATATCATATCATCAACTAGATAATGGGATGTGAATCTGTTATCATTCGATGTTCATAGCCAATAGTATTGCCGCACCCTGAGAAGAGGATAAGCTTTGGTTGTTGCTCAACATGATTAGCATAAGTAGAAGTAGAGGCCATGCACAAATATTCACAACCTTTATCATCATGATATTTCTCTATTTCTCACAAACAAATCAACTCGTTCACTCTTTTTTAAGATGGTTGTTTGATTTCAAAGTATGTTTGAGGTTAGTCATAAGTGTTTGCAACTTTGCATTTAGAATGTGGCATCCTTGAGATAAGTTAAATCAAGTCACATAAATTAATCCGTGGATTGTGTAGATTTTATTCCGGATCCATGGCATTTAATTTCTTTTTAGATCGACGTTTTGAACCAGCAATGGTGGTTCATCTTCAGGATGTGAGAGAATTAATTGAAAGACTGAACTTATTTGTCAAATATATATAGGGATGCAAGAGATTCTTAGCTGACAGATCTTTAAATTATTTTTCATTGTTCTGTTTAATTGTATTATTATTAATTTTATTAGTATTAATTATTTCATCTTTTAATTCTATCTAATTTAATTAAATATGCTTTACTTAATTTAATTATTATTATTATTTATTTATTTATTTATGTTAATTACTTAATTCTTTTAATTATTCTAATTTTAGTTAATTTATTAATTAAAAATTAAAATACTTATTCATGTTTATTTATTAATTAGTTAACATTTAATATGTATATGTATTTTATTAATTTGTTAATTAAAATTATATATATATATATATATATATATATATATATATATATATATATATATAATTTAATTATTAGTTAATTAAAATACATGTGTATGGGTTATGCTGATATTTCTTTCATTATATTTATTTAATTTATTATTTTACTTCATTATTAATTTCAATTATTTATTAATTTTAATTGTTATGATCCTCATTAAATTAATTAATTTATTTATTTTTAATGTCTCTTTTCTATTCTAATGAATTATTATTTTAATTTCAATTAATTTATAAATTAAAATTATCCCTTATTATGGTTAAATGATTCTTTAGTTAATTCAAATTATTTTAATTTTAATTAATTTATTAATTAAAATAAAGTCTTAGCTGACAGATCTTTAAATTATTTTTCATTGTTCTGTTTAATTGTATTATTGTTAATTTTATTAGTATTAATTATTTCATGTTTTAATTCTATCTAATTTAATTAAATATGCTTTACTTAATTTAATTATTATTATTATTATTTATTTATTTATTTTATTTAAATTACTTAATTCTTTTAATTATTCTAATTTTAGTTAATTTATTAATTAAAAATTAAAATAATTATTCATGTTTATTTATTAATTAGTTAACATTTAATGTATGCGTATTTTATTAATTTGTTAATTACAATTAAACATATATATGTATTTTAATTAATTAGTTAATTAAAATACATGTGTATGGGTTATGCTTATATTTCTTTCATTATATTTATTTAATTTATTATTTTACTTAATTATTAATTTTAAATTTTTATTAATTTTAATGGTTAGGATCCTCATTAAATTTATTTATTTATTTTTTTAATGTATGTTTTCTATTCTAATGAATTATTATTTTAATTTCAATTAATCTATAAACTAAAATATCTGTTATTCTCGTTAAATAATTCTTTAGTTAATTCAAAGTATTTTAATTTTAATTAATTTATTAATTACAAATCTTTAAATTATTTTTCATTGTTCTGTTTAATTGTATTATTGTTAATTTTATTAGTATTAATTATTTCATGTTTTAATTCTATCTAATTTAATTAAATATACTTTACTTAATTTAATTATTATTATTATTATTTATTTATTTATTTATTTATTTTTAAATTACTTAATTCTTTTAATTATTCTAATGTTAGTTAATTTATTAATTAAAAATTAAAATACCTATTCATGTTTATTTATTAATTAGTTAACATTTAATATGTATATGTATTTTATTAATTTGTTAATTAAAATTATATATATATATATATATATATATATATATATATATATATATATATATATATTAATTAGTAATTAAAATACATGTCTATGGGTTATGCTTATATTTCTTTCATTATATTTATTTAATTCATTATTTTACTTAATTATTAATTTTAATTATTTATTAATTTTAATTGTTATGATCCTCATTAATTTTTTTTTTTTTTAATATGTCTCTTTTCTATTCTAATGAATTATTATTTTAATTTCAATTAATTTGTAAATTAAAATTATCCCTTATTCTGGTTAAATAATTCTTTAGTTAATTCACATTATTTTAATTTTAATTAATTTATTAATTAAAATAAAGTCTTAGCCGACAGATCTTTAAATTATTTTTCATTGTTCTGTTTAATTCTATTATTGTTAATTTTATTAGTATTAATTATTTCATGTTTTAATCCTATCTAATTTAATTAAATATGCTTTACTTAATTTGTATATGTATTTTATTAATTTGTTAATTAAAATTGAATTAAATAAAAATTAAATATATATGTATTTTATATTTAATTTTTATTTAATTTAATTTTAATTAACAAATTAATAAAATACATATACAAATTAAGTAAAGCATATTTAATTAAATTAGATAGAATTAAAACATGAAATAATTAATACTAATAAAATTAAGAATAATACAATTAAACAGAATAATACAATTAAACAGAACAGTGAAAAATAATTTAAAGATATTAGAGAATAGGCTTCTGTGATCCATAACAAGTTAGAGAAAGATTCTTCGGCGAAAATCACATAGAATCTTGTTTGTCGACGCGTTTCGAACCAACTAGTGTGGTTCATCGTCAGGACAAGTTGAAGAAACAGATCTAGCTCATCATGATAAATAGTGTGAGCGGAGCCTCCAATAGCTATCATCTCTAACGGCTAAGACTTATCAGCTCATCTAAATATATGTCGGCTAAGACTTTATTTTAATTAATAAATTAATTAAAATTAAAATAATTTGAATTAACTAAAGAATTATTTAACCAGAATAACGGATAATTTTTATTTATAAATTAATTGAAATTAAAATAATAATTAATTAGAATAGAAAAGAGACATATTAAAAACAATAAAAAAAATTAATGAGGATCATAACAATTAAAATTAATAAATAATTAAAATCAATAATTAAGTAAAATAATAAATTAAATAAATATAATGAAAGAAATATAAGCATAACCCATGCACATCTATTTTAATTAACTAATTAATTAACATATATATATATATCTATATATATATATATATATATATATATATATATATATATATATATATATATATATAATTTTAATTAACAAATTAGTAAAATACATATACATATTAAATGTTAACTAATTAATAAATAAACATGAATAAGTATTTTAATTTTTAATTAATAAATTAACTAAAATTAGAATAATTAAAAGAATTAAGTAATTAATAGATAAATTAATTAATTAATTAATAATAATAATAATAATAAAATTAAGTAAAGCATATTCAATTAAATTAGATAGAATTAAAACATGAAATAATTAATATTAATAAAATTAACAATAATACAATTAAAGAACAATGAAAAATAATTTAAAGATATGTAGGCTAAGAATCTCTTTCATCCCTATATATATTTGACAAATAAGATCAGTCTTTCAATTAATTCTCTCACATCCTGAAGATGAACCACCATTGCTGGTTCGAGACATTGATCTAAAAAGAAATTAAATGCGATGGATCCGGAAGAAAATCTACACAAACATGAGTCTTGCAGAAACCTCAAACACAGAATAATAATTCGTGGATTTCACGAAATATGTAAGGTAGGTATTAGAAAATATCTACAATTAATTTCAACAGCGTTAACATTGACAATTCATTTCAATGCTTGCTCTACTAGATAAATTATATTTGATAATTAAATGTATCATCTTAAGTGATCGTTCACAATTCACTTCAATCTTCTCATGTTAGAAAAATATCCCCTTCAGATCCAAAACATGCAATTTAACACACTGAAAAATTCAAAAATGTTCCATCGTGTTACGTAACTTTTAATTCAACGATCCAAAAAGATACATGAAAAAATCCTCCGGCCCTATCTGTCACGCCCCTACACCTGCGGTAGTCTTCCAACCGCTTATAGCAAGGTGCAGCACCACCGAATGCTTTCTTTTCACCAATAATAACATTCATGGACTACGCCTAATTCACTTGTCCTTAGTTTGTGTTTCGCAACTAAGTAAAATTATGTTTATCCTTTATACCAATGAACACCCATACTCATTCATTATCAATAGCAATTATAACAAGAACATCAATTGCAGAGTATAAAGGGAGGGGCAACTCCCTGAACAATTAGTCTGCCCAACAATATATTAAGAATATCAGTTTACAATACACAAGTATGTCTTGGCAAGACCAAGTCTCATACTTAGCCAATTTTGCATCAATACAACTTTCGTGCACACCTTGCACGATGGGCGGGTGCTCACCTGAGCCACCAAGTCACCCTCGCCAAGTCCCGGCACAATATGACAACCGCACCTCCAACCCGGGCACGTCCTACCCAACGCCTTCACTTCTCACCGTGAGCGATTCCAACAAGTCCGTTTCCAAGAGGAGCAAATGAGCTATGCGCTTATCTCCTCTCCAAATCTGCGCACTTCAACCTCTCCTCAAGAGAGAAGATCAATGATCAAGTGCATTGTCGAATGCCCCTTTGAACGCTCCTCCATCGCATGTACATACCCATCGTATGTGTGGGTGGGCTTGCCCAGCCGACCGCCCACACACCCCTTCAACGGAACGCTTGGGCGCTTCATAAGTCCGCCTTGCCTCATCGTTGTAGGTCGACCACCCCTTCACCACAAATGTACTACACAAGGGTATAAATGCTCCATGCCTTAGTCATTTTCCCACACGCTCGCACAACCTTCATCGCACTCCATCGCATGTCGTTCATTGTTCCATCGCACGTTCATTTGGTCGCTCCACCATCGGTCGCACACCCGCTCGTAACACCTCATCGTACGCCCATCGTGTGGGCGTGCCCGATCGTCCGACGCCCAACCGTCGCACAACACCGGAGGCGTTACATCCTCCTCCACCTGAAGTCGTTGTTGTCCTCGACAACATACCATCTCGATAGCCATCCACCAAGATCATCACTATCCATGATGTAAACTCCTCCAGATAAGGCAACGTCCCAGCAACATATGTAGAACTTCATTTCCAACATGTCTCCACCTTAGTGACCAACTGCCACCAAGCTCACCATACCAAGGTATACACCTCAACAATATGTTCTCCATCAGATATCATCTCGATCCATGATCATCGATCCCTCTGCTACAGTCTCCACTGCAACATCTCGTGTCAACCTCATCATGTGTCATCCCTCCATGTAGTCTCTCATCAGATGCCAACACATTTGTATCATGTGTTACCATTTCTCGACTAATGCCAACATATCTCTGCACATTGGTACCCCTCATGACTCGAACTAGTCGGGTGATTAGTCCAACCATACGCCCAAACCATAAGAATGCACATCCTTATGCCACCACAAGTCTTCCCCTGATTTCTACTACATCTCGGACTCATCAAGAATCTATCAGTCCATGCTCAAGTCCATGGAAACTCCATCCCATCTACAACAAGCCATGGTTTTGTTGCACAAGAGTGTACAACCTCTCCACTAGCTCCTACATCTCCACAACAGCATCTGCACAACATCCTTTGCTTTGGCATTCCCCCATAGAATGTCCATAAATGACACTTCCACACATGCACCTGCTTCATGTCCCTGCATAACTGTCATGCTCCATATCTCCAACCTGATGTCCATGACTCTAGTTGTCCATGATGTCCAACTCATGTAGACTTCATCCCAACATCTGGCCATCTGCATCCAAGTCTGCAATCTATCATAAAGAAGCCTCCTCCTCCCTCCAAGATTGTTTATAAAGAAAGGAGGGACAGGAAGTTTCCTCCCTGACTCTCATCCACCCATGTGTCAGATTGATGTTGTGTCCTCAAGTATCTGTGCACAACTTCAATCTCCTCACATGTACATCCAAGCTCTCCTAGACTGTCCTTTTTCAACTGAAATTCATATATGCCCATAGCATACCTGAAAAAGTCCACTATCCCGGCAGGATCTCTACCTCCATAATCCTCATCAATCATTGCCTTTGAAGTAGTACTTGGACTACCTTCACTTGCAACTCCATTGGGAAGATCATCAGTTGAAGATGCTCCCAATAAGTGTCTCCATGTCCGTGAGGTTGTCTTCTCACTTCCATTAGCCCTTGCAACGAAGTCGGTCAACTTCCTTTCCTTCATTGTTTGAGTCACACTCCCAAGTCCTCTTTGCTCTACATCCTCATGCTTCACATTCAGATCTTTGGGATACAAAACCATAGAAGTCATCCTTGATCTATACCCCAAGCAACGCCTTCTATTCATCGGTACGATCATGGTTATTCCTTCAGCTGTGATCAAGAGAATGTCCCAGTCCACCGTTGGTATGGCTTGTCTCAGCTCCATAAAGTCCATCCCCAACACCATAGAATGATCATCCATGTCCACAACCCTCAAGTCCAACTTTCCAAACCACAATCCTACTTTCACCTGAGTGTCCTTTAATACACCATCAACGACTCTTATGGTAGAGCTGACTGCTTTGAAAGCACTCCATTCCCTCTCCATCTTTGCTTTCTTCCCAAAAGACTTTGTTGCCTTCCTGCTTAAGAAGCTATGAGTAGCTCCCGTATCCACCAAAGCTGCAAATATTTTGCCCTTCATGGTTACCTGCACAAAACATAGCTTTAAGGAATCACCTCCCTTTGTTGGCTTTGTCTTGCGTCTTACATCAGCAACCTTCTTCAAGAATTCGGCCTCAAAAGTGTCAATTGGTTCATGCTCCACCTTGACATTCCTCCTAAGGTACTTCACTTCCCTGCTTGGCTCTTCTAAGCAATCCGATCTTGGTTCAGCTTGACTCTCCTCAAGCTTGCCCTTCATCGCATCTTGCTCAAGTGCACCAACCAAGTGTCCAGTGACTAAGTTCATAGAACTAAACTTCTGAATGTCCTCTGGATGCTCTCGGTATTGAGTTCCCAACCTGTCAATGTAGTCGAGCTCTTCCTGCTCAATCACAACAACCTTCTTACCAAGAAGCTTCTTCTTTATCTCCTCCTCAACCTGCTTGATTTCGGCTTCCACCCTGGCACTTTCCTTCCTTAATCAGGCTCTTTCATCAAACAGCTCTTGAAGATTAAGACCACTTCATTGGATCTCCTCATCAAGTTCCTTCAGTTCAACATCTGTCATACTTCAGCATTGGCTCCTGAGTTCTTCAAGTTCCCTTCTTAGTTCCGAACAGCTCTCCCAAATCTTCATGTTCTCGGCCTTCATCGAAACCCAGTTAGAACCCCATCGACTCATTTGTTCCAACACTTTGTAAAGCTTCAACTGCACCATGGATAGACTCACCTATCGTAGGTTCATCCACCATTTTTGCCTTTTCAACCTTCTCCATGTTCACCAAGTCCCTGTAACCCGAACCAACCCTTATTCCACTTGTGTGAAACGGCTTCCTTCACCTACAAGTACCCTTTCCACTGTCACGAGCAACCCTACTCATCAGCTTCAAACCGAAGTCTTGTTCTCAACTATCAAGTGTATACCGGCTTCAATGCTTCAACACCTGAACCTGTTCACAACTGCACTTTGTCACGAGCAACCCTGCTCTAACACCAGCTCAAACCGTGCTCTGATACCACATGACACGATAGTGCACTGGGATCAACACTTCATCGTCAACCCAGTTATCAGCCTGATCTGATACCAACTGTCACGCCCCTACACCTGCAGTAGTCTTCCAACCGCTCATAGCGAGGTGCGGCACCACCAAATGCTTTCTTTTCACCAATACTAACATTCATGGACTATGCCTAATTCACTTGTCCTTACCTAGTTTGTGTTTCACAAGCAAGTAAAATTATGTTTATGCTTTATACCAATGAACACCCATACTCATTCATTATCAACAACAATTATAACAAGAACAACAATTGCACAGTATAAAGGGAGGGGCAACTCCCTGAACAATGAGTCCACCCAATAATATATTAAGAATATCAGTTTACAATACACAAGTATGTCTTGGCAAGACCAACTCTCATACTTAGCCAATTTTGCATCAATACAACTTTCGTGCACACCTTGCACGATGGGCGGGTGCTCACCTGAGCCACCAAGTCACCCTCGCCAATTCCCGGCACAATATCACAACCTCACCTCCAATTCGAGCATGTCTTGCCCAATGCCTTCACTTCTCACCATGAGCGATTCCAACAAGTGCGTTTCCAAGAGGAGCGCATGAGCTATGCGCTTATATCCTCTCCAAATCTGCGCACTTCAACCTCTCCTCAAGAGCGAAGATCGATGATCAAGTGCGTTGTCGAATGCCCCTTTGAATGCTCCTCCATCACATGTATATACCCATCGTAGGTGTGGGTGGGCTTGCCCAACCGACCGCCCACACACCCCTTCAATGCAACGCTTGGGCGCTTCATAAGTCGGCATTGCCTCAACATTGTAGGTCGGCCACCCCTTCACTGCAAACGTACTACGCAAGGGTATAAATGCTCTATGCCTTTGTCATTTTCCAACATGCTCGCACAACCTTCATCGCACTTCGTCACATGTCATTCATTGTTCTGTTGCACGTTCGTTTGGTCGCTCCACCGTCGGTCGCACACCCGCCCGTCGCACCTCATCGCACGTCCGTCGTGTGCATGCGCCCGGTCGTCCGACGCCCAACCGTCGCACAACACCGGAGGCTTTACTCTATCGCTCGTGAACCCACATAATATTTCAACATCAGAAAAGACTAATTTTATTTTGGCAATGGAAAGCTTGAAGAAAAAAAAAATGCAAGGAAGGTGATCATTTAGCATTAGATCCACAATTTACCATTAACATTAAGCAAAATTTCTATTAGGTAAGAAGGCGTATTAAAATCAATTAAAAACAAAGTTAAAGTGAAATACTTTCGCTTTATGAAGACATTACAAAGTCAAAACTTCACTATGAGGTAAATATCTTTTTTAATTTAAGAAGTCATTACAAAATCAAACTCAAAATTGAATGTTGAAGACAACTTCTTTTAACTTTGGAAGCCATTTCAGAATCATGCACTATAATAGTCAAAGAGTTATTATTCATCAATTGTGTATATAAAATCCTTTAATTTTCTAACAATTCATATGTGAAACACGTTATCCAAGTGTTTTCCCTTTGTAGAAATCCCATCCATGCTTTTCCAAATCAACAAAAATGTGATTCATACAAGTTCAAAATAAATTGAGGGTTACGGCTCCCCACACTTTGGAAAAGTTTTTACCTGTTTAATAAAAAAAACCCTTACTTGCAAATTTTACCATTCTTAAGTCATGCCATTATTTAGACTTTTATAATGGATTATAAATCTGTTATTGCCGTGGAAAAATAGATTTTATATTAAACCATGAATAACCTTCCATACCAATTCCATAGAAACATGACAAGTTTCGTTGGATCCAACTCGACTCCCATTTCATCCTTTGAATCTATATTGAGAAGGGCATATATATCATAAAAAGTAAAAGGTTATTTATTGTGTAGTACATGAAACTTTTGGTTAGATCAAACGTGATTGTGTTTTAAGCTTTTAAGACTATAAGGTGAAGGGGTTATGGTATGAAAATTCAAAAAAATATATGTTGTGTCACATTATGAATGCTAAAATCTTGTTTGCATCATGCTTTACTACTAGAACCCTAAAGTAGTGTCCATTGAACTAGTGGAATCGCATAGGGGGACCATTGTGCAGTCTGGGGAATGAGTCGCTAGATTCTAGGACCTTCGTGGAGATCAATCTCGCACCTGGACATAAATCTGGGGCAGGAATCAACATGTGACGTAGAAGTGACAGATACCCAGACGAGACACACCTCGCGCAAGGTTTGTCAACACTTTCTAATCATGCATAGGTTTTCAATAGTGGACTCGCCTCATGGCACTTTCATTGGAGAATTTAGAAATTGGACATTTTACCTCATATTTGTCCAAATCCCACACAACTCGCATCCAATATTTATGTCACGTATTGCATTAGTATTCCCAAGATGCCTATCGCTCCATTGAATAGGCACGAACTTCTATATGCGTAGGCCCATACCCGCCTCTTTCTATATTAAATAGACATGTAAGGAAGTGAAACATTTCCATGTTAATTGTTGTATTAGTAACATGGACGACAACCCACAGAGCTTTCTCAGAGTGAGACATTGCAACAAGTTCAAAGATTATTTTTGTTTTGAGGGGCCTACTAGAGACGCTTGTGTATTTTCAACTTAGTGAAGGTGAGGATGCATTGAAACCTATTTACTGAAACGACTATTGAAGTTGGGATGTTTCAGCAATATCTAGGTTTATAAGAAGGAAAGTGGTGGGGATAGCTCCAATATCCCTTCCATTGAACTCAGTGACATGACCCCCTTTGATTGCAAGGGTTGGTGTGATTCCTGAGGTGCAAAGGTCAGAAAGTTTGTTTCCTTCCACATGTCATTGTGCACCCCCTAAGGGGACATCATTGATGCAACCTTACATGTCACACAAGGCAAGAGTTTTCTTGCAATTCACCCACTCCTCCTGTTAGTGTTCCTTTGCACCTCTTGGTGCAATTGCTAGTATTTAAAATTAAGATGAATACCCAGACCCCTCCACCACTAAATGTTGGTTATGTGTTATCCCCCATATTTTGTGCATTATATGTGAGCTATGTATTTGAAGTCACTTCAAATATGCTTTGGGAGATTTTCGAAATCTATTGCAACTCATGCCCATTTTTCTTTTGTGTAGTAACTGCTAGTAAATGTTAGTTGTGTATTTGAAGTAACTTCAAATATTCTCTAGGCAGTTTGTGGTAACCACTACACATAGTGTAAAATATCCATTGCAATTACTATCATATGGTACATATTATTGATTGCAGTAATGACTCACGTGCATATGTGCATATGTAGGGAAGAAGTGCGCAGATTTTTCCATGTTGTTCATGCAACACACTAATTTGTTTTGGTAACCATGGAAAAAGAAAACATTCAGTTCCATCTGTCATATTTTTTGTTGGCCACATTTGTATTGTAAGTAATTTTGCATTGGAGGTAAAGAAACTACGGTTTTTTATGACACTGCTATAGTAGTAGAATTTATGGAGGGTATTAGGCATAATAATATCCATGGTCCGAGTTACTTTCATGTCGAGGGGATTGAGCATAACCGTTAGGATATTCCGACACATAGGAAATAGTTAAGTACAACTTGGTCTAGTATAGAGTTAGGTATAGAGTTAGGTAAAGTGTGTTTCTTTACCTTGTACATTTTGTAACTTACAATCCGACGATCACGATATGTAGTGATCCGACGGTTCATTCTCTCCTCAGTATCACCGACACTTGATCCGTGGCTTAGCACCAGATTGGTCCATGATTTCTATTTAAAGCGCATGCATGGTCATTTGTAGGGTAATCCATATATGAGAGAAGCATATGTGAATTTTCATTCTTTTATTAATAAATTGCCTGAAGTGGCGGGTTGGCTCAGGCCGTGGACTGTTTCCCTCTTTGAGGGTTTTAACCACGTCAAAGTACTGGTGTATTGATCTGTGATCTGTTTGTGAGCAGTTTCCTTTGGTGTTCTGTCTGAGGAACTTACCCTCTAAATTCCTACATGGCATCAGAGAAATTTGAGGGCGGCGTCCGTTGGTGATCCAAATCTGAAACCGATAGAACTGCATCCGACTGCAGTTTCCTAGATTTACTATTTCTGACTGCTTTTAGGCCAAGAGGACTGCTCTGTTGTGTTGGGAGCATCTGTTCCAGTGAGGAACCCCTTTCGTTTCATGCGAAAAGGTTTCTGGTAGCCCTAGCTGCGTCATTTTTAAGATCGGGAGGTATACAGTGTTTATTTGCAGTTTACAGTTATTTTCTCTCTGTTTATTTCGGTTTCGATTTATTTAGCTTTTTTCATTACCGGATCTATACCTTTCATTTCTGCGTATGCTCTTTGCCCTGCGAATCTTTGTGATCTGGGCAAATCAGAAATAGAAAGGAAGGATTTTTCTCATGCGTATGCTCTTTTCCGCTGCGCCTTAGTGTGATCTCAGAAAATCAGAAACATTGAGGAAAATATTTAGTTTCTGGCTAAAGCTAACTTTGAGCCACAAGGTTCGTTTTCGAAAATATTTAGTTTCCAGCTAAAGCTAACTTTGAGCCACAAGGTTCATTTTTTTTGTATGTCCGTGTTGGGTTTTGTGATTTTTTGTTTTGTAGGGAAAACGAGCTTTCTCAAAGCAAGCACGCAACCCAAAGCATCAACCCCCCCCCCCCCTCTCTCTCTCTCTCAAACGTTTTGTATAGATCACTTGGTGCAAAGCTAATTTATGAGAGTAGAGGTCTTGGGTTCAAGTCTCCATTTTGTGGGGGCGGATTTTTCATTTCCGCACATTCCCGCACTTCATCGGTGACTTCATCAAATTTTTTTCAAAAAGCCATAACTTCTTCATCCGAAAGCCGTTTTCAGAACCGTTTTTTTTGAAACAGACTAATTTTTCGAGATCTTTCCATTGGTACACTAGTTTTAGCATCTACAGCTTCAATTTTTGTTAAAAATGGAAAGTCCATGCCAAGTCATTCTTGATAGCACTAACTACTTCCAATGGTGGTCATACATTGTGGATTTACTTAGAAGTAAAGGTCTTTACAGAATAGCCACAGGCCAAGAGACCAAACCGAAAGATGAAGATAAGGTAGCTAAATGGGAAAATAGGCAAGACCAAGCACGTGGGTTGATAGGGATGCCTATTTCTCCAGATCTTAGATTCCATATTGCAAAACTCGATACTCCTAATGAAGCACTGCAACAAATTACTAAAGTCTTTGGAACTAAAAATGAACTTAAAGCCCATCAACTTGAAAATTAATTGCTTACATTGGACCCCAATAATTTTTCTTGCATTAAAGATTTTTTGTCCAAGTTCAAGACCGTTAGACTTCTCTTGGAAGGTGTTAAGGTTAAGAAAGAAGATAGTAGCCTTATCTACTCCATTCTTACTAAGTTGGGACCAGCCTATTCTGTGTTTGTTTCCACCTTCCATTCTACAAGAGAAGCCTTCATTTCTCAAGGACAAACCTACAAGTCCCCTTCCTTTGATTGCTTTTGTGATTCTTTAATAAGAGAACAAGAAAAACTTGTACTCCTTGGTCTTCTTCATCTTGGAAACTCTTCTAAGAAAGTGTTAGCCGCCCAACAGCAACCAAATCCAAAGAATCCTAAGAAGTTGTATCCTAAAAAGAATCGTCCTAAACCAAACAAGGGTCCTAAGCAATTTCAGCCTCAAAATGAAAAATCATTTCAACAAAATTATGAGACAAATAAAAACAAAGGGAAGAAGACTGATAGACATCGCAACCTTTGTAATCGAGATGGCCACATAGAATCCAAATGCTTTAAGAATATGGAAGCCTTGGAAGCAGCAATGAAGAAGCATAACATCCATTTGGAGCACTCTTCAACTTCAACTTCATCTTCAGGAATGGCACTTTCTGCATGTGGTTGTCAAGCATCTCGGTCTGGCTATGCACTAAATGTATCTTCTTCTTCTCATTCTCATGAATGGCTCATTCATTCTGGAGCTTCTTATCACATGGCCAGAAACAAAGCCATGTTTTCTTCTTTAAATGATTGTAACACTAAAAATATATATGTTGGTGATGATTTATCTCTTAGTGTTGTAGGGACTGGAACTATTCATCTAGACAATGGTCAGTTTAATGATGCATTATGTGTTCCAACCTTATCCTGCAACATTCTATCTATATATCAGATAACTCATTCAGGTGAAGGTAAAATCGTTGAATTTTCACCTCACGATGTTGTAATTAAGGACCTAAGAGATCCTAGACAGATTTTAGCTACCGACATTGCTGATGATTCTACAAGGTTGTATAAGTTTCACAACTTTGGGTCATCAAATCTTCCCTCAGTATTTGTTGCACATAATGATGAAGTGAGCAAACTTTGTCATGAGAGATTTGGTCACTTAAACTATCGCTCTCTTCAGAATGTATGTAAAGAAAATAGGGTGACAGGTCTTCCAATGGTATCTTGCAGATATGGTGTTTGTTCCGGATGTGTACCCAGAAAACATCATCGGGACAGTTTTGAAAAACGTACCTCTTGGAATGCCTCAGCACCTTTATAGCTCGTGCATAGTGATTTATGTGGTCCACTTCCAGTTGCTTCATTCTCTGGCTACAAGTATTTCTTAACTTTCATTGATGATTTATCCAGACGCACTTGGGTATACTTCTTAAAACTCAAGAGTGAAGTATTTAACATGTTCTTGGCCTTTAAGGCCTTTGTTGAAAAACAATCTGGACATCAAATTCTTAAGCTAAGATCTGATAATGGCGGAGAATATGTTAAAAACACATTCATCAACTTTTGCACTGAGAATGGAATTCAAATGCAACATACTGTTCCATATACTCCACAACAAAATGGTGTAGCTGAAAGGAAGAATCGAACCTTAAAGGATATGGCTAATTGTATGCTTCAATCTAAAGGACTTAGTCTTAATTATTGGGCAGAAGCAACTAACTGTGAAAATTACATAATAAATCGCACTCCCACTAAGGTTTTAAAGAATATCACTCCAGAAGAAGCATGGAGCTCAAACAAACCAGATGTGGGTCACTTTCGTGTTTTGGGAAGTGAAGCATGGGCCCATATTCCAAATGAGAAACATAAAGCTTTAGAACCAAAGAGTGAAAAATGTATTTTTGTTGGATATTCTAAAGATGTCAAAGGATATAGACTTATTCCACTTAAGTCCAAAAAATTTATCATTAGAAGAGATGTAAAGTTTGATGAAAATATATTGGCCTGTGAGCCTAGTTCGGCGGATGTGCCACCTCTCCCTATCTCTTGTACTTTTGAAAATATTTCTTCTTCAGATGATGAAAGCGAGGATGAAAATCCTCCCCCACCTTCTCAGGATCCTCCTTCAGCTCCTCAGCTTCCAAAATGGGTCCATGCTACTCGAGATGCAGCAGGTGATCTTGTTGATGATCCTACAGATCAGCGACGTACACGTTCTCAGTTTGAGAGAGCCTCTTCTTTACTGGCTCAAGCTTCAGTGAATTATGATCCTGACACCTTTGCAGAAGCTTCAGGCCATCCAGATTGGGAAGCAGCTACGAATGAAGAATATCATTCATTATTGGCAAATGATACATGGAATCTTATTCCTCTACCAAAGGGACGAAAACTTGTTAGATGCAAATGGGTTTACAGAACCAAGTATGGACGAGATGGGAAAGTTGATAAACATAAAGCTCGTCTTGTTGCCAAGGGTTTTTCACAAGTTGAAGGCATTGACTATACTGAAACCTTCTCCCTTATTGCCAAAATGAACTCTATCCGCCTTGTTCTTTCCCTTGCTGCCTCTTTCAAATGGGAAGTCCATCAGATGGATGTTAAATCCGCCTTCTTGCATGGGGACTTGCATGAAGACATCTATATGGAAAAACCTATTGGCTTTATACAAACAGACTCCAGCCTTGTATGTCAGCTTAAGAAATCCCTTTATGGTCTCAAGCAAGCTCCTTGAGCTTGGTATGCCAAAATGGATAACTTTCTTTTAGAATCTGGCTTCTTTAGGTGTCATTCTGACAAAACTGTCTACACCAAGAAAGTGGGAAAGTCTCTTATCATTCTTGTTCTTTATGTTCATGATCTTATCCTGACTGGTAGTGATCCCAACCTTATAAACCATGTGAAGTCTAGCCTTAAAAGGAAGTTTGAAATGACAGACTTAGGACACTTACATTATTTTCTCGGTCTTCAAGTCTTGCAATCCAAGGAAGGTATTTCCCTTTCTCAGTCCAAGTATGCCTGTGATATTCTACGCCACTTTCACATGGAAGACTGTAAGCCAGCCCCTTCTCCCTTTCAGTCTGGAGTCAAACTTTCAGTCACTTGTACTTCTCCTGAGGTTGATGCTACCTTATACCATCAACTTGTAGGAAAACTTTTGTATCTAACCCATACTCGTCCTGACCTTTCCTTTGCTGTTGGCCTTGTTGCTCGGCTCATGAAAAACCCACGTGAAAGTCATTGGAAAGAAGCTAAAGGAATACTTCATTATGTTCAAGGTACAATTCAGTTTGGGATTCATTACAGTGTCGAAGCAGCTCCTCTATTGGTTGGTTTCACTGATTCTAATTGGGCTGGTGACCCTGATGATCAGAAGTCTACTGCAGGTTATGTATTCACTCTTGGTTCAGGACCTATTACATGGGCTTGCAAGAGACAAGGTGCCATTTCTCTTTCTTCAGCAGAAGCAGAATATCATGGTGCCATAGAAGCTAGTAAGGAAGCCTTGTGGCTTCGTCAGATCCTGTCGGAGTTTGGCTTTCAGCAACAGCATCCGACTACACTTTGGTGTGATAATCAAAGTGCCATTCAACTATGCAAAGATCCAGTCAAACATCAGCGCAACAAACACATTGAATTGCACATGCACTTCATTAGAAAGCTCATTCACGACCATGTTCTTGAAGTGCAATATTGTTCAACAGATGATCAAGTTGCAGACAACTTTACAAAGGCTCTCACAGAGGCGAAGTTCACTAAACTTCGATTTATGGTTGGAGTTCAGGAAGTTGTCACTAAGGGGGGATAGGCTCTAGTGCCTCCTTCCTTCTCCTATTGTGTCATATTTGTAAATCCTTCAATCCTATCCCAGGTTGTTCTTAAGGGGGGATGTTAGGATATTCCGACACAAAGGAAATAGTTATGTACAACTTGGTCTAGTATAGAGTTAGATATAGAGTTAGGTAAAGTGCGTTTCATTACCTTGTACATTTTGTAACTTACAATCCGACGGTCACGATATGTAGTGATCCAACAGTTCATTCTCTCCTTGGTATTATCGACACTTGATCTGTGGCTTGACACCCGATTGTTCCATGGTTTCTATTTAAAGCGCATGGAGGGTCATTTGTAGGGTAATCCGTCTATGGGAGAAGCATATGTAAATTTTCATTCTTTTATTAATAAATTGCTTGAAGTGGCCGTGTTGGCTCAGGCCGTGGACTGTTTCCCTCTTTGAGAGTTTTAACCACGTCAAAATATCGATGTATTGATCTGTGATCTGTTTGTGAGCGGTGTCCTTTGGTGTTCTGTCTCAGGAACTTACCCTGTAAATTCCTACAAGAACACCATGCTTAGATTTAGGGTAAAGGAAATGGGTTTGAAATTGGTTAATTATTTATCTGCCAAAGCTTCAATGTGTAGAGTGGAGGAAGCACAAGCTTCCTTTGCGCTCCCACGTGAACTCATCAACCTTTGATAAATCAGTACACCTCCATCTGATGATAGGAGAATTATGACTTATTCATTAGGAGGAATATGATATTTGAATTGTATAAGGGACGGTGTGCTTATGACCAAATAAGGAGATATATTAATGAATGAAAATGAGATGGAATTATTTTTTCTTTCCAGTAGAAAAAAAACCATCTTTCATTACTAAAACAAAAGAGGTTGCATATTCCTTAGTCTTTATTGCTCCTTTTAAAACCATATGTGGAAAAACAATGCATCAAGAAAACAACGAATAATCTAAAACCACATAGACTAGTGGAGTGCCTCCCTTCCAGATAGTAAGAAACCATAGAAAAAGGCCAACAAATTTTTCAAAAGGTGGATCAAACAATCAGGAAGCCGGGAAAAAGATTCACCCACTAGAAAAACAGAGATAACAAGGATCAAGTAACAAATACAAAACCTAGGAATGTAACGGGAAAAAAATAGAAGCAAAAAGACCTTCAGGAAAGAACGAAGGTGCCAAAGCTGCTGGCAATACCTTGAACCAGGAAATCAAAATGAAATAGACCAGCTGAAGAAAAGACATTGTGCTTGGAAAGCTGACCAACCAAAATATTATGCTCCCGATAGATATGGTAGAAATATATAGAGGATAAATATGCCTTCATGGAAGAAGTTTGCTCGAGACAATGGATTAATGAAGGAACATTTAGAGAGTGATGCCCCGTCTCCCAATCAATGGCCACCCTCGAATCACAAGCAATAAGAATCTCATCTGTCATGAGCCAGGAGGCACAATGTAAGACTCCCCATAAGGCCAACACCTCAGCTCTCATGTAGGTGCCTCTATTACTAGAGCAACAAAAGTGAAAGGCCAAGGAATGATTAAACATGATCCTGACATGACAACTGCACAAACCACCCACTAAGGCACCATTGAAGAATCCAATAGGATGTATGCTGTCAATGGCTTTATGAAACCAACAATGCCTATTCTAAATAGATTTCTGAGGGCGTTTTTCCATAAAATATGCCACTATTCTTAGAGTAGTGCCTCTCAAATGTAGGAAATAATTCTAAAAAATACAAGAATTCTGACATTGCCAAATGTCCCAAGCGATATATAGGTGGGTGGCTCTATACTCAAGTTGCCTAGAAGACTAGCAACGATGACATGAAGTAATGTATGTTCTATCTAAATTCAAAGGTATCTTAAGGAATAAAGAAACCTCCTCCCAAATGGATTAAGTTAAATCTTAGTGCTTAGTGTAGTTGATTAACATACAATTATTGCGAAATTTTCCATGTTATTCATGCAATACAGTAATTTTCCATGTGGTAGCCATGGAAGAAGCAAACATTCAACGCCATCCATATAGGTTATAACACACGTAATTTTCATTGATCACAATTTTGGTGTTTGTATTGAAATCAACATTGCATAAGAGGTAAACAAGTTAGGGTTCATTATCATGTCATTGTAGCAGTAGCAATTGTGGAGGGTATTTGGCATAATAATATTCATCGTCCCATTCACTTTCACATCATGGGGATTGAGGAGGATATTGTGCTTAGTTTTATAGGGTAAATCTTCGCAATTGTTTACTTAGTTCTCACATATTTTCCACTAAAATATGTTATTATCCTTTTCACTCTATGTTCATATTGAGATCTTCCAATCAGACCTCATTCTCGAAAAAGATATGAATTCACTCCACCATTTTCACAAGCCCTATGCATGCATATCAATCAAATTTGAAATTCCTTCATCTTATATAATTATTCCATTAACTTCTTTTGCATGATGAAATATTCCTCCGCACTTTCGCACTCCACACTTTCACATTGCGATGAAACTTGATAGCACAATGAAAGCTTCAGTCACAAATAATGTCCTTGCATCCAAACATTTACAAGGTACGTCAAGTCTATTTTAAATAATATTAATTTAGTCTTTGCCACCAAACATTACCATCACTTCCACCTCTGCATTCCGCACAATCAAAGCCTCCTCCACATTTTTATTGATCCCCCTCTCTCCTCCCCCACACCCCTCGCTTACATAAGAGACATACCACCTCATGAGTTTTGAAATTATTGGGCAGAGCAACAACACTGTGTCAGAGAATTCACAACAAAATCGTGAATTAAAAAATTATCTTTTTTTCATTTTAAAATGATTTAAAAAACACTAACAAATAGGAAAATAAAAATGCAATCCACCAAAATTATTATTTCTCCTTAAAAAGTTCTAAACTAATAATCAGAAATATATTTAAAAAAAAATTATAAACTTATTTTAACAGTATGTAGACATTAAAATTACAATTTCAATGATTTTGTATCTACAAAACTTTTCCATATTATTCACACTAGCGAATATAAATCCAATTTTTTGTTTTCATAAAAATTATTGCATGTTAACAAAAAAAAGAAATGCAATAACGGATTGAGTATTGTTGATTGTACGAAGTTGAAGATTCAAATGAGATTAAGCATATCTTCTATCTCAAGAAGAAGGGGCTTAGAGATCAACTCAAAATACATTAATGGTTTTATTTTTATCTACTATGTATTAAAAAGCTAGGCGTACACACACACACACACACACACACACACACAGAAAATGAAAACATTATTATTTAAACACAGTTAAAATTTAAAATATATTTTATTTTTTCATTATAATGATCATAGTATTATACGAAAAAATATAATTTCCATGCCAAGCGCCATTTTGATTTAAATTTTGAGATGTAACAGAATTAATTCTAAATACATTATTTATGAGTGAGTTTCTGTTTTTTTTTAAGATTAATTATTTTAGTCAGCTCGGGGTAGTTCAAGTGGAAATGACCATAGAATGAAGTTTCACCGCACCAGAGATCTTGCGTTCGAATCTTGTGTTACCCAAAATGGTAATCACCCTAGAATGAAGTTTCCCAGAAACAGAGATCTTGGGTTCGAATCTTCGGCTACCCTCCTCGTAGCGGGTGAATATTGGGTGGGGTGAATAATGGACATGCAAAACTCTAAAATCGGAGAGTCCTACCAAACTTACAAAAAAAAATTTAATTAATTTAAAAAGTTGTACTTTAAATTACGTTTTAAATAATATTAACTAATTAACTTTAATAATGATGACTATATTAACTATATTAAAACTTTCTATTAATATTACAACTAGCACAATGACATTTACCAATGTGGTTGATATACGCTGATAGGCTTATATCAACCACATTAACAATTATTATGGGTATTTTTTTAAACACCAACTATTTATGATTATTAATAACTATATAAATAATAACAACGATATTATTTATATATATTGATGATGATAATGATGGTGGTGGTGGTTAACATCCACTGAGACCAAATTGGTCTATCGGACCTATAATTTTCTAAGTTCTTAATTGTTTGGCTTCTTGTCTTTCTTGGCGAGATTGGTGTTGTAGCTTTCTTTTTTTCTCTATGGTCTAACAACTTCCTTTATCTTGCATCTCCTTCATCTCTGTTGGTTCTTGGGACATTGGTGTCTTAGCTTCGCAATCTGTTGTGTTCGTCCTTTTGAAGATAGTTGGAGAATATGTTTGGTCTGGGAGATCTACTTTGCTGTTAAATGAAGATTTATTTTGTGCGGTATTCGAATCCTCGTAGCTGTTGATGCTTGAGGGGTTGTCGAGTTCACTTTTTTGCTATTGGGCATGGCTTTCCCCCTACTTGTCTTGAGAGTTGTTTCTTTCTTCCCCGATTTACTGCGATTCAGAGTTTTTTGGAGAGTATTCTTCCTTAATGATAGTGTAATGGTATTTTTGTGCTCCTTCCCACCATGTAGATTTGAGGTGATTCTTTCTAGCAGAATTTTTCTGGGAGTGTTTTGGGCAATTTTTGGCTAGATGGCCTGTCTCAAAGCAGGATCGACATCTGAGGAGGACACATTCATAATTGAGTTTCTGGTTCCACACATAGTCTTTACTTGTTAGGTTTATTTCCACTGGGAATCCAGCGTTGAAGCAAATTTCCACTGAGATGCGTACATAGGTGGTTCTGGCATGTTCCTCTATTTCTGGGCACCTGCAGTAAAATTTCCCAATTGCATTTCCAATGGCTTTTATCAAGGAGAAATTCTAGAAATACAAGGGTAGGTTTGGCAATCCAACCCAAAATGGTGTTGAGGTTATGACTGTTGTTGAGGGATCAAATGATGGGTTCCATGGCTTCATGAATAAGCCTGATTTTTCCCAAAACCAAGGTCTGGAATCTAGAATACATTGTCCGCTTTCAGGGTTTTAAAATCTACTATAAAGAAACCCTTAGCACAGGGGTACATATTAATTTTATCAGAAATGACAGGCTTCAATACCTCCAAGATCCAACTGTGGAGAGCAGTCAGCCATGGCGAAAACCCATTGAACTGACAGATTAGGGAAATTTCAGAAAACTTCAAAGCCTCATCGAGTGAGGCCTAAACCACCTGGACAGTGGGAGCTGGGGGTTCACTGACAATATGGGCAGGTGCTTGCCCCCGAGAGTCAGACAGAACTGAGCCAAAAGCTATCTTCACGAAGTTGGGAGGCATCTGTGGAAGAAACTGTAAGCATCAAGCTTCTAGATATAGCGTCGACCCCAAACCAAACTTGAGAGTGCGACCTCCACTTAAGACGTCAAGCTTCGAACTGAGACCTGCGGAAGAATGCGAGTCTATGGAAGAAACCCTATGCGTCAAGCTTTCGTACATAGTGTCAACCGCAAACCAAACCCGAGAGTGTGGCCTCCGGTTAAGATCTCAAGCCTCAAACTCAGACTTGCGGAAGAAGGCGAACCTACGAAAGAAACCCTAAGCGACAAAATTCTTGATATAGCGTTGACCCCAAACCAAAGCCAAGAGTGTGGCCACCACTTAAGATCTCAATCCTCAAACTCAGACCTGCGGAAGAATGCGAACCTGCAGAAGAAACCATAAGCATCAAGCTTCCCGTAGCCGTAATTTTTTTTAAAATAAAAGCAACGGCCGCAACCTTGAGTGAAGTTAATATTATAATAATAATATAAACTGATAACAATATTAGTAATATTAATTAATAATAATAATAATAAGTCATAATAATATTATATTATCAGTATATTAATATAATGCTATAATTATTATTATATTATTATAATAATAACATAATAACTATTATATTAATAATAATAATAATTATTATTATTGTATTTTATTATTATTAAAATAATATATTATGATTATTATTATATTATTATAACAATAATATAAAATAATAATAATTACAATTTTATTGAATTACTATTATAATAATAATATTAACTCACGATATTAAACGGAGGTGTTGGGAAGGAGCATATGAGCGAAGTCGACTAGGGTTTCAATTTTTTGTAGCGGTTTTTCTCCATGCAAGGGCGGAGAGGAGGGAGCTCCACTCCCTCCTACAAGGAGGCGATGGCCAACAAGGGTAAGAAGCCCCCCAAAAAAGGCAAAGGGAATGCTGAGGAAGGAAGAAAAAGCAAGGAGGAGGAATCAGAAAGTACCAAATTGAAGGAGAAGGATGGCACAAAAGACAACGAAGAAAATGACAAAATACAGGGAACAAAAGACAAGAATCAAAAGGGCCCGTGCAAACCCAGAGCTGAAATTACTCCTAGAGTAGTTTTAAATGATCCAGCGTTGCAGAAGCACAAAGATCACATGCGGACTTATGCAATCATATGAAAATTCACGGGGCTATGGCTCACTGAAAAAGCTTTACAAACATGGATAAGATACCACTGGAAACCTAAAGGAAGCATTGATCTTCATTTGGGGTCCAAAGGATTCTTTACTGTGGTGTTCACTAGCATTGAAGATAAAGAAAGAGTGTTTGCAGGCGTGCCCTACTTCTATGTAGCAGTAGAGCTCTATATGCAGCCATGGACGATGAACTTCCTTCCAGAGCGGGAAACTTTTACTTCAGTCCTGGTGTGGGTAAGACTCTATTCTCCACCTCTTGACTATTGGCAAACTGGATCGATTGCAGCCATAGGAAATAAATTAGGATGGTTCATCAAAGCCTCTGAAGCCACAAGGAGGGGAAAATACACCTCTTTTGCAAGGATCTATGTGGAGATGGATCTATCTGGAGCTCTTGCGGATGAAGTCATCTTGGATGTTTTTAATGAGGAATGGGTGCAAATAGTCGACTACGAACATATTCCATTTAGATGTCACAGATGCCATGAACATGGGCACCTTCTAAGAGACTGCCCCCTCAGTAAAGCAAAAAACAAAAGCAAAATTAACACAATGAAAGACACAGATAGCTTTAATAAAGTAGTTCATAAAGGAAAAAGCGGCAAAGAAGGGCCAAAGCAACACCAAACTGAAGGACAAAAGGTTAGTTAGAACCAGTTCCAAGTTCTTGAAGAGGATGAAGAAATATCTGTAGAAGAACAAGTAATGAATGAAGATTACGAGAAGAAGGAAAAGGAAAAAGAAAGAGATTATACACAAGAAATCGAAAAACAGAAGGGGATCATGCTAAATGAATCAAAGCTGCAAATGGATTAGGAAATGACCCAGAGTGAAATGGATATGGGGGACAATGAGCTACAGGAGATTCTTGATAAAGAAAACCTAGATCTAGAAGGGTTCTTGGCTGGGGGAACAACTGGTGGGGTAGAATCACTACCAAAGAAGAGTTTAATCGAATACAACATTTATTCTTATGGAAAACCTAGGCAAAGAGTTTGGAGGGAGTAAAAAACTTTGAAAGACAAAGAAATGAAGGGATAAAAGTAGTAAAGACAACTCCGGGGTTAGCTCTGAGAAATCCCAGAAAAAAGAGGAAGGAAGAAACAGAACGAGCTACTGGTGGAATGTGGAAAGCTTATGCTAGACTCAGGTAAGATGAAAGAAATAACCAGTTACTCCTTTACCAATATTTAATTATGAAGTTCACAACTTGGAATATTATAGGTCTTGGTAGCAAGAGAAAACAGAGAATGCTAAATAATAGAATGAAATAGGCAACTCCAGATATAATTTTTGTCCAAGAAACAAAATGCCCCATTCAAAAAGTAAGGCAAATCTATATTAAATGGCACAGTAGATTTGAGTTTCTAGAATTTAAAGTACAAAATACAATAGGGGGTATCCTCACTCTCTAGAATCCGCAAAAAAATGGAATAATTGATGCGGAGGCATCAAGGAATTATTTATCAGTTGTTATACAACCAGTAGGAGACAGGGACACTTATCTAGTTGCGAATGTTTATAGCCCTCAAAGGTTAGATAACAAAATCAGGTCTATAGATACCTTGGCGGATCTACGATTCAAACATGCAGGACTGCCTTGGGTCCTAGTAGGGGACTTCAATATGATCAGATCACTCTTGAAGAAAAAAGGGGGTACAAGAGCTCTAAATAAGATTCCTTAGCCTTCCAAATCTTTTTAGAAAGCATGAAGCTTGTTCATATTGAGACAAACAATGGCCTCTGCACATGGAACAATAAAAGAGGAGGGGACTCACAGGTAGCCTCCAAGTTAGATAGATTCATTATCTCTGAGGATTGCATGCTTCTAGACAAGGAAACAATAGCAGGAATTCTTCCTTTTCGAGGTTCAAATCACTGGCGGGTTCAAATAGAGACCAAGGGCATAGGTACCCCAAGAAATAGACCTTTCAGATTTGAAAATACGTTGCTTTCTAACCCAGAATTCATCAGTAACATTGAAGAATGGTGGGCGGAGGATTTGCAAACTCAAGGATCAACAATGTTCCTACTTCAAAAAATATTAAAGCACATCAAGATGAAGCTTAAATCCTGGAACAAGAAGGAATTTGGTAATATTTTTGCAGGAAGGAAAGTTGTGGCAAATAAAATTTTGGAGCTCAACCAAGCTTTCATCAAGGAAGGCTTTAAAAGAACAAAAATTATCAAGTAGAGAAACATCACCAAGAATGGGAAAAGTTGTGCAATCAGGAGGAAATATTTTGGAAATAAAAATCAAGAGTTCAATGGATAAAAGAAGGGGAGCATAACACTAAATTTTTCCATAAATCCACCATAGCAAATAGGACACACAATAGGATCTCTTCGATCAAGGATGAGGTTGGTCAAATACATCAATCCCATGGGGAGATAGAAGCAGTGTTAGTTAAGCACGTCCGAGGTATTTCTCAAGAAAACAATTTAGATAGGGTTCATTTCATCAAGGACCTCACTAAGCATATCCCTAAGTTGGTATCCAGATAGGATAACTGTAATCTCAACAGACCTGTAACTGGAAAGGAGGTCAGTGAGGTCCTCAAGGAAATGCAAAATGGTAAGGCTCTAGGTCCAGATGGATTCAATGTGGATTTCTTCAAAGCTTATTGGAATATTGTCAAAGAAGATATTTTAAGGGTAGTGGAAGACTCTAGGCTGAATAGAACTATTTTGAAAGCTCTCAACACTTCCTTTATCTCCCTAAATCCAAAACAGGATAGTGCCCAAATGCCAGAGAGGTATAGGCTCATCGCTTTATCCAATGTGGTTTATAAGATAATTTCCAAGGTCGTGGCCAATAGACTCAAACCTTTGCTGCCTACACTAGTTTCGGGGGAACAAGCGGGTTATGTGGAAGGCAGACAAATTCTAGATAACATCATACAAGCTCACGAGGTCGTCCACTCATTAACTAGTGAAAGTAAATCAAGTATGATCATGCAATTGGACATTGCCAATGCATATATAAAGTGAATTGGACATATATCAAGAAAGTGCTTGCCGCATTTGGTTTTGATCATAATTGGGTCAGATGGGTCATGGCCCTGGTGACTTCCTCCAGCTTTTCAATTTTAATTAATGGCTCTGCCTCTGAAATTTTTCTTCCTTCTAGTGGACTTAGACAGGGAGATCCACTCACTCCTTTTCTCTTCATCCTCATGATGGAAGAGCTGGGGTGGTCCATTAAGCATGCTAGAGAAACCGGAAAAATTCAAAGACTCCAACTTTCGAAGAATGGTCAAGTTATGACTCATCAACAGTTTGTAGATGATACCATGTTACAGGGAATTCTGACGGTCAAGGAAGCATTGGCATATAAACAAATTTTGATGTACTTTTCTTTGGCATCAGGTATGGAAGTTAATCTTTCCAAATCAAAAATATTTTTCTGTAATACCCATATAGCGATTTAGAGAAATGTCTCTAGAATTCTTGCATTTCAAAGAGACTCTCTCCCCTCTAAGTATTTGGGAGTTCCTCTAATGGCTAAACCTTTGCTCAAGAGCATATGGGAACCGTTAATCATGAAGATGCAAGATAAGGTTAGGAAATGGGCAAATAGGTCTCTAAATCTAGCTGGTAGACTGGTTCTCACAAAGGCAATGCTCCATGCTATCCCTATCCTCATGTTATCAGCTCTCCCAGCTGCAAAAGGAGTTTTACAGCAATTTAAAAATATCCAAAGAGATTTTCTTTGGGGAAAAGAGGAAACAAGGAAAAAATGGGCTTTAGTCTCATGGGAAAGGATCTGTAAACCCAAGAACCAAGGAGGCCTAGGATTGGATGATATAGAGATTCTAGGTAAGGTTCTAGGGGCCAAACTTTGGTGGAGGTGGGTTGAGGATCCTGAGTTTCAATGGGAAAGCATCTGGAAGGAAAAATATGCCAGCACTTGGCTTTCTTATGATATCATAAGAATGTCTAGAAACATAAAGGGCTCTCCCATATGGAACAAGGCCTGGGAGAATAGAGGGATGGTTCAAAAAAACAGTTTCTAGGAAATCAGAGATTGAGATCTCGCACTATTCTGGGAGGACAAATGGAAACAAGAACCAACTCTTTTGAGAGAGGAATTTTTGGGCCTCAAACATGACACATACAACCAAGGATTAGTGAAAGTAAAGGATTTTTGGGAGCATTCTCACAATATAGAAAAATGGAGAACATGGAAAAAAATAGATGGCAGAGAGAACAGGACCCTGAACAGTAGAGCAGAGACCCTTAAGAGGATGTTGGATCAGAGGATGCTTTTAGTTACTGAAGGGCATGATTAGCTAAGATGGGGCATCAACAAATAGGGCAACTTTAATATTAAGGGAGCAAAAGGTATTCTCCTTAGGCTGGAATCCCAAGCTCAGGATAGAACTTGGCAGAAGCTATGGAGGCACAATGGCAGGATGAAGATTAAACTCTTTATGTAGCTGGTTCACCACAGGAATGTCTTAACCTGGGATAATATTAGAAAGAGAGGTATTCTGGGACCCTCGAGATGCGAGCTCTGTGAAGTCCAAGAGGAGACTATTGAACATCTTCTCAATAGCTGCATTTTCACCTCCAGGTTATGTGATTTTTTTGCCACCATCTTCAATCAGTCTGATAGAGACAAAGAAAGCATCACTAAAACCCTAAACGATTGGAGGAATGATTTTTTGGATTATGAAGTTATTAACTCGGCCTTGGCTTTTTTGCCAAGTTTCATCATATGGAATGTGTGGAAAGAGAGAAACAGAAGAAACTTCAAAGAAGAGAAGAATTCCTCTCTTCGCCTATTGGAACAGATCTTAAAACAGCTTAAGAAGACAGTCAACACTACAGTAAGGGATCTTCCCAAAAATCCTCCCTCAGAAGTAGAGTTATTAATTCTTAGGTAGTTAGGCATGCAAGGGCTTATTCCACAAGGTATAGAGAGGAAAATAAGCATGAGGGAAACAATTAAAGATTTATGGAATCCTCCCCTGCAAGGTTTTTAAGGTATAATATCAATGGAGCTTCAAAACAGAACCTAGGCATGGCAGGCTTTAGAGGAGTTCTTAGGGATGAAAATGAAGGCGTTATCTCCCTCTTCTATGTTCATCTAGGAAAATCCACCAACAACATGGCGGAATTAATGGCATTGGAGCAATGCTTAGAATTTCTGAAACATAACAATTGCCAAATTATGATTATAGAAGCTGATTCAAAGTTAGTCATCAACGTGGCCAAGAGAATTAGTCATGGAACAGGGCCAGAAAAAGTTACAAAACATTGGAGCTTAATATAGGTTCTCCATAAAATTCAGGGACATCTTCAGGGACTACGCACACTTAGATTCATCCATGTGCATCGAAAGGCCAACAAGTTGGCAGATATTCTTTCCAACCAAGGTGTCAGCTATAAGGACAACACAAATTTCAATGGATTGGCTCGCAATGTCAATGAGAAACCTAAAACAACTTTGCTATAATTAAGAGGAAGAGGACAAATAATTGTATAAGAAAAAAACTAAGGAAGCTAACTCACAATGAGCAAATTTCGACAAGTTTCACTTTCTTGGTCTGACAGGCCTACGGTGGAAGATTGGTTATGGTTGGCCTCAACGGCCAAGGGAATCACTTCCCTAAAAATCCTTGGAGTCAAGCACAAGGTTATCTCGGTCAAGAGAGAGGGGGAAAGTAATAATCAACGACATCTGTTTTGGCGGCACCATTTCACAATTTTCAGGGGCGGGAGACAAAACCGCTTCCAAAGTGGTTTATAAGCGATCGCACCGCTTTCAAGCCAAAGGTGGTATTGAGTTTTGGGCAGCGACTACATTCAAAATCCTGACACATGGATGAGGGTCGGGCCTGAAAACCACCCTCATTGCACTCTATAGCTCGATCACTTTGGTCGTGCGATATGCAGTTCTACCGTCCGATGGGGATAGGCTGATCAACGAACTGGATTGAACGAGTGGTTTGGAGGGGTCCGAGGGTTATCCACCTTGCTTCATCATGGTACAAATTGTTTCTCCGGCATCTGATTTTAAAAGAAGAATGGGTGGTAGTGATTTAGAGGTAGGTTAGGTTTTTAATGGTGCGGCTTTATCCGGGGAGGGTTCTCGGGCCCCGTGATTCCTGTTTTTTATTTTTCTATGTACTGAAATGGTTTGGGAGGGTAATTTTTGGAGTTTGAGGGCTTAGATTCTATTGAGCATGCTCTTAGCAAGCCTAAGATCACTCAGTTCAGTGGCTTTGTGTAAATTTTGTAAATTATGTTCGATTTAATTAAATAGAAGTCACAACTCTTGCTTAAGCAAAAAAAAATATTAACTCATGATACCAACCATGATCTAACAATAATTACAATTGTGAATTATTATGTGTAATTTTTTAAATACCAACTATTTATGATTATTAATAATTATAGAAATAATAACAACGATATTCTCGAATATAACAATATTTACATATTATTGATGTAATGTTTTTTATTAGTATTCCATATTTGCTATTTTTAGGTTATTAATGAGTGATGTTTGGTGGTGTAAAAAAAACAACCTCCATGTTAATTTACTAACCTTTTATTTATTTAATTATAATAGTAACAACTATTTTACAAACTTTACTTTTATTCAAATGTTGGTAATGAATATAACAATAACATTAATAACTTTTCCTCTCCCTCGATCCAGTTGAGTTGACCAGTCAAATTTAGCCGTTTCTCAGTCAAATTTCCCAGTCCAATATAGTTATTTCCTAGTCAAATATAGCTATTGGAAGATCTGCTCTCCCTATTTAACCTGTAGCCATGATCTGGTCCTTCAACTTGTCCTAACGATGAACCACACTCATTGGTTTGAAACGCTTCACAAAAATATTACAATGTGATTTTTGCCAACATATTTCTCATTAGACAATATTCTTATATATTTAGGATTATTATGTAATTATTATATTATTATTATAATAATATTATATTATAATAATAATAGTAATATATTTATTATATTATTATTACCCAAGGGATTATGAACGCGAGGGAATAATACCAGACAAAAGGGACTAATATTATAAACCCAGGGAAATAATAAACCCAACATTGGTAAACCCTAATATAAATATTAGAAAGGCTAAAATAAACATGGTTTCTTTTCATGGTGAGACAATCCTTGTAACAATGTGACACTCAACTATGGCTAAGCATGGCTGGCTATGATTGTCAATGGCTGACCATGATCGATATTATAAACCTAAGGGAATAATAAATCGAAGTGATTGTTATTATAAACCCAAAGGAATAATAAACCCGAGGGGTTAACACTAAAACTCCAAAGAATTATGAACCCTAGTGAATAATATTAAACCCAAGGGACTAATATTATAAACCCAAGATATATAAACCCTAAGATAAATATTATAAACACTAAAATAAACATGATTAACCATCATTGATTTTCATATTGAGACAATCCTTATCTCAATTTTATGTTGGACCATGGTTGACTATGGTTGTCTTCATAATAAACCATGGTTGACTGCAAAATAATAAACCCAAGTGATTGATATTATAAACCCAAGGGATTAATACTAAAACCCCAAAGGATTATGAACCTAAGGGAATAATATTAAACTCAAGAGGGTAATATTAAAAAACCAAGGTATATAAACCCTATGTGGAGACAATTTGTTTCATAATGTGAGATTAGACCATGATTGACCATAGTTGACCATGGTTGGTTATGGTTGACCATGATTGATATAAAAAACCAAGCTAATAATAAACTCAAGTGATTGATATTATGAATCCAAGGGAATTAATAATAAACCCACGGGATTTATATTATGAACCCAAGGGAAACATAAACCTAAAGGATTATGAACCCAAGGGACTAATATTAGAAACCCAACATTGGTAAACCCAAATATAAATATTAGAAACACTAAAATAAATATGGTTTATTTTCATGGTGATACAATCTTTGTCAAAATGCGACATTCGACCAAGGGACTAATATTACAAACCCAACATTGGTAAACCCAAATATAAGTATTACAAACACTAAAGTAAACATGGTTTATTTTAATGGTGAGACAATCCTTGTCACAATGCGACATTCAAACATGATTGACCATGGTTGGCTATGATTGACAATGTTTGACCATGATTGATATTATAAACCTAAGGGAATAATAAACCCAAGTGATTGATATTATAAACCCAAATGAATAATAAACCCAAGGGATCAATACTAAAACCCCAAGGGAATAATATTAAACCCAAGGCACTAATCTTATAAACCCAACATTCGTAAACCAAAATATAAATATTACAAAGGCTAAAATAAAAATGATTCATTTTCATGGTGAGACAATCTTTGTCACGATGTGACATTCAACCATGGTTGACCATGGTTGGCTATGATTGAAAATGGTTGAACATGATTGATATTATAAAACTAAGGGAATAATAAACCCAAGGTGTTGATATTATAAACCCAAAGGAATAATAAAACCAAGGGATTAATAATAAAACCCCAAGGGATTATGAACCTAGGGGAATAATATTAAACCCATGAGACTAATATTATAAAACCAACATTGGTAAACCCAAATATAAATACTACAAACACGAAAATAAACATGGTTCATTTTGACGGTGAGACAATCCTTGTCACAATGCGACATTCAAACATGGTTGACCATGGTTGGCTATGATTGACAATAGTTCAACACGATACGTATTATAAACCAAAGGGAATAATAAACCCAAGAGATTGATATTATAAACCCAAATGAATAATAAAACCAAGGGATTAATTCAAAAACCCCAAGGTATTATGAACCCAAGGGAATAATATTATAAACCCAACATTCGTAAACCCATATATAAATATTACAATGATTAAAATAAACATGATCTATTTTCATGGTGAGACAATCCTCGTCACAATGTGACATTCAACCATGGTTGACCATGTCAGACCATGATTGATATTATAAACCTAAGGGATTGATATTATAAACCCAAATGAATAATAAACCCAAGGGATTAATATTAAAACCCCAAGGGATTATGAACCCAAGGGAATAATATTAAACCCAAGGGACAAATATTATGACGCAGGAATAGCTACGTAAAGGAAATTTCCTTGTTTTCCAAAATTACCTTACGTAAACCTATGGGTTATGGCCACCTATACAAATGGGAAGCATTTCTATTGGTGGGTTTTAACAAAAACCCGACCAATCACCAAACAACATTTCTACACATAATTCACCAACGAACGCTAGTCCCACCTGAATGCACACAGGATCAGACCTCAAATCACAATTGAACACTAATTAGGAATTGAACAACAATCGCTATTGAACAACAATTGCAATTGAACAACAATCACAATTGAACAACAACCACAATTGAACAACAATCAAAATTAACATTAGATCACTTTATGGGAAATATCTGTTGGATAACACATGGTCATCAAATCTATGGCTTGCAGGTCTTCAAATAGCATGTGGGTTAATTACAAGCCTAATCATGTAGTTGACTGTGACGTAAGCATTGACTAGTGAGATCGACGACTATGATTTTTTGTGGGCCTTCGACTGTAATCGGGGCATCCCATGCTCTCCTACCCCCACTGCAGTTGCTGAATAGACTTCCTCTTGGTTTGAAACACAGAAATATAATCTTGATTTCATTCCTGGAATGGTCGAATTCAGGTGTTAACACAGATCTTCCTTCATAGTTCCACTAAGTTGTCTCTGAAAAGTAAGTGCACAAATTCCATTCTAGTTCAAATTTCCCCAATTATGTATTGTGTGAAGCAGAGTTCTCCTAGCTCAATCAGATCCAAATCTTTGGTCCTCCCGATCCAAATATCACTACAACAAATGGATTTAATGACTTAATATACACATAAATACTTTAACTTCAATTAGATCATCATGATGATCACGATTTCTCTTTCTCGTTCCATTGGATTCCAGTACGGAGCTTTTGGATAGTGATTCACACTAAACTTTACACAAACAAAGTTTCATCTACCAACCTTAATCAATAAGAGAATTGGCATGTCATACATATATGACACTTTATTTGATTGTCAAACTCCTAACTTGATTTCACCTTCTTACTCTGCAAAAAACAAATTTCTCCTTCATCGATGTGACTCAATCTTCGTGGACAGATAAGATACCTCTTTCAATGTTGTAAAGAAATTACCCATATGCACTCCAAATTCTTGAAACACTTTACATTGCTCCAATTACTAAGAGATCTCATTATAACTGGTCAAATTTCATGACCTCTGCAAATATGTTCTGTGCTGATAACTTTAGCTCGCCATCACAGGCTTCTTCAATGCATATTTCCAGATCTAAAGATTTGACTTATTACAATGGTCCTTTAAAATGATAGAATTGCTTCAACACATAACATTAAAGGAGCTAATCTCTTATCCAAGACTTCAACAAGAATCCAATCAATCAATAATCATCCAAGATGAAATAACATAATGAAAAATTTCTTTCATCAATCAAACTATATACATCAAATACTTGGGTTGATTTCTAAATTTAAAATGGCCTCACACATTTGCTCACACCCATTTATGTCTTTTCCTCTATCGCTACTTCTCTCTAATCCTCTCTATCCTCAGACACAGGCTTACATTTATAGAATTAATTACATTGTTATGGATTATTCTACATCCATGATTTTCTCTATAGATCACTCAACTAAAGCCCTAAAATATCTTATCCCTCTTTTGACTCAACTAATTTCTATTTAAGGGTCCCATAATCCCTAACATATCTATATAACCCAAATCCTCTCTATTCTCAATTATAAGAGAATATTACAATAAACAACACACTCATATTTTCCACTTAAAATGTACATAATTTATAAAATAATTAAGAAAAACATCACCCCCTAAATAAACCAAATAAGAAACGACATTTGAGCAGGATGCTCCTGCATTAGACTCCCCATGTAGAAAATTTTCCATAGACTCTTGTCTATGAGGTCTGTCACTTTTTTGTAATAATGTGACAGCCAGAAGTCTTAGTGACTTGCTACCTCCAATTTTCCAAACATTGTTTTGCCACAGGTCCTTTAAAGTATCAACTTCATTCTATAATTTTGCACAAAATTCTCTACTTTCCATGCCACGCCTTCTTTACCTCTAGAAATATAGACTTGTGAACCACAAGTGGAAACTCGAATGTCCAGTTTTTTGGTCTATGAATTTCAAATGGGTATCGAACTGGCTCTACATCAGCACTTATAGTTTTATCAGCTGAATCGGTATTATTGAAATTAATAAGAGCTAAATCTGAAAGCTCAGCATCACCAGCATCACTCACTCTGTTAGTGGGATTCCTTCAGTTTTTACAGTAATTACTTCCACCAATTCCTCAGAGTAATTCCTCTTTGTAAATTACATCAATATGATTGATGTTTTATGTAGTGTCTTCTCCTCCTTCTATTGTAATTTCTCTTGTCTTATCTTCTCCAACCTCTAGCTCTTTGTCTGTTGCTTCCTTCTCCAATTGTGTTGGACACTCAACTTTCTATAATGAAGAATAATCAAGAAATTCTTCTTGATCACAACTATAGTCATTGACTATCCCTATAGTAACAAATTTCTCATCCGATATTGAACCTTCATTCATCAACAAATTAATAATTTTAAAAATACAAGACCTTTTTCCGTCTTTTGATGCTTCAAGCACCAATCTCCCATCCTAGACCTTCTGGATTTCAACAGATCCTCTTTGTTGTGACTCCATTCCCGTGAGTCTCTCCTTCTCTAACAAATCAATATGAATTTGTTCAAGTTCTCTGAACTCATTTATCAACCTGTCGTTCCACTTTTGTTGCAATGGCTTCCACTTGACTCGTTTCTTCGTTCTCTATCTGTATCTTCGATCTTCATGTGTCTTTCCTTGTAGCCACTCTATTAATATATCTACTTCTGCTCTCATTACTGCCAGAATAATCTCACGCTCTTCATTTTGCTGCCAATTGTTATACGCCCACAATTTAATGCCTTCCTAAAATTTACTTTCATGTTGTTGATCATCTCTTTTAAATTTCTGGTTTCTTCCATCTTTATCCTAGTGGATTAATACTTATGTTTCCTTGATGTCTCTAAGGAAATAACTTTCTTGCTGCTCCTAATTTTTCATCTCATCTTCAAATAATATTTGTTCAATTTCTCTGATTTCAACATCGTATTTATTAATGTTGTCTCCTGTACCTACAACCACATTATTAATTAAAGAGTCAAAACATTCACTTAACTCTATAAATGTTAGAGAAATTTCATCCTTATCATGCATGGTAACCGTAATCTCTTCTTTATCAAGTTTTGAAAGCTTCATTTCTCCTTCAGGTTCCTTGAACAATATTTCCAAGAACTATATTTCCATGTGAAATATTTCCAGCCTTTCGTCACAACTTCCATTCTTAGCTTCATTCTTCTTCTGGCAATCCTCCTGAGTTATCTTGTTTTTTATACCATCACATTGCAAATTTTTTTAATCAATTTCATTAAACACATTCATTTGTTTACCTCCTTGGAATACCACTACAACATTTTCATTATGCTTTTGGTCCATAACAACTTCAACTGACTGTCTTACACCAAACAGAAATTCATCTATGAATTCTTTCTACTGTAATAAATCAGCACCATCCTCCTCTAAAAGGCATTCTCCATCATACTTCACCTCAAGAGATTTATTCATCTTTATGACAATTTCACTAGACCACAACCTCGAAACACACACAAGCTATGAGATTTAAAAACACAAGGCTTCATAGCCTCATCTTCTTCCATTGTCAACATATCTTCGAAATGTTCTGAACTATTCCAATAGTCCATGAGATCTTCAGCTCATATCCCATTATCCTCTTCACCCAAAATTTCACCTTGTTCTGGTCCACAAATGGAAACTTCCATTTCTGACTCTGCTTCTCTGAGGTTTTCCATCAACCACTTCACTTGTCTCTGTCATAGCCTTCTGTATAACTTAGGCCACTTCGCTGTTTTTTTCTTCAAGACCCAAACTTGTCTTTGGTTTTCCCTTAGCAGCATTATTAAGACATCGAATTCTTCAAGACTCATTTGTTTCCTACAGATTGCTTTAGTACCCTTTTGCTTCATCTTGTAGCCTTCTTCTGAACCTTCCATATGAATTTCCATAGCCATATTCTCTTCTGTGTGAGCTTCTACACCTACAACCAATCAACTTCCTTTTGAGTTGATCTTCTCACCAAGCTTCTCCTCTGCTTGGTTTCCAAGTCCTCTTTCCCTTAGAACTTGCGCTGAGCAATCTTGCTCTCTCTCTGGTTGCTATACTCAATTCTCTTAAGGACTCCTCTGTCCCTGTCTATTCCAAGCTTTAGCTAGAATGAGATTACTCTACAATCTTTAAGAACTTCCAAAAGTTCTTCCTGCAATCTTAATGTTGTAGTCTTGTGCCAAACTTTTCCATTCATTCAACTGCTATGAAATTTCATACCTTTGTAATCATAAATCTTCATAAGTAAGAACATCCTCGCTCTAATACCACTTTGACGCAGGAAAAACCACCTAAAGGCAATTTCCTTGGTTTCCACAATCACTTTATGTAAACCTATGGGTTACGACCACCTATACAAATGGGAAACATTTCTATTGGTGGGTTTTAACAAAAACCCGACCAATCACGAAACAACATTTCTACACATAATCTGCCAACGCACGTTGGTCCCACCTGAATGCACACAAGACCGGACCTCAAATCGTAATTGAACACCAATCGAGAATTGAACAACAATCACAATTAACACTAGATCACTTTATCGGTGATATCTGTTGGATAACACACGGTCATCAAATCTATGGCCTACGGGTCTTCAGCTAGCACGTGGGTTAATTACAGGCCTAATTTCATAGTTGATTGTGATGTAAGAATTGACTAGTGAGATCGACAACTATGATTTTGTGTGGGCCTTCAACCACAATCAGGGCATCACATACTCTCCTACCCCCACTGTGGTTGCTGAATAGACTCCCTCTTGGTTTTGAACAGAGAATTAGCATCTTGATTTCATTCCTAGAATTGTCGAATTTAGGTGTTAACATAGAACTTCCTTCGTAGTTCCACTGACTTGTCTCTGAAAAAGAAATGCATGGATTCCATTCTAGTTTGAATTTCCCCAATTATGTATTGTATGAAACAAAGTTCTCCTAGCTCAATCAGATACAAATCTTTGATCCTCCCGATCAAAACATCACTATAAGAAATGGATTTAAAGACTTAATATACACATAACTACTTCAACTTCGATCAAATCGTCATGACGATCATGATTTCTCTCTCTCGTTCCACTGGATTCCTGTATGGAGCTTTCGGCTAATGATTCACGCTAAACTTCACACAGGCACAGATTCATCTACCAACCTTACCCAATCAGATAATTGACATGTCATACATATATGACGCTTTATTTGATTGTCGAACTCCTAACTTGATTTCACCTTCTTACTTTGCATAAAACAAATTTCTCCTTCATGGATGTGACTCGATCTACATGGATAGACAAGATACCTCATTCAATGCTCTAAAGAAATTACCCATACGCACTGCAAATTCTTGAACCACTTTACACTGCTCCAATTACTAAGATATATTGTTATAATTGGTCAAATTTCATGACCTCTGCAAATGGCTTCTGCGTTGATAACTTCGGCTTGGCATCATAGTCTTCTTCAATGCATATCAGACCTAAAGATTCGACTTATTACAATGGTCTGTTAAAATGATAGAATTGCTTCAACACAGAACATTAAAGGAGCTAATCTCTTATCCAAGACTTCCATAGGAATTCAATCAATCAGCAATCATCCAAGATGAAATAACATAATGAAAACTTTTTCTCATAATCAATCTATATACATAAAATACCTGGCCCGATTTCTACATTTGAAATGGCCCTCACACATTTCCTCACACCCATCTTTGTCTTTTCCTCTATCGCTACTTCTCCCTTATCCTCTCTATTTTCATACCTATGCTTACATTTATATAATTAATTACATAGTTATGGATTATTCTACATCCATGCTTTTTTCTATAGATCACTCAACTAAATCCCTAAAATATTTTATCCCTCTTTTGACTCAACTAATTTCTATTCGAGGAGCTCATAATCCCTAACATATCTATACAACCCAACTCTCATATTGTCAATTATAAGAGAATATTTACAGAAAAGCACACACTCAGATTTTCCTCTTAAAATGTACCTAATTTATAAAATAATTAAGAAATACATCACCCCCTAAATCAACCAAATAAGCAACGACATTTGAGAAGGATGCTCTTGCATCATATTATAAACCCAATATTCGTAAACCCAAATATAAATATTACAAAGACTAAAATAAACATGATTTATTTTCATGGTGAGACAATCCTTGTCACAATGTGACATCCAACCATGGTTGGCTATGATTGACAATGGTTGATGATGATCGATATTATAAACCTAAGGGAATAATAAACCCAAGAGATTATGAACCCAAGGGAATAATATTAAACCCAAGGGACTAAGATTATAAACCCAACATTCATAAACCCAAATATAAATATTACAAAGACTAAAATAAACATGATTTACTTTCATGGTGATACAATCCTTATCACAATGTGACATTCAACCATGGTTGACCATGATTGATATTATAAAACTAAGGGAATAATAAACCCAAGGGATTGATATTATAAACCCAAATGAATAATACACCCAAGGGATTAATACTAGAACCCCAAGGGAATAATATTAAACCCAAGGGACTAATCTTATAAACCCAACATATATAAAGCCCAAGATAAATATTATAAACACTAAAATAAACATGATCGACCATCATTAATTTTCATATTGAGACAATCCTTGTCACAATTCCATGTTGGACCATGGTCGACATCATAATAAACTATGTTTGACTCGGGAATAATAAGCCTAAGTGATTGATATTATAAACACAAACGAACAATAAAACAAAGGGATTAATACTATAACCCCAAGGGATTATGAACCTAATGGAATAATAGTAAACAAAAGGGACTAATAATATAAACCCAATGTATACAAACTCCAAGATAAATATTAAAAATACTAAAACAATCGTGGTTAAATTAATAAACCCTAAGAATTAATATTTTAGACTCAAGGGATTAATAAACCAAATGGATTATTAATACTATAAACCAAAGGAACTAATAAACCCAACCATTTAATATTGAAAACCCAACAAATTAGTGAACCCAAGGGATAAATATTAAAAACCTAAGGGATCAAAAAGTGCAACGGATCGTTATTACAAACACAAGAGATTAATAAAGCTGACCATGACTGATATTATAAGCCAAAACTAATAATAAACCCAAGGGATTATGAACCCAATGGAATAATATTAAACCCAAGATACTAATATTATAAACCCAACATTGGTAAACCCCAATATACATATTACAAACACTAAAATAAACATGGTTTATTTTCATGGTGAGACAATCCTTGTCACAATGCGACATTCAACCATGGTTGACCATGGTTGGATATGATTGATAATGGTTGACCATGATTGATATTGTAAACCTAAGGGAATAATAAACCCAAGGGATTGATATTACAAACCTAGAGGAATAATAAACCCAAGGGATTAACACTAAAATCCCAAGGGATTATGAACCCAATGAAATAATATTAAACCCAAGGGACTAATATTATAAACCCAATGTATATAAACCTTAAAAAAAAATATTATAAACACTAAAATAAACATGACTAACTATCATTGTTTTTCATATTGAGACAATCCTTATCACAATTCCATGTTGGACCATGGTTGACCACGACTGACATCATAATAAGCCATCGTTGAACGGTGAATAATAAACCCAAGTCATTGATGTTGGAAAATGGTTGACCATGGTCGAACGTGGTTGTTTACTGTTGACCATTGTTGAATAATATTAAACCCAAGAATATGAACCCTTAGATCAGTAAACCGAAAGGTTTGATATTATAAACCCAAGGGAATAATAAACATAAGGGATAAAAATTGTAAACCCAATGCATATAAACCCTAACAAGACTATTATAAACCCTAAAATAAACATGGTTGACCATGGTTGATTTGCATATTAGATGAATCTATTGTGATATTGACATAATCATAAATAGGTTGACAAATATTTAGCCCTTAATATTGGGGTTTTATAAAACCAGGAGATTATTAATATTACAAACCCAAGGCATTAATATTATAAAAACAAATGATTAATAAATGCAAGAGATCAATAAACCCAAGGAATTAATAAACCCAATGATCTAATATTAAAAACCCAAACGATTAATAAACCCGAGGAATTAAGTTTTTAAGGTCACAAGATTAATAAAACCAATGGATTAAATTATAAACCAAAGATATTATTAATATTAAAAACTTGAAGAATGAAGAAACCGAAGCATTTGATATTATAAACTTAAGGAATTAATAAACCCAAAGGAAAACTATTAGAAACCCAAGGGATCAATATTAAAAACAAAATGGATTAATAAAACATAGGATTAATATTTTAAACCCAACGGATTGATGAACCCACATGACTATGAATATTATAATCCTTAGGGGTCAATAAACCATAGGGATTGCTAATATTATAAAAGCAACATGTTAATAAATTGAGGAGACAAACATTGTAAACGTAAGGGATTAATATTAAACCTTAAGACTATTATTTAAACCTTAATATTGGGGATTAATAAACTAAAGAGAATAAATGATAAACCAAAGGAATTATTAATATTACAAACTTACAGGACAAATAAACCTAATCATTTAGTATTATAAACCCAAGGAAATAGTAAACTGAACCTAAGCCCTAAATCCATGGCATCAATATTATAAACATAAATAATGCTATAACATAAAACAATAATAAAAAAAATAAACCAAAACCAATATAAAAACCACATTTCAAACCATAAAGCATTAAAACATGTTAAATCATCATCACATTAATAATAACACATTTATATCACTACATTATAGACAATAAATAAAATTTAAACCATAAATACATTGATATTATTACATAAATGTATTAATAGTATAAATCGCAAGAATATTGATATAAACACATAAAACATGAAAGCCCAACAATAATATTAGAAATGTAAACGATATTTTCATTTATGAAAGCCGTGAACAAAATAAAGAGATCCACAAAAACCACAATAATCACAAATGCAAAAGAAAAAATAAAATAGTAACATTGTCAGTAGAGCAAAGGAACATAAATACAAAAAACACATCTAAATTGTATACATTGGAATCCAATTAAAAAATAGCAACATAAGAGGATATTTTAAGACTAGAGATAAATAATTTTCTTTAAAAAGCAAAACAACGACAAAGGAAAAAATTCAATTTCAACGAGGATCATATTTCGTCAAAACGGCTTGAGTATGGTTGATTGTACGAAATTGCAGATTCAAATGAGATTAAGCATATCTTCTATCTCAAGAAGAAGGGCCTTAGAGATCAACTCAAAATACATTAATGGTTTTATTTTTATCTACTATGTATTAAAAATCTACGCGTACACATATATACAAAAAAAAATGAAAACATTATTATTTAAATACTGTTAAAATTTAAAATATAGTATTACATGCAAAATCATAACTTTCATGCCAAGCGCCTTTTTAATTCAAACTTTAAGATATGATAGAATTAATTCTAAATACTCTATTGATGACTGAGTTTCTGTTTTGTTTTTCTTTTAAGATTAATTAATTAATTTTTTAAGATTACTTAATTTAGTCGGTCTAGGGTAGTTCTAAGTAGCAATCACGGTAGAATGAAGTTTTATCAAGCCTAAGACTTTGGGTTCGAATTTTGTGTTACTCTCCTCTTAAGGGGGTGAACACTATGCTACCCTCCTCGTAGCAGGGTGAATATTGTGCTACCCTCTTTGTAGGAGTGAATATTGTGCTACCCTTCTCGTAGTGAGATGAATATTAGACATATAAAACTCTAAAATGGGAAAATCCTATCAAACTTACAAAAAAAATTAATTAATTTAAAAAATTATATTATAAATTAGTTTTCAAATAATATTAACTTTATTATATTAAAGGTTAACTTTACTAATCACTACTATATTAAAACTCCGTAAATCTTAGCGTTCTAATAATATCACGATTATATTAAAGCTTACTAAAGGTTACTATCTTTTACATTTTAGATTAAACAAGGCGTTATGATCTTATACATTTTAGATTAAACAAGGGATTTTTAAATATATGAACTTTTAATTATATTAAAAGTTAACTTTAATATAATAACGACTATATTAACTATTTTAAAACTTCGTAAATCTTACCGTTCTATTAATATTACGATTATATTAAAGCTTACTAAAGGTTACAATCTTATACATTGTAGATTAAACATGGGGTTGTTATCTTATATTTTTTATTAGATTAAACAAGGGATTTTTAAATAATATTAAATTTTAGTTATATTAAAAGTTAACTTTAACAATAACGACTATATTAACTATATTAAAGCTTCGTAAATCTTACCGTTCTATTAATATTACGATCATATTAAAGCTTACTAAAGGTTACAATCTTATACATTTTAGATTAAACAAGGGATTGCGATCTTACACATTTTAGATTAAACAAGGGGTTGTGAGGCACCAAGTCCCTCCCTTGCCGTAATCAAGATTGTAATTTAACTAGAACTTGTGTTTTTTGACCTTGTTAAAGCAGACATAGTAATCAAGATTGCAATTGAGCTAGAACTTGTGTGTTTTGGCCTTCTTAAAGTAGACATAGTTATCTAACAACAAACGTGTTCGATCATTGACTAAGGGAAATATATGAGATATTGGAAAAGTCATTTTAGTTACAGTTGAGATGTGGAAAACCAACCTTTTGTCACCTTTGGTAGGTAACTTACACGCTGATATAAAGGTATACCATAAGTACCATCAGAGTTTCCTAATTGCACAGAATTTCATTTAGTTAGAACATTAATCTCAGTTTATGTTCCTTCCAAGTGTTTCCATCATGTTCGAACATTAACTATGGGAAATATATGCGATACTGGAAAAGTCATTTTAGTTACAGTTGAGATGTGGCAGACCAACCTTTTGTCACCTTTAGTAGGTAACTTACATGCTGATATAAAGGTATACCATAAGTACCATCAAAGTTTTCTAATTGCAAAGAATGTTCATTTAGTGAGAACATTAATCTCAGTTTATGTTACTTCGAAGTGTTTCCATTCACATTTGGTGTAAAGGCTTCTTTGGGAAATCTAAAACTCAAGGTCAACACACTCGACACCAACAAACATTGATGTAGTAATATTATTGGAGCTTAGTGCAGGTAATAAGCTTGATTAGTGCAAGCTAATGAGTGTTCTAAATAGGTAAGCATTACGACATAGATAAATAATACATTGTTCAGCCTAGATAGCCCCTAGTATAATGACTAGCTTTTTTTTATAATGTGCTAGTAATACAGAGTCTGTGGTTGCATACTCGTGTTGAAATTACTTGTAATACTATGTATAACTTTACTCTACCTATTTCATGTAAGCAAGAAACTATTATTATCCAGCTAGAGTTATACATCTTGTGTGAAGTACATAACAAAACTTTGTATAAGCTAGAGTTATATATCTGCTGAGTGGATTGATTTCTAGACCTGAAGCATAACTCACCAGAGAAAGTACATAGACTCTCATGGAGAGTGTAAATTAGTAGGGATAATAGTGTTTTAGGCCATACTCCCATCGCGACAAGCTAAGCAGTAATGTTTATGAGCTTGTACTGTACTGATTATTTTGAGCATGGGCAATTACTCTAACCCTTCATTATGCTTAATTGTAGGTCGACAAGCTAAGCAGTAATGTTTATGAGCTTGTACTATACTAATTACTCTAATCATGGGTAATTACTCTAACACTTCATTATGCTTATTTGTAGGCTGACGATGACTATCTGGATCATCAACCAGTTCTGTTGAATGTAGACTATGGTAGATTAAAACAAAGAATTGCAGCCCTTGCACAAGGATGGTAAGCAGAGTTGCATCATAACAAAATGAATTTCTTATCACTAAAGTCGTTTAGACACATTCTTTTTGAGTTTGCTATCTACTTCTGAACTTAATATTGTTCACTAGTAGGCAATACCTTCCACTAGTTAGGGTTATAGGAAATCAAAGGTATCGAATGATCTGCTTCCATTCTTGATTATTAAGAAAGCCAGCAGGGTATTCATTCTAGCTTGCTTGCCAGGAGATTATGCATCCCATGATTTCTCAAGAACACTTCTGTAAATACAAACAAAATGAATTATTGAACACACAAAGCTTATGAAAATATCTATAGATATCACTGGTCGCAAATATTTATTCCTTACATGGATGCACTCTTTCATAATTCTCAATGTAGTTGTTTCTCATAAATTTCTTTTTGCAACAATTAACCCAATTATTTACCCAATCCCTTATGTATAATGGCTTGATAAAAGCAAGAATTAAAATAAAAAGTTACATTAGGAATAGAAGAGGAATCTAGAGGATAGCTAGAGAGAGAGAATTTTCAAAATGCCTTGAGGATCAAAAAAAATTCAGAATTCCTTGAGGATCAAAACATCTGTTGGCCAAACAAGTGGCAAATCCTTCTTGGTTCTTAGGTAGAATTTACAATTCTACAGGAAAGATCTAGAATATTCTAGGGATTAAGAAAGGAATTCCCACGTGATAATCTATGATATACCACATGATGAACACGTAAGTAGATACATGGTTCGAACAATTATAGTGGTTGCAAATCATGTTTGTGTTACACATATAGTATGTGATCAAAATACAGATATATACTAACTATAGATATAGACTGAGTATCAATGTTGAAAAAATATCCAATTCCTCTTGATTTTTCCAACTTTTTTCCAGTTTTCCAGGTTACCAAGTTTTTATCAAGTTTTTCAAGTCCAAGTTTAAGCTCACTGATTTTTTCCCAAAATTCAAATTCAGCAATCCAAATCATGTCATTAGAATTTTTGTACCCAACTTGGCCAAGCATTTTCTTTGCTGAATAGTGTATCTAAAAATTGTAAGTATCCTTATCATAGTGGAAAATTTTCTTTGCAAATTTGTAATATAGTTCATGAGGCTACCAAATGTAAGTCAAAGCTACTTCAGTGACATAAGAAATGTTGGGTTTGGTTTGAGTTAGATAAAGGAAACTTCCAACTAGTTGAATGAATAGTGTATAATCCATGAAACATGTGGTATTTCGATCCTCAAGATTGACACATAAGAAAAGAGGTGTTACAAGATTTGTAATCAATCATCTAAAATTTAGTGATAAAATCAAATACATATTTGGAATATTCAATTTTGATTCCTCAATAAGATTAGATGATTTCAAGCCTAAGAAGGTAATGAAATAGTCCTAAATAAGTCATGCAAAACCTATCATGCAATGTAGATCTGACTGCAATAATCAATGATTTTGAATACCATATGGTTAGTCTCAAATATACTAAAGATTTCCACAGAGTGCCCCTCCTACATTCATAATCCAAATAAATCGCATATTAGAACCAAGGATAAGTTAAATGCGCCATGTCTAACAATTTATGAAAAAATTAAGTAGCACAAATGCATGTCAAGATGGATTAAAACCCTAATTCTCATAATCAAATTATAGTCCTCAACATCACAAACTCCATTATTATCGCATTCTTGCCTTTTGATAGGGTCATTCAAAACCGATGAAAATGAAACATGAATAATTCATGACATCATTTGTAAAAATTGAGAAAATATCAGGTTAACTAAACATATGACAATCAGCCATCACAGAGATCTCTCTCAAGTTCTTGTTCAGTATTTTTCTCATATGTGTTAATAGTTTTTTAGTGTACTTATCGACCATGGTTTGGAATATTTAACCTACAAAATAAACTCAAAAAGGAGGCTCTGGAAATGGTTTTATAATCACATAAATATTAAATAACAACCAAAGAATGAAGAGACCATTCACTGACACAGAAATAGAGTAAGTCTTCCATAGATATAAGTACAACAACATTACAGTCAAAAGGAAGAATCTTAGAAGACATTTCCTTTATAAGCCTCATTTATCTCTTGAAATTTTAGATTCACACCGTTTGGCCATGAGGTTGTCTAGAGAACACAGAGCTTGAGATGATATATGAACAATCCATATCAGTTTGATTCAGTGGGTTGTCATTTCCTTCTGTAATTGCAACCAATGTGGAAATGCTGGCATAATAGACTTCAATAGGAAACACAATTTCGTTTCAGGATCAATAGTTTTTGGGAACCGTATTCTGCCATTTAATGCACAATGTCCTCTGATCCATTAGGTGAAGATCACATTGGACCTTAAACACAAAATGTGTGGGGGGGTTTAAAAATGCATAAAAAGCACTGGGGGGTTAAAAATGCATAAAAAGCACAATGAAAGAAGGCCTAAGCTCCTCAACTTACCGTCTCAGTCTTATTGGGCTCCATTCTCAGTCTTCTTGGGCTCTAGGAAAGTGAAAGTATGGCATCAAAATTGTCCATCGAGCTTCACCTTTCGTCACTTGAAAGTGAAAAAATCAAAAAATGAAAATGAAGAAGAGTAAGATAATTCTTATATATTGCAATGAGAGTGTGAATAATCTTCCATGGAAGACTATAAGTGTGGGGATGCAAGAAAATAGAGAAATTACCAATAACTAGGGGTCCATAGCAGATATTTTACCATGTGACCCACCTATGCTCTCGAGGAAGAGAATGGATATCACAGTGGAAGGACAAGCAAATAAGGTAAGCATGAGCCTACATAGTTGAGATTAATAGTTTCCAATAAAATGAAATTCACTAGGACATGGCTAGACACGTCTCTTGCATGCAAGGGCGATGCAAGTCTTATTAAGGAATGTTGTGTTTTTTTAATTATTTTAATATATTTAAACTAAAATAAAAAATTTAATTAAAAATGAACAATTAGATACAGTATATGTCAACAGTTGCACATGGAAGACATGAATTTGGCAAACAACATAGGAGGAGCTCATAGGTGTGGATCACCAGGACCTCCTACAAGCAAATGCACCCACTTGGGCTTCACATTAAAGTCCAATAATAAATAGATACATTTTGTTAGGGATAGCAAAATAGATCCCTAAATAATAGGAACTAAATGTCTAAGAAAAAACTTAATCATAACTAAGTAACAATATTCACCTAATCTCCATTAATTCTAACACTTCCCCTTAATGGAGAAAGGGGTTATTAAACACAGCTAATGCATCCCTAAACCAATCAAACATTAGTCTTCCCAAAGGCTTAGTGATTATATCAACCATATTATCACAAGAATTATAATACTCTACACAAATCTCTTTGTACTGCACCTTCTCCCTGACAAAATGAAATTGAGTGTCTATGTGCTTGGTGTTTTTATGAAACACAGGATTGCTAGCTAGTTTGATGGAACTTTGATCATCGCAATTGATAATCGTAGCTTCTGTCTGATCTTCTCCTGCATCTTGGAGAAGTCTACGCAACCAAACTGCCTCACATGTTGTTTCACACATAGCTTGATATTCTACTTCCACTTAGGATAAGGCAACGGTATGCTACTTCTTATTGCACCAAGAGATGACTCTGGAACCAATGTTGAAGGTGTAACCTGTAATTGATCTTCTATCATCTAAATTTCTTGCCCAATCAAAGTCTGTATAACCTGTCAAACTAACGTCAAATGAGTCAGAATACAAAATACCAGAGTCTAATGTTCCTTGCAGATACCTTAATACTCCTTTCGTTGCAATCCAATGGTTGTCATGAGGTTGAGTCATGAACTGACTCAAAACACTCACTACATAAGTTAAATCGGGTCTTGTTGTAGTCAAATAAATAAGACTACCAACCAATTGTCTTCACAGTGTTGCATATGCATATCTTGAACCATCATTCACCTGAAGTTTGCTATTCTATTGTAAAGGCACAAATGCAGCCTTACAATCATCCATTTTGAACCTAGATAACACACTCTTTGCATACTTACCCTAGGACAATAAAGTTTCGCTTGAATCTCTCCAAACTTTTAGACCCAAACAGTAATGCATTTCTCTAAGGTCCTTCATCTCAAATTTCTGTGATAATTGCTGCTTGATTTCTTTAATGAGATTGTTTGCACTCCTTGTTATGATCAGATCATCTACGTATAAAGAAATCAACACTATCTGTCCCTCATCATTAAACACAGTATACAAATTGGGATCATTTTAGCTCCGTTTATAACAATACATGAGGAAAATTGAGTCAATTTTTTCGTACCAGGATCTAGGAGCCTGCTTTAAACCATATAAATATTTCTGTAATATACATACTAAGTGCTATTTTCCCTTCTTAACAAAACCCTCATGCTGCACTAAATATAATTCTTCTTTTAAGTCACCATTTAAGAAAGCAGATTTAACATCTAATTGATGCATTTTCCAATGATGCTTAGTGGATAAAGAATTAATCATTCTAATAGTATTTAATTTTGCAACAGGGGAAAATGTTTCCTCAAAATCAATACCTTCTTTCTGGGAATACCCATTTTCCACCAACCTTGCTTTATGATTATCAATAGACCCATTTTCTTTAAATTTTAACTTAAATAACCATCTGCAACCTATGGGTTCTTTATCATTAGGAAGCTTTACTAGATCCAAAGTATTGTTCTTAATGATTGATTCATATTCCTCCTTCATTGCATCCTTCCATTTAGAACTTTTACTACCTTCATCAAAATTAGAAGTTTTTGCAATGTTTAACATACCAGTCATGAGCGCACAATCCCTTTATCGAGCTAGTAACTATTTCGGCCTACTTGATCTCCTGAGCATTGGGGGTTCAATTATTCTGCTTCTTTCTTCTCTTTGTGGACTAAATTCGATTCCTTTCACATTATCGTGCTACTACTGTTGTTCCTACTTTTGTTCTTGTTGCTAACTGATTCCTGTTTCACTATCCTCTTCTGGAAGTAAGGGTCAATGCCATTCTTCATTGTTTTGAACAGGATTTCCATCATCAACCTATTCATGGAATATTACATCTCTACTAACAAACACCTTGTGAGTAGAAGGTTCAAACAATTTATAAACCTTATACTCGTTGCAGTATCCAATGAAGGTATATTTAATGGCCTTAGAATATAACTTCTTCCTGTTCTCTTTGGGAGCATGAGAAAAAGCTTTACTACCAAATACTCTAAGGTGACGTACTGCAGGTTTGAAACCAAAAAATGCTTCAAAAGGAGTTTTATACTCAAGACTTTTAGTAGGACTCCTATTCTTTAAATACACTATAGTATTAACAGCTTCTTCCCAAAACCCATTGGTTAGATTCTTACCTCTCAACATACTGCGAGCAGACTCCACCAGTGTTCTGTTTTTCCTCTCAGCTACTCCATTATGCTAAGGAGTGTAATGTGTTGTAAATTGTTGTTGTATCCCATGCCCATTGCAATGTTTCACGAAAACCCGTTTCTTGAATTTTCCGCTTTGATCTGATTGAAGAATCCTCATGAATTTTCCTGTCTCCTTCTCAATCATTTTTTTGAATTGCTTGAAATATTCAAAAGAATGATTTTTCTATTTAAGAAAATATACCCATGTGAATCTTGTACAATCATCAACAAATATTAAAAAATAGTAAGCCCCACCTAACGATCTTGTCTGCATCAGGCCACATAAGTCTGTGTCTACAAGTTCGAGTATGTCCCTTTGTTTTCTATCATTAATGGCAGGAAATTCATCTCTATGCTGCTTACTGAATGCACATGCTTCACAATTAATATGAAACTTTTTTTAAATAGGAAGACAATCTACCATACCTTTGTTCTGCAACAGAAGGAGGTCACTGAAATTGATATGCCCAAGTCACTGATGCCACAAATTTCCAGCAAACTTATCTGATGACATCAAGGCTTGTTGTGGCGTACTCTTCACATCTAGTTTGTAGAGTCCTCCTATGCAAATACCTATAGCAATAGGATTCATCTGATCCAATAAGTAATTAATAATACAATGAGATTGAAAGAATTCTACCTTGAGATCCTGATCTGTAATCTTTGATACAGAAATCAGGTTCTTCTTAATACCAAGAATATACCACACATCAAATATATTCCTAATCTTTCCATCAGGCAGAGGAACAAGGACATCTCCATGTCCCTTGATCTCGTACCCTCTATTATCTCCAAGGTATACTTTTACTTGAGTGTTGGATTCTCTAAAATGTCTGAACCATTGCTTTTTACCTGTCATATGTGAGGAGGCTCCAGAATCTATGAACCAAATATATTATTCATCATCCTCAATAACTAAAGTAGTCTCAACCTCATCCATAAAAAACTTGACATCCTAATTCTGATCTACATCTGCATCAGCCAAATCACCTGCATGTCTTCTCTACTTGTACCTCCTCATCTACCATTTTCTTATGGAAAAATTTAGCAATATGGCCTATCTTACCACAATAAAACCATTTAGGAGTAGATTCATGTTTATGCGAGGTAATAACTTGTGATGTCCTTTTTCTTGATGTGGTGCCTTTCATGTGATCAGCCACTGCTTTCCATTTTGGCTTGAACTTTGTGACTAATGCATGATCTGAATTTTTAGGTTTCAGAGACAACCTCCTTTCCTCTTCTTGTAGCAAAATCCCAGTGATTTCTTCAAAGCTTCGAGGCTTTTCTCTTGCATTCAATCTAGTTATAAACATCTCATAATCATCTATCATGCCGTTCATGGTAATTGTGACCAGATCATCATTTGCCATAGCTTGACGATATCAGATAGTTTATCTTTAACTTCCTTTATCTGGGATATGAATGAAGACATAGACTCATTCCCCTCCATATTAATTGAGAGAATCTTCTTCCCGTGGTACAAGGTTCAACTGGTGTTTTTGATCTCATACATATGTTTGAGAACTGTCTAGATATCATTTGCTATCTTGCAATCTCAAATGTGAGGGATGATGCAATATTTGACTGATAACTTGAGTAGCACCTTTTCTTTCATCTCCCTTTTCTCCCAGTCTTGAATTTTTGTATTCGATCCACCAGTTGTAGTAGTTGGCTTGACTTCATCACCAGTGGCAATGCTATAAGAATTTTGTCCCTCAGGTAGAGTCCAGAGCTTAAATTTCCAATTTGTGTAATTGGAATCATCAAGTTTATTACTCTCGTTGAGATAAGATTAAGCAATTTGACTATTCATTTTAGATGAATAAAAACTTCAACAACCCTCAAATGTAAAAAATACCCTAATCACTGAGAATTTTCTTCGCAAAAAAAAATTGCCCTCAATAATAATAATTTCTCAAATTTCAATTCCAGATCTCCTTTTAGATCACACCAAAGAGAGAAAAAATAAATTTCAGGGGGAAGATTATTTCTTCATCGTCGTGGGGAGGAGGAAGAACAAAAAACCTCTCACTCAATTCTCCCGCAGTCACCGAGCTTCTCTCGGTCAATACAATTCCTCTGCGCAAACAATGGAGCACCCGCAGTCTTCACGCATAACCACTACTTTTCACAGCAACAGGCAATGCTGTCCACCACACTCACTAGATCATTCACAAAGCAAGGCTAAGAGATTTAGTCTCCATGCACTTCTCTTCAACAATAAACCACAAGCCATCTCGGTTGGCTTCTTCACATGGCAAAAAACTAGGACAATCTCCCCCTTCTACAGGAAACATCCTCAAAAGAAAAAACACTGCAATTCACTGTTTTCCACACACGCGGCTTTAAAAAAACCTAGCAACTCAAATCATCACAGCTCTTAAACCAGGCATCTGTGACCAGCCGCAGAGGTACATCTGATTCCTGTGACGCTCGTCACAGAGGTACACTACAATCCTGCGATGATGCGAAAGATAAAATTCGTGTTAAGAATTCAAGGGTATCGTCGAAATCCCTCTTTAGTTTCTCAGCAACTCGTCACAATTACTCTTCAGCTTCCTAGCGACAATGTAACATCCCACAACTCAGCGTACAGGCCTCTCTTTCCTGCAGCTCTAATACCGTGTCAATAGTTGCACATGGAAGACATGAATTTGGCAAACAACATAGGAGGAGCTCACAGGTGCGGATCACTAGGATCTCCTACAAGAAAATGCACCCACTTGGGCTTCACATTAAACTCCAATAATAAATAGATACATTTTGTTAGGGATAGTAAAATAGATCCCTAAATAATAGGAATTGAATGTCTAAGAAAAAACTTAATCATAACTAAGTAACAATATTCACCTAATCTCCATTAATTCTAACAGTATAAATAAGGTTAAATTATTAAAGAAAGGTGAATTGCCCAACTTCCAAGTGGATTTTGGAGCTTGCATGTACACAAGTGCCCCCCTCTAATCTTCAACTCGAATAATTTAGATTTATCATTCCCAAAACGGTTTTGTTCTGGGAATTTTTTGACTTTATTTTCATTGATCAAATCTTCAACTCAAACAAGTCAGATTTTTCATTCTGAAAACGATTTTGTTCTGGGAATTTTCTGACGTTATTTTCGTTGATCGGGCTCTTAAGATATTCTGTATAATCCCAGGTTACCCTCATGATAATCTTATTTTTCTCTAGAATGCTCCCAACTCGAACTCCTCCAATCTACACACCTCTTGTCCCAAACATTTTCTACCTTCTTTTATTTTGTGTTTTCTAGGTCTGAATCCCAAGGATTATTATTGTTCGGCATCTCGGGAAGCGTTTCCATCAATCCCCCATTGTCTTCCTCCTTATCACCATGGATGAAATCATTCCCATGATGCCATGATTCCAAGAAATTCTTGCAAATTATCTTCAAAAGGGTCCTCAAATCCATCAAATACAAATTGGCCAGTAGGCGGGCAAAACCCTGTTTTTGTGGCAAAATTTGGATTGTAGGTGGGCGAAACCCTATTTTTGTGGCGAAAGTTGGACTCTAGGCAGGAAGAACACTATTTTTGTGGCAAAAATAGGAACAAAACACCTCTCTTTATCAGTTTTGTATTTATTCCCCTTATTCTTTTTTATCAGTGCTTAAATAGTTTGAGTGTCCTAAGATGCCAATGGGTTGCAAATGAAAGTAGTAGGTGATTTTCATAATTGAAATATTACTTCAGTTCCTTTTTTGTCATTCAAGCATGCTTCACTAGTTGGATTATAAATAGGAGTCACAAGGTTGATCCGGTGAGGATTCTAGTTCCCATTGAAACACTCAAGGAACCAAGAAACCAATTATTAAGTGGCTAGTAAAAGGACTCGCAAAGATAAGAAACACCTTTCCGTACAGAAAAGGAGTTCGAAGTGCAAGGCCTTTCTGGTAGCAACCAGGGAAATTTTAGTTGCACTCGGATCACGCAGGAAATGGGGCTCTTCATTCTTCTATGAGATTAGGTAGTAAAGGTTGCATCTTTAATGATTATGGCCTAGTGGTTACCCTAGTTCACTCCTGAGGCCTGGATATAGACAATCCCCTACCTGTGACTTTTTCGATGCTCTAATTACGCAAATGTTATATAAACATTGAAGGAAAACAAAGGCTTTTGTACAGATCATAAAAAACAATACAAAAGATCAAGGCATAAGCAGGGACCTAGTGCTCATTTTAGCACTATGCTCAGGGGTGCATGGTTTGATGGCTTCATCTCTTTGTAGCAGGGTTGTATCTATGTCTAACTATTTATTCCTTTTGTGCACTTGGTGGAATCAATCTTCATCTCTATATCTAGCAGTGGAAAACAAGTTCAATACTTCGAGTTGGTGTGTGTGTTATGCCCCATGGGACCTCATCTTCTTGAATAAAAAATGTGTTTGATGTCCATTTACTCCCTAAAATGTAGAATCACCCCTCTCAGGTAACAAAGTGGACATAGAATGTGTTTCGATGGCAGTTTTAGTGGTTTCTATTGGAACTTGCCTAAGCTTCTCACTGGCCTGCGATAGAAAAACTTGCAACGTTATCCTTGAAGAATAAGTCATTGACTAAGTAAGAATTGGAACTTTCCTAAGCTTCTCACTGGCTTGCCTCAGAAAAACCTATGAGATAGTTGTTGATTACATGATTAATGGATTTAGTTCTTTATTATGAGCATATGATCAACCTTTTTTCAATATAAACTATGTTGGAATTGGGTCTGCCACTAGTGGATAGCTGATATGTTGATCAAGATTTTTTCAATACAGACTTTGGGGAAATTGGGTCTGCTACTAGTGGATAGGCGATATGTTGGGCAAGGTAAGGTCATTCACTAGTTCTTCAAAGTCTAATGCCCTCAAGTCGCGTCAAATGCTAGCTATAAGGTAATATTATACCTCTTTTTGTTTCTTTTACCACTCTTCTTTCCCCTAAAAGAGCATAACTCAGGTAAGTGTCCTTCATTTGTAATCTTTCAGGATTTCTGTATGGTTAAGGATTTAGTTATAAATTAGGTATTTCTAGTTATCAAAATTTTCAGTTATTGTTTTCAAGTATAAATGTAACCTTCTTTGAACGAATTAAGATATAGATCACAACATTTGAATCAATGGAATTCTCCAGACTTCTTATAAGTGGTATCATAGCCTGGATCAAACTTCATTGAACTAGAATGCCTAGATCCTCCATTGTTGCAAACTAGCGAAGATTATGCACTTGATGACCTGAACACTTAACTGTTAGCAACGTTGGTAGAGGCGTGACCTGGTAGTGTGCACAGAAACATTGGTGGAGTCAGCAGCATTGGTAGATGTGTGCTTGGTGGAGATTCGACTCTGGCTCCTTTTAAAATATAGCCATTGGGTTGTTATTAGTTTTATTTTTCTATAAGTTAATACATAAAATATTAAAAAAAAAAGGAAATTTATGTTGTAATGATTGAAACAATTTTGTTTTTAAAAAGAATTTTGTTCTTGTAATCATAACAATTTTTTTAAGAATTTTGTCATTATCTGGAACAAAATATGAACTCCTTGGTGTCTTTAATTGGGATCGTTCTGTCTGGAAAGGAAAATTACCAGGAATGGTTCAGGAAGGTTAAAAATACACTTATTTTTAATGATTTGTGGGATGGAATCTATGAAGGAAAAGAAGGGAATTCACCAAATCAGCTTGATGAGGAGAAACAGTTAGCAATATGGAAAAGTAAGGATAAAAAGGCCTATGCCTTAATTTCCACTTCAGTCTTAGAAGAGGTAAGAAGATACATTGCTCAGAATAAAACAACATATGATGTTATAACAAAACTAAATGAGCTTTATGATTCACATTTTGAATTGGAGAAAATTCAGTTATTGTTGAAGTTAATTAATTTGGAAATGAAAGATAATGATCCTCTAAAGCTTGCTTCTAAAATTAAAGCCATCAATCATGAAATTGAATCTACTAGAGTTAAACTTGATCTACAACTCACTGCCTTTATAAAAGCTCTTTACCCTAGTTATTCGCACTACTTGGAATCTCTCCAAGCTAGTGGGCAGTTAAAAGATTTAGATTTTGATAAATTAGTAGGGAATATTGCAGAAAGAGAGAAGGCTTTTGGCAAGAAGGAAACATCACATAATTCTACTACTGAAACCCTATGTCTTGCTCAAAAAGACTGAAAACCTCAAGAATAATCTGAAATAAATACTAAGGGTAATAGAGGTCGAGGTAGGAAGAAGTATAGAGGCAGGGGAGGCAGGGGAGGCAGAAATATTCAGGGAGATAGACAGCAGAATGATAAACAAAGAAATTTTACTGATAAAACAGCTGTAAAATGCTTTAGATGTGGTAAAATTGGACATACAACTGCAAATTGCAGAATTCCCTCGGAGAAAATTAATGAAAGAAGAGAACAAATTCTTGAAAAGAAAGATCACCTAATTCCAATAAAAGGATAGTCTTCTAAGAATGCACATTATGTTGTTGCTCATTGTAATTTTCATATGGAAGATATATTTATCACCTTTCTTTCTTCAGGGCATGACAGTTGGATTTTAGTCACAAGTGCCACTTGTCATATGACCTTTAGAAGAGATTTGTTTGAAAAATTCAGTGATAATATTTATGGAGTAGTGCATTTTGTTGATAAGTCTCAAATCAAACCGTTGGGGATTGGTTCTATTTAGTTAAAAAGTCCTGGACTTTCCAATTATACTTTGAATGATATTCTTTACATTCCTCAGTTCCAAAGAAATTTATTATCTCTTGTACAAATAAGACAATAGGGACATTCCATCGACATATTTGATGGTAAAGTGGGAATTTGAAGAGAAACCGACAATAAAACTGTAACGATTGGTGTAGAAGAAGATAAATTGTTGAAATTGAAAGGTGTGCCCTCTGTTACACTAAACACAAATTATTTGGTTCAGAAAAATGATACTTTGTCATATTGTTTATCGTGGCATGCACGCTTTGATCATATTAATTATTTACGAGACAACAGGGGATTAAAGGACTTCCAACAGTTCCCAGAAAATTGACCCCATGTAATGCTTGTATATTGGGCAAGCATCACAAACAATCTTTTCAGAATTATACTTCTCAAGCTACAAGAAAACTAAGTCTCCTACACTCTGATTTCTATGGACATATTCCTATACATACTGCGAATGGAAATAAATACATACTAACTTTTATTGATGATTATTCGAGGATGTGTTGGGTTTATCTGCTTAAGGAAAAATCACAAGTTTTTGATGTGTTTAAAAAATTTCATCTCTTGATTACAAATGAAGCTCAACTAAATATTGGTACTATAAGCACTGATAATGGTGGAGAATATACTTCACATGTCTTTGAAAAATATTTTCAAGAGAATGGCATCAAACACAAGACAACAATACCATATAATCCACAACAAAACGGTGTTGCAGAACCAATGAACATAAAATTGCTTAATATCGTAAGGTCAATGATGTTTTTTAAGAATGTAAAATTGATGTTTTGGGGAGAATCAGTGCTCTCTGCAGTATATATTAGAAATTGGTACCCATCCTCTGTCATTAATAACAAAACTCCATATGAAATGTGGTATAATCGTCTTCCTACTATTAAACATTTCATAGTTTTCGGTTCTCAATGTTATGCTTTGATTCCTAAACAATAGAGGACTAACTTGAGTGAACAGAGTAGAAAATGTATTTTTTTAGGGTATTCTATGACTTCTAGGGCATATCGATTATATGATGAAGAGAACAAGAAATGTATTTTGTCGAGAGTTGTAATTTTTCTTCAATCTGATAAAGGTTCCCTCACTGTTGATAGACAACTTAATCAGATAGAAAAGTTTGTGCCTCAAGAGTTTTATTATGAATTAGATAATATACTTCCACATCCTAAAGGAGGGGTAATTATATTAGATCATTCTGAGGATTTTTCTTCTCTCAATGATGGCTATTGATGAGAAATTGGTTGATGCAAGTGTTTCTACAGACATGACAGGGATAGAAATGGCAACAGAGTTGACAAGGATAGAAATGGCAAGAACTGAGACAAATGAAGAAGATGATAAACTTCCTACACAACCTTTACGAAGATCATCTCGTATTTGAACATTTCTGAAGAAATACGATGAGTTTAAGACTAGAAGTTCCTCAACTAACTATTCTCATTGTGAATTTAACTTTTCTGCGGATTGTGAACCTACTTGTTTTGAAGAAGCTAATAGTTATGATTAGTGGAAAGATGCAATGAAAAAGGAATATGATGCTCTCATAAAAAATGGCACATGGATGCTAGTGGATCCTCCTGTTGGCATCCAACCTATTGGTTGCAAATGGATTTATAAACTAAGTATAAAGATGATGGTTCACTAGACAAACACAAGGCAATACTTGTAGCAAAGGGATATGCATAGAAAGAGGGTATTGAATATACAAAGACATTTTCTCCTACAGCTAAATGGGGCACTATTAGATCTTCATTTTCTATTGCAACTCAGAAAGAATGGAATATTCATCATATGGATGTCAAAACTACTTTTCTAAATGGAGATTTGAAAGAAGATGTTTACATGTTTCAGCCAGAAAGTTTTTTCGTTAAAGGGAAAGAACAAAAGGTTTGCAAACTAGTGAAGTCTTTTTATGGATTGAAACAAGTGCCACAAGCATGGTATGAGAAACTAACTGAACATCTTCTAGAGTTAAATTATAAACATTTTGACCTAGATGATGCAACTCTTTTCGCTAAGAAAGTTGGAAGATCAGTTGTATATCTAATTGTATATGTTGATGATTTCATGATCACATGAAACAATGATGAATATATATCGTCTATTAAGAAGGAATTAAAAAAGGTTTTTGATATGACAGATTCAGGTTTACTTCATTACTATCTTGGAATCGAAGTTGATCAAAAACCACAACATATTTTCATCTCTCAGAAGAAGTATGTTGGTAATTTTATTGAACAGATATAGCATGATGGATTGTAATCCTGTTGCTACACCAATGGAGAAGAATTTGAAACTTACTTCAGAACAAGGAAACTCATTTGAACATCCAACAAAGTATAGTCAACTTCTTGGAAGTTTGATTTATTTATCTATTACTCGTCCTAATATAACATTTGTTGTAGGAATACTTTCCATATTTATGCATCATCCTTGTGAGGGGCATTGGGTAGTAGCAAAAATGACACAAGGTTACCCCGCTTACACCCACAGTATGCATCTACAATACAAAATCATATTAGTCCCAGGAAATTAACTCTCTAAGGAGCCAAATCTTCATTTAGAATATGGTTAAGGACCCTTTCTTACTCTCTGCAGAATAAATTATAGACTAACCAAGTCTGAACCTTAACCCATCCTTTCCTTCCTATCGGGACTCATTCACCCTCATAAACCTTAGTTTAACCCTTAAGCTGCATATAATCAAACCCCACTTTCCTTTGTTAAATCGGACTTTACCATAGAACCCTCCATCAACGCTTTATTTCTATTATAAATAGAAATACACATAAACATGCATAAACTTACCTTTTCACCTTTTTAAATCCCTTGCATAGCTTCCAATGTTTCCCTTTATCGTTGATCTCAATTGGGGCTCTCCGTGGTCACACTACACACTCCTTGCATCCCCAATGTGTTATAACCTTTTAGAACTCAAATTATTAGACCCGCATATATAAATCTCTTGGATCCACCTTTTCCATATGCTTTATCGCATTTTCCTCCAATCTCCACATTACATAGAAACCACATGGAACCCCGCTCCAAAGTTTAAGTCCATAACTCAAATGGAATTAAATCCACCTCTATAAACTTTCTGGTCTGCTCCTTCTCCTGTTGCAATACTCCTCTGCCGATCAATACCTGCATGTTTGCGATGTGATCACTCCGATGATCACATCGGCGATCGCTCATTCCCGAGGTTAGTTCGCATATTAAAATAACATTCCAATGTGACTTAATCTCCACCATTAATATTCTACCATCAGATTGACAGTTGATGTCCTTTCCTGTTCACCAACTAGCCCGCAAATCTTTTGCCATGGATCTGCACTCAACAAATCCAACAGTCCACGATAACTTCGAGTGAACAAGTAATACAGGGAAAACCCACCCAATAAGGCGGTTTCCTCTCTCCTCCTCCCTACTATGTGTCGCTTGGCGAGTGGCATCAGATGCTCACCCTTCAATACCGCTTAAGGGTTTGAGGTCTGTTATAGACATTTTTGTGCCTTACAACTCCAAGCATGAACTGTCCATAAACCAAAGGCTCCTAAGTCCCTAAAAGTGTTGTTCTAACCCCTAAAGGAACAAGGTCAACAAATTACAGCTTCTCCCAGAAGTTCTCCACCAAAAACTTCTTAGAATAAGTCAAAACAGGATCATTTCAACTGCTCCACTAGCTAGGTGCGTTGCATAGCACCTAAACACACTAGCTAGGTGCGTTGCAACGCACCTAAATGCACTATGAGGGTGTAGTGTCATTCCGCGAGGTGGAAAGACAATGGAAGCTTCTAGAATCTTCTCCTATGACACTTGCCTCACTGAATTTGACAAAGGATGAGTAAGAGGCCTTCAGTCTCCAAGTGGAAGCAAGAACTGACAGAGAGAAGACACTAATCAAATCACAAGTTGACTCATCCTCCTTACACACATATATATATGGATCCCTCATCCCAGAGATCCAGAGGCTGGAATTTTGCACATTGTAAGGAATTGCTGTTGATTTTGAGACAAACATCAGAGTATTGGGTGATATATGCTTTGTTGGAGGTGAAGAGGGGCTTCTTTGCTGGGAGGTTGATGCTGGGTTAGGAACCATCGGTTGTAACTCCTCCTGGATCTTCTTGTTTATCAATAAAAACTATTTGATTTTCTCCTCCATGCTTTTGTATCATTGATGCTTGTTACATTTGTATGGTTAACTTAAATCTAATCCTAAGTTGTTTATGAATATAGATCCATGTCTTTGTATAGTTTTCTTCTTCTGTGATCTTATAGGTACTTGGTGAAGCTGGGAAAGTAAGGGAGCAAGTAGCTGGAAGCTGTCAATGAAGAGAGGGATTGGATCAAAGGATTAGCGCAAGACACAGGTTGGTTCTTTTTATTCCTCTCTGTCTATAGTTCATAAAGGAAATACAAAAGTAATTTTTCTCTGTTTTTTTCTAAGGCATCTATCACACCTTAGTGGGATAGAGAAGTTCTAAATAGACACTTTTCCCGGTAACAAAATGGCGACTCCACTGGGGACAATGTCTAATTAGTTTGTTTGTGTATCATTCTTTGTTGTTTGTTTCATAAACTTATAAGTAGCATTCGAACTGCATTTGCCATAACAAATGCAAAGTAGACATCTGCTGCTTCAATCCATTCACTGGATTTGTTTATGATTTGAACAACTGATTCACAAACTATCTGATTGCCCTGGTGATAGCTCTTAGACCCTCCTTAGATCTACCCTTGATTGTGCATTATTGATTGCTTTTACTCGGCCAAAAACCAAAGACTAAACTGCAAACCGTGACCCAAAACCCAGACAGATTCTCGTTTGTGGCCCAGCGCACGTACTGTTAAAAGATCCTGCATTTCAACGCATTTCCCGAAAGTGAAACCTGCGCTGCAATGCAGTTTCTCTGTGTTACAGGTGCGCTGATCAGACTAGCCCTATGCAGCTGAGGTTCTTGTGCTTCTTTCTTTCCAGTTTTGTCTCTGAATTTTGCTGCCTGTGATCAGTGTATGTCTGTTTAAAACCCCTTTTCCTTACTGTTATTCTGCCTCCTTTGTACAAAAGAACTGTAGATGTTTTTGTGTGTTGTTGAGTCGTTTACAATTTTCCATTGCAAAAGTAGAATAATCGTACTGTCGTCCTTTGATTTAGATCTGTCACAAGTGTCGATTTCGATCATAGGAGAAAGTTTGATTGTTGTTGATGGTCGATTATACTTTTACTGTTGCCTTTGTTCTGAATTTGTGATTTTCCAGTGTCAAGTACAAGTGTTCATTTCAAAATCATAAAGTGTCGTAATCGTCTCTATCTTTTGATTTCAAAAAGAAGCTTGTTTGTATTTGTCGCTTGAAAAAATTCAGATTTGTACATCAACTTTATTTTTAGCATCAATACTAAGAAAGTCGAAAACAAATACATGCATGTGCATTTGCATATTGACAGTCTTTTTGGCTTGATTTAGGAAAGTGCATTTACAGTGTGCTCTTTGCTCTTTGTGAAAATATTGTGTCTTTCTTTTCCTCTAGTAGCTAGGATTTTCATGGCAGAAAAGAGATAGAGTTTGTTTATCATATTTAGATTGCATTTTAGGAATTACATCTACATCTCGTGGTGAACCCAAAAGGCAAACTTTATAAGAAAGATCAACTTAAAATAAATTCAATGAATCTAACAACGCTTTCGAACTTAACGCACAACATTTAGAGGTCTAGGCTAGAGACGTATTCCGGCGTCGTAAAGCCTGGTAACTGTTGTCCTCATTGATGGTTGGGTGATTCCTCCACTTTGAGACGATAAGTGCCAGTACGGACTTGTGCTCCCACGTACCGTCGAGTATATTTTGGGAGACCCCTATAGGCTTAAAATCCTTTATCCATAGGAAGTCGTGTCTGCCGCCCTATTGATCGCAATGCACTGAACACAGCATTCGGGAAGATTGACTGTCGTACCGTAAAAAGTATTCTGCAGTTTTGCGATTGGTTTGGTACTCCCTCTACCTAGATCTCCAGAGCAGTCCATTTCGTTCCTTTTCAGACTCCTTAATAGAAAAGGTCCATCTGAGCACTTGTCGCTTCAGGCTCATTAAAAATCGAAGGAGACTAGAGTCATCTTTTGTTTTTTCTCGACTCTTAAAAACTGAAAAAACAAGTTGTGTCAAAGCATATAAAATTTATTTTAAACGGAATATTCATTACCCTTTCCTACGTTGATCTTGGGTTGAGAAAATGGAGTCTACCAACCAAGGAATTCCCCTTCGAGGAAATCCTAGTCCCTTCTCCTCTTGGGGAGATGTTGGTGTGCCCCATATGGCCACATTGTCACTTCCAGGACTGACAATTGGTTTGCCTGTATGGCTCTTCTCAACCTCTGTCGTTCAGAACACCACTATTCCTGAACAATCGAATCAGCAATTAGACGAGTCCAGAGTTGCCCACCAGCCTTCTACTTCCTCTAATTCTTCTTCTCCTCCTTCCTCTTCGCTTGATGGGGCTGGTAAAGCCAAAGGTTAGGTTCCTAAGGAGAAGAAGGAAAAGAAGAAGAAAGAGAAGAAGAAGAAGGAGCCAAAGGTGAATGGGGGGAAACGAGTGTCGTCTAACGAAAATCCACACACTACACCGACCAGGGCTAAATCGCCATGTGTCATTTGCAAAGGAGACCACTTTCACAAAGATTGTCCTTGCATCCCTCGAATATTAAGGGACTGGTCTCCTAGATTTCACAACCCGATGTCGTCAACCTCTGATAATCATGTTGAAAGCACACCGTCGACTAGTGAAAGTGAAGCCCGAGGACAAAAAGGAAAATATAGATTTCCTTGTAAACTGTGTGAAGGCAATCATGTTGTTCACCGTTGTCCCTTCTTTGACAAAGCTAAAAGAGTTTTGGATGATTGTCCGATTTCACCGTTACGACTTCCTCCTAGATATAAAAAACTCTTGCCGAGTCCGTCACTAGTTAAAAATCCGGCTGGCCCGCTCAGGTGGTCGGTTGAAGCACCTATCATTGAAGATAAACCATCTGGATCCATACTAGACGAAAGTCAAAAGGTCGAGGTGGCAGTTGACCCGGTCTTGCGTCCAGAGGTTTCATCTTCAGATGATACAATCACTGAAGAGAACAAGGATGACACCGTCCAAATTCTTTTCATAAGCACAGACTCCAATGAACATGGGGGCAATTTACCTGTTCCTTTACCGCAGGAAGGAAGTTCGTCAGAGTCGTACCCAACCGTCTATTCAGTCCCACCTCCAAGCAACCTAGTTGTCTCCTTCGATTGGAATCAACTAGACAGACCCTGTTTACCAGCAAGCGTACCATTCTGAATTATCGTTCAAATATATAGAATGGTTATGGCTGGTACCATCATAGATGAGGGGGCTTCTATGAGTATCCTTTCCTCAACTGCTTGGAAAGCACTTGGTTCACCATCGCTTTTGCCTGAGATGAGAAATCTGACAGGCTTTGATAAAGGAACTAGTCGACCTTTAGGGATCCTTCCCGATGTGCCCATAACATTGAGAAGGAAAACCATTCACATGAATGTAATGGTAGTTCAAGGACCCCTAGATTACAATCTACTCCTTGGACGAGACTATATTTATTGCATTAGAGCCATTGTCTCATCACTCTTTAGAGTGATGTGTTTTCCGCATGAAGGAAGACTGGTCAAGCTCGTGGACCAGCTTTCATTTCCCAGATCACGCATAGCAAATAGTCATATACCATCCCTGAATGGTCTTTTCACGCAAGAAATGTCTCAATCCCCAGTCCATCCTCCCGATGAGCACGAGTAATTCGAAGGGACATGACTGAAACCCAGGGGGCATGCATCCTGGTCTGCTTCGGCAGGAAAACTTTAGGTATAGAGTAGCTTTCCATGGGAGAATATGACTAGTATGTACCCCCGTCCGTGATTGGAAGAGGGGGTTATTCTAGAACAAGATTCTCTTGTCAAAGTTATGTGAGTTGGCGAGCGCCGCCACTCACCTTCGTTTATCTCGGTAGACATCGTTGAAGAAGTGTTTTATTTACGCCATGAATAGAACAATCTTTGGGTAACCTGTAAGAGGTATACCCTTCCTAATAAAACAAATGTATTGTCAGCTCGAATAGAGGGTGACCTTGAAACTCTGTTTTATACCTGGGGGCATGCAAGCCTTTTGGCATGCAAGCGAAGAGCGACTATTTATTTTTTTAAATTTTTAGGACCTCTAACCCTTTAAACCCGTAGGATTGGTCGTTTCCTAACTTGCATAAAGAAAGGATGTGGGGCAAAAATCTAAAAGTTGTCGTTTTTTATATGAGACATTCTTATCATACAACTGGATTAATCAAGCAGTGTTACCGCAAGGTTCAAGCTCGTTAAAAAATAAACCCGCATCGAGCAGTGTTACCGCAAGGTTCAAGCTCATTAAAAATAAACCTGCATCGAGCAAATGTTTCCACCCGTGTTTAAGCTCGTTAAAAAGTGAACTATTCCCCGATAAATAACCACCGTGAATGTAGCACTTCAGCCATTAAAGCCTTGGTCGTGTTTGCACCATCACCTCCACTTTTACATTGGCCGATCATTCACCTCCATTTGATTGTTTACCCATTTTGAGGAACAGCTGTGAAGAGTGATTTCACTAGCCATCCTTGTGACACTGCCGTGATTGGAAAATTCCAAAATTTACCTAGAATCGGCTGCTACCCATTTTATCACTCGTTCCTCAAAAGATGAGTCTCCTTTAAGCTCTTTTCAACTGACTCATAAAATATGAAAAGATTGTCGAGCCATTGGCCTCTCCAGCTTGTTAAAAGGACAGGAATTGCTATCCCTCCTCTATATTTTAATCTTTTTGGACCTGAGGGATTATTACACAAAAATATCGAGCGCTTGTTTTGTTCGGCTCGTTAAAACTATCGAAAATTCATCCCTTCTGTATTGTTTTATACTTTTTCGGACTTAAGGGATTAGATGATGAAAAAGGAATTTTGGAGTTACCTTTACGTACCTTTTCAGACTCTCTAAAAATGAAAAGGACCGAGTTATCTTTGTCGTTAAACTCGTTAAAAATATTAATAGCGACAAACTTGTCTTTAGACGAGAACGAGTTTCACTATTGCTAGGCTCGTTAAAACATAGCGATGGGTTTGTCCGAAGGGCAAATTATAGAACAAGCATATGTTATCCTCCTCAAGCTTGACAAAAATAAAGAGGTATTGGTCAGCAATGACTGGGGAAAAATTGGGAAGAAAACTCAAAGAACTTTATTGGTAGCAAGTCGCTCTTGAACATGACACTTCCACTCCGTGTCCGAGTCGGGTTGGGTTGTTTCATTCACCGGTCACATCGTCATGGTCACACCATACCATCCACATTTGGGGTTAATGCTACTAATCCATCACATCAGTGTCACCGACATGTTTAAGAGAAGTCATCCAGAGAAGCCACCTGTGTCCCACCCACTACCATACATTATACTCCATTCTTTCATGACCGCCACCCTGAACCGTATATGATCAGATTGTTTTCATCTCCATCAAAATCATTTGCTCCGTTCCGTGTCATTTATGTGGGATTCATTAAGGCCCTCCTTTGACGGATCACTTCTTGTCGACATCAGCTCATTATCCAAGAAGTCAGTCTAGGAACACCCCATTCAGTACTTTGAAGCTTGCATGCCTCAATGGCAAGTTTCTCACTTCCGGCGACAAGTTTACATCAATGGCCTTGGACTGAAAGATTTTGCGTGGTGTTCGACGCCAAGTCTTTTATTCACACCACGTGAATTGTACTGTAGTACCTTGAGGGTCATTATCATTATCGGTGATTCCTCTCGTGCTTGTTAGCAGTTTACATCATTGACTGGTAATCAAGCGATGTCTTTCCATGTTCGACTTCAAAACATTTCTCACATGGATTGACTTGTACTTCGAGTGAAGATCGGTCGAGATTGAAGACCCCGGATCTAGTTTCATCCATCCGGGCTACGATATATATTCAGGGAAATAAAGACATTAAATGTACAGCATTGCAACACAGATAATCATCCTACCAAAAGGATGGTGGCTCTATTAGAATCATCAGTCTAACAGGTCTCCTCCCAGCATTGAAATAACTTCAGATCCTCATAATAAAGCATTTCACCCGACACCAAAAGGTTAACGGCCTCATACTTTAGGGGGAAACTGTTATAGACATTTTTGTGCCTTACAGCTCCAAGCATGAAATGTCCATAAACCAAGGGCTCCTAAGTCCCTAAAAGTGTTGTTCTAACCCCTAAAGGAATAAGGTCAACAAATTACAGCTTCTCCCAGAAGTTCTCCACCAGAAACTGCTCAGAATAAGTCAAAACAGGATCATTTCAACTGCTCCACTGGCTAGGTGCGTTGCATAGCACCTAAACAAACTATCTAGGTGTGTTGCAACGCACCTAAATGCACTATGAGGGTGCGTTGGGCGAGAAATGACAAATGGCAGTGTCATTCCGTGATGTGGAAAGACAATGGAAGCTTCCAGAATCTTCTCCTATGACACTTGCCTCACTGAATTCGACAAAGGATGAGTAAGAGGCTTTCAGTCTCCAAGTGGAAGCAAGAACTGACAGAGAGAAGACACTAATCAAATCACAAGCTGACTCATCCTCCTTACACACATCTATATATGGATCCCTCCTCCCAGAGATCCAGAGGCTGGAATTTTGCACATTGTAAGGAATTGTTGTTGGTTTTGAGACAAACATCAGAGTATTGGGTGATATATGCTTTGTTGGAGGTGAAGAGGGGCTTCTTTGCTGGGAGGTTGATGCTGGGTCAGGAACCACCGGTTGTAACTCCTCCTGGATCTTCTTGTTTATCAATAAAAACTATTTGAGTTTCTCCTCCATGCTTTTGTATCATTGATGCTTGTTACATTTGTATGGTTAACTTAAATCTGATCCTAAGTTGTTTATGAATATAGATCCATGTCTTTGTATAGTTTTCTTCTTTTGTGATCTTACAGCTACTTGGTGAAGCTGGGAAAGTAAGGGAGCAAGTAGCTGGAAGCTGTCAAAGAAGAGAGGGATTGGATCAAAGGATTAGCGCAATACACAGGTTGGTTCTTTCTATTCCTCTCTGTCTATAGTTCATAAAGGAAATACAAAAGTAGTTTTTCTCTGTTTGTTTCTAAGGTAGCTGTCACACCTTAGTGGGATAGAGCAGTTCTAAATAGACACTTTTCCCAGTAACAAGGTCAGCTACAATTCAACTTTCACTGATGAGAAACCATTTTCCCTATGAATTAACTCCGCGCTCTTTCACCTTTACTGTCCGTCGATCTCAAAGATCAGACAGTTCTCCTTCCTTTCTGCCTACGTCGTTGATCTTCTGCTTATCGATGGATTTACAGTTAAACTCTAGTTTCTTTGCCATACTCTGTCTTTACACAGAACACTCATATATCGACTTATTTACTTAATATTGGATTGCCATTGATCTATTTAGTGATTGATGGTCGATCAACCATCTCGCCACACAAGACTACTCAGACAGTTTATAAAATACACACACAGACTCACAATTTCGACACTAAAGACACACTATTTCATATTAGATACAAAACAATTACATCCTACGGCATTTGAGCCTTAGTAATAGTTCTCCTCTCGACTACATTGTGGATACTCTATACATACACAATTTTTCAGTTTATCCCTCTATATTACACTCTGTCTATTGAACACGTAGGTTCATAATATATAATAAATATTGGATCGGATCACTGAAGGATCTAATCGATCCTTTAACAACCCCTAAATCTTTCTATATGCATACATATGTGGCAGATTACATTTATTCAAGTCTTCGAGAAACTTTATCTATTCCATCAAACTAGCTTTATTTTAATAGATTTCCCTCGTTTAGATCCGATGGTCCACGCACTCCTTCTTCTCCGCTTTTCTCTTTGCTTATGTTTCATGCTATTTTCAGCGTTTTCTCTATGGATTAGGTTTCTTAAAAGGTTCTCATCCTTCCACCATTCTACTGTGCACTCTCTCCTGAGGTTGCCTTCTGCGAATTCTCACATCGCAGTCTTTTAAGAGCTTCACTCTGATAATTCAATTGGATTCAAAGACCCACTATGATTTCGTTGAATCATTCTCCTCCTCTATGTATTTCTTTAGAACTATGTCAGCAACCTCTGTTATAGAACCTATGAATTCACACATAAATCAATCATTAAATACTCAATTCACACACTTACACAGCTCCTAGATAAACCTTTGTATTAACAAGTATAAACAACTGATTACATATCAAGACCCTTTGTCTCATAGGCCTTATATTCAATATCAGTGTCCTCCTCTCCCTTTTACTCTACCTGTAGGCTTACATTTATACCAGAAAGGTTTTGTTGAACTAATTCTCGTTCAAACCCTTAATCCATTGAAGTGACTCCTAAATGCCCTCTCTAATTCCTCGAATCATGAAATTTCCTTAAGAGTTATAGTTGACTTCTAACTCTCTTGTCATTATTAACCCCTTTTGTTCTCCTTAATTTGAGAGCATTGACAAAATCCTCACAACATCTAATTAATTATTACCCTACTCACTCAAAAGCCTAAATATTACATTAATTCATCACTTAGGAATCCATGTTCCTTAAAGCACATGACCCCCTATGTGTACTAAAATACAATGATTTTATCTTGGGTTGAATGCTCCTGCATCAGACTACCAAAGTAGAAAATATTCATGATCTCCTGATCATGTGTTTTCATGTGTCGATAAAAACCTCCAGGGTCCCAAACTTTAGTTTATAGCTGCCCAAATGTCTTGCACCTTTGCTACTGTTGTATCTCTGTTGTCTTCTATTTCATCTACCTCTCCTTGTCAATCAGGTTCAATTTCTGATTGATCAACCTTCTTGTTGCTTTCATTTCCCTCCATATGGACTGCTTCATCATTAACTGCCATAATTCTTCAATCTCCATCTCTAGCATATCTTTGGGTTGGTCCATATTCTACCATTCACTCCTACCTCTTTCTCTCTGCTTCAGGTTGTTGTTGTTGTCTACTAACTCTTCAAATTGTTGTTGGCTATTTTCACTTTGAAGTTGTCAGATTCTTACTTTTTCTTCTACTTTTACTCTTGTTCCAACTTTTTCTTCCCTAGATATTGCTATAGTTACTGCTCTAGGTACCACTGCAGACATTGCTTCCACATAAACTTCCTGAATATATTTAAGGATATCTTCCTCTACAACATCTAATTTTTGCATTGAATTCTGACTTTATAGCATTCTCTCCAGCAATTGAGCATCTTTGTTCCATGGATTAAATTCTTCCACATAATCCTCTTCTTTCATCTTTATTTGGTTTCTCATCTGTGCCAAATTTCCTTCAGCATCTGCAACTAAACCTGCACTCGCAAAACATTTGCTAAAATAAAAAACATAAGGGTTTAGTGCCTTATTTTCCTTTGGCAACAATTTAGTTTGCTGCACTATTTCTTTCTCCTCTGTCAGCACATCAATATGTTGTTTTCAATTCTCAAAAAGAATTCATGACACTGTCAATTAGCCTCTCCTCCACATCATTTGTTTCATTGATGCCTCCATGCTTTTGTTCACAATAGTGAACTTCTTCTTCCTTAGCCTGTTGCTGGTTAACTCTACTTTGAAATTGTTTGATTCTTACTGCCTCCCTTTCATCCCTAACCTCTTGTTCTTTAATAGCCTCCATATCAGCTTCAAACAATCTTTGTCCTTCCCCAATGACATTCATTGGATTATTTCTTTGGGACAACATTTCTTCAGTATTCATTGGAATAAGACTGCCATATTTCTCCTCTATGAAAGCTCTAACATTCTGCTGCCTACTCCCAGGTGACTCTTCTGTCTCCTTCTGGTTTTGTGATCTTGCTATCTCAGTCTTGATCTGAACAGATTTCAAATTCTGCTCCTTCTTTCTGACAAACTCTAAAGTTTTTTCATTCTCCTGTGATGTACCTGCAATCATCCACAAATTATTAATTTTAAAATCATAAGACCTGGCGGTCTTACTTGACCCTTCAGTCATCACATTTCCTTGCTGCTCTAAATCTTCTATGTGATTCAGCTCCTCATACTCAACTTCATCTCCTTCCTCCACAAGGAATGGTTTTTGTCTTGTAAGAGCTCCAACTATTAATTTGTCAATGAGTTATTTATGTTGTAACAACTCAATACTTTCCTCATTTGAGAGGTCTTCTTCATCATACTCTGCTCTAGGGTACCTTTTATCCCCTAAAACACATTTCTCCCCATACTTCATTTCAAGAGCTCTATGTAGCTTCACTTCAGAGTATTCATCTTATGTAAGATACTCCTCCATGCTTTCGACAGCTTCACAAGACTATCTATCCTCTCCTGTGCATCCTGAAAGCACACAAAAACTATTAGGTTCAAAAACACAAGGCTTAATGGCCTTTTACATAAGCTCTTCATCTTCAGTCAACATCTCCTCATGTTGTTTTGAACTGTCCCAATAGTCCATGAGATCTTCACTTGATCTCCATTTTTTAGCTTCAGTGTAGTCTTCACTTTCTCCCAGAATTTCTCCCTATTCTGGTTCATAAATGGACTCTTCCATTTCAAACTCAACTTCCTTGAGTTTTCCGCTTAGCAACTTTACTTTCTTTTGTTGTAGCCTTCTCTGCATCTGATCCCACTCCACTGGCTTCTTCCTTAATACCCAACCTTGTCTCTAGTTTTCTTCTAGCTGCATTGTTAACACATCAAGTTCTTTTCTTATCTCAGCCAACTCCTTCTCAATCTCCTCTTGACTTAGTCTCTTTCCATCTGCTTTGGCATTCTTCTTCTCATAGCTTTTGTTGTGGCTTCTCTCTGAACCTCTTGTATGACTATCAGTAGTCATCTTCTTCTCCTATTTCTTCATGAGCTCCTCACTCATCTGCAACAAGCCTCTGCAACAGCTAGTCCTCCTTGCTACAATCTTACCTCACTAAGCTCTCCTCACTTAGTCTTTTGGTAAGCATGGGTCCTCTATCTGGAACCTCCTCTTGAGCAACACCTTTGCTCCTTCTAGGCTTCTGCAATCTTTCACTTTCTCTTTAGAACACTTCAGTTGTCATCTCTCTGTCCAACCTCTTGTTGGATTCTTCAGGTTCACTGCCACTTCTCCTTCAGAGTCTTTTCCTTACTCTACCATTAAGAACACATATAGTTCTCCTCTCACAGCTTCTCTTGCTGTCCTTTGTTGAGATGCTTCATCTGCAACCACAATATTCAATTTTAATTTGAAACAAAACACACTAACTTACCTCCAAGATCTATGTATGATGTTATTCTTCCATTCATCTGCACTTTGAATGGATTGTCCTCTGTTTGGTCTCCAAGTCCTCTTTCCTTCAGAACTTGTACTAAGAAATCTCGCTCTCACTTTTCTTTAAGGAATACTATGTTCCTGTCTATTCCAAGCCTTTGCTGGAACTGCTACAATCTCCCAGGAACTTCAAAAGTGGTAGAGGGAATTACTCCCCTAGGGCTTTTTGGGCGAAACCCTAGCAGACTGAAAGTTGTCTATTCAAAGAAACATGCATTCATACAGCCATTATGCTATTATAAGCAAATTCTATGATAAGGGTACGTACCTTCGGTCCTACGTTTGAGAAGGCCTTTAGGGTCCAAACCCTTCTTGGAGTTCCCTTCTTTTGTTTTGTCCAGCAAAACAAACAATTCAAAGAACACATCAGTACATGGACAAAAACTTATAAAGAAACCATCTTCATGTTATAAAGAAAGGTAGTTAGTTATGAAATCCGAACAACCATTTACACATGAATTCAAAACATGAATATCATTAACATAAAGAAGATTCATTTCGGGAACCAAGACATGTGTTTCTTTTATTATAGACAAATAAAGTACATAAAAAGGAATATGTTCACCTGAGTCACCTTCAGCAGGCTCCAAGCAAAGCTTCCTTCTGAATTCGTTCCAGCCTCAAGCCTCTAACAAAACTCCTTCCATGACTCTCTCCATGATGTCATAAATGATGGACGAACATCAACACACAAGGAAACAAAGGTTTCTTGTACAAGGGGAAGTGCAGAAGGCACAAGGGACTTCAGACCTGGTCAAGGGAAAAATCTCAGCATAATAACCTTTCTCTCTATTCTCTCCTCCCTTAGGCCTTCCCTTTGAGGTCTTTTTATACCATCTCCAAAGTAGTTTTTTAGTTAGGAGTTGGTTGGGAACAGTTGGGCCACGGGCACTAACAAGTGATCAACAGGTAAAACCCACGATCTCCGCCCGAAAAGAAGGAATTTTATATTTTTTAAAGTGTTTTAATACATACACGCGGGTTGGATATACACAGACCCGCGTATACACGCATTTAACTCTGGGCAATGTCGCATATAAGGGATAAAACATTGTTTTTTAAATTTTAGGACCGGGTCTGGAAGGAGGGGTTTCCCTAGGCCATGAGTACACATCACAAACCATAAGAGTGGGATTCGGAGCTATAACAAAAAGTTCCTCCTACAATATTGTGTTGTAGTCTTTATCATTTATTCACATTTGAGTGAATCTCCATTTTCTTAAAGAAAACAAACATCGTTGTGTTTTCTTTATGCTTCTGTAGGCTCTTGTTCTTAGACTATCACTTACTTTCATCTTATCTCATGCCTTCTACTTATGAGATTCAAATATCCTGATCTCTTCTTTCTTCTGCAATCATTCTTGTATTCTGCACAATTCTGCTTTAATAAAAAAACTTAAACCTGGCTCTGATACCACAAATGACGCAGGGTTACCCCACTTACACCCACAGTATGCATATGCAATAAAAAATCATATTAGTCCCAGGGAATTAACTCCCTAAGGAGCTAAATCTTCATTTAGAATATGGTTAAGGCCCCTTTCTTACTCTCTGCAGAATAAATTCTAGACTAACCAAGTCTGAAGCTTAACCCATCTTTTCCTTCCTATAGGGACTCATTCACCCTCATAAACCTTATTTTAACCCTTAAGCCGCATATAATCAAACCCCACTTTCCTTTGTTAAATCAAACTTTACCACAAAACCCTCTATCGGTGCTTTCTTTCTATTATAAATAGGAATACACATAAACATGCATAAACTTACCTTTTGGCCTTTTTAAAGCCCTTGCATAGTTTACAATGTTTCCCTTTATCGTTGATCACAATCGGAGCTCTCGATGGTCACACTACACACTCCTTGCATCCCCGATGTGCCATAACCTTCAGGAACTCAAATTATTAGACCCACATATATAAATATCTTGGATCCGCCTTTTCCATTTTCCTCAGATCTCGACATTACACAGAAACCACACGGAACCCCGCTACAAAGCTTAAGGTCGGAACTCAAATGGAATTGAATCCGTGTCTATAAACTTTTAGGTCCACTCCTTCTCCTATCGCAATACTCCTCCACCGATCAATAACTACATGTTTGCGATGCGCTCACTCCGATGATCACATCGGTAATCACTCATTCACAAGGTTAGTTCACATATCAATATAACATTCCGATGCGACTTAATCTCCACCATTGATCTTCCACCATCAAATCGATGGCTGATGTCCTTTACTATTCACCAACTAGCTCGACAATCCTCCACCATGGATCTGCACTCAACGGATCCAACGGTCCACGATGACTTCGGGTGAACAAGTAGTACAAGGAATACTCACTCGATAAGGCGTTTCCTCTCTCCTCCTCACTGCTACGTGTCACTTGATGAGTGGCATCAGATGCGCACCCTTCAATACTCCTTAAGGGTTTGAGGTTGCCCAAAATACCACTTTTACTATTGCAAAACAATTTTCCCCACGAATTAACTCTCTACTATTTCACCATTACTGTCTGTCTATCTGAAAGATCCGACGGTTCCCGTTCCTTTCTACCTACGTTGTTGATCTTTTGCTTATCAATAGATTTACGCTTAAACCACAGTTTCTCTGCCATAATCTGTCTTTACATAGAACACTCATATATCGACTTATTTACTTAATATTGGATTTCCATCAATCCATTTAGTGATCGATTGTCGATCAACCATCTCGCCACACAAGACTATTTAGACAGTTTATAAAATACACACAATTTCGACACTGAAGAAACACTATTTCATATTATATACAGAACAATTACATCCTAAGGCATTTCAGCCTCCGTAATAGTTCTCCTCTCCACTACATTGTGGATACTCTATATCTACATAGTTTTTCTGTCTATCCCTCTATATTACTCTCTGTCTATTGAACATGGAGGTTCATAATATATAAGAAATATTGGATCAGATCATGAAAGGATCCGATCAATCCTCTAACAACCCCTAAATCTCTCTATATGTGTACATATGTGGAAGATTACATTTATTCAAGTCTTCGAGAGACTTTATCTATTCCATCAAACTAGCTCTGTTTTAATAGATTTCCCTCGTTTAGCTCCGATGGTCCACATCCTCCTTCTCGGGTTTTCTCTTTCCTTATGTTTCACGCTATTTTCAGCATTTTCTCTATGGATCGGATTTCTTCAAAGGTTCTCGTCCTTCCACCATTCTACTTCGCACTCTCTCCTGAGCTTGCCTTCTGCGAATTCTCACATCGCAGTCTCTTCAAAGATTCACTCTGATCATTCAATTGGATTAAGAAACCCACTATGATCCCTCTAAATCATTCTCATCCTCTGTGTATTTCTTCAAAACTCTGCGAGTGACCACTGTTACAGAACCTACGAATTCACACATAAATCAATCATTAAATACTCAATTCACACCCTTACACAGTTCTAGGATAAACCTCTATATAAACAAGTATAAACAACTGATTACATATCGAGACCCTCTATCTCACAGGCCTAATCTTCGATATCAGTGGCCTCCTCTCCTTTTTCCTCTCCCCGTAGGCTTACATTTATACCAGAAAGGTTTTGTTGAACTAATTCTGGTTCAAACTCTTAATATACTGAACTGACTCCCAAATGTCCTCTTTAGTTCCTTAAATCATGAAACTTACTTAAAAGTTATAATTGAGTTCTAACTCTCTTGTCATTATTAACTCCTCATGTCTTTTTTAATTTGAGAGCATATACAACATCCTCACAACATCTAGTTAATATTTATTCTACTCACTCAAAAGCCTAAATATTACATTAATTCATCACTTAGGAATCCAACTTCCTTAAAACAAATGACCCCCTATGTCTACTTAAATACAATGATTTTCTCTTATGTTGAATGCTCCTACATCAAAAACGAGTATTGAAATACCTAAATGGAACCCAAACTTACGGCATCAAATATACCAAAGTTCTAGACTTCCATTCTGTTGGTTATTCATATTTTGATTTTTATGTAGATAAAGAGAATGGAGTCTTTACTTCCAGCTATTTGATGAATCTTGGATCAACAGCCATCAGTTGGAGATCACACAAGCAATCTGTTCCTAGTGATTCTACCATCGAAGCCAAATACGTTGCATCAACTCAAGCCACTAAGGAAATCATTTGGCTTCAGAAACTACTTGAAGATTACCAAGAGAAACAAAAAGCTTCAACTCCTTTATTTGTTGACAACTCTTCTGCAATTCAATTGGCCAAGAATTCAAATTTTCTTGATGAAACCAAACATATCAACACCAAGTATCGTTTGATTCGACATTATGTAGAGGCCAAAACAATTCATCTGACACATTGTCCAACACCAAAACAAATTGGGACGTGAAAAGTTTGAAAAATTTAGATCTTTACTTGGTATGTCAAATTTCCCTTGAGATTAAGCGGGGAAATGTTGTAATCCCTCGGGATTTTTGTATAGTTAGGGATTTAGCTATAAATTAGGTATTTTTAATTACAATAGTTTTAAAGTATAAATGTAACCTTCATTGAATGAATTAAGATACAGATCACAACATTTGAATCAATGGAATTCTCTAGACTTCTTATCACTTCAAGGCTATTTGTTCCCTTGAGAAAATTATGGTACTGAACTCGATTCTTCATAATACGAAACACACATTATTCATAACTTAACACCCATACATTAATTAATTTTATTATTAACATGTAATTAACAACTTACAATATTTTTAAACATATCCATAAACATTATTATTTAGCACTAAATATCAATATATTAGTCAATAAAATATTTAATTTATATTAATACACATAATTATATGATCTTTGATAATTTAATTATTAACTCTACATGAGACACATTTTATATATTAACAAAAGTTTTTTTTTATGGTTTTATTGTCAACCATTTTTCCACTTTATCATTCCTATTTATATTCTACCTTGGTCTGATCAGTTTTCCACATTTTATATTACCCTGAAAATGAACCATAGCTAGTTAGAGATATGAAATTTAAAATCATAAAATGGACCATCTCTAGTTAGAGATGTGAAATCTAAAATCATAAACCTACACCTGAGGGAAAAAATTTAAATGACAAACCTACACGGAAGGGAAAAATTAAGAGAGGTTTGCATCTTTGAACGAACAAGAGAACCTATAGCTAAAAGGAAAACTGATCTTACCTTTCTGAAATGGTTCAGATATTCTTCCATCATTCCTACCTTTTCCAGAATTATCGCTCCCTCAAATCATAAAAATAAACACGTTTTCACCAGAGCCATCATAGCTCTTCTGCGCAATCAGATCAAATTAATTAGATTTGAACTCATTTTAATATCATAGAAAGATTTTTATTTACACACGACCCTGGCCAACCAAATCGATCCGATATTATGTACTGAAATTGATGCAGACTTGGCTTTAAAAGCGTTAAGAATCGAAGGAATGACCCGCAAGAACCAAACTCGATTTTTTTTAATATTTTCCAGCGCTATTCCCATTCAAAATTGATAAATAATTACTCATTGAACGATAATCCAATTAATAATAATAACTCCATGATTCGACTTACAACAACCATTTTAATTCTCCGGAATGAAAATGGAGCAGTTTTTTTTGTATCAAATAACTTAATTGGAACAGGGTATAAATCGAAATATATACGTGAGTCTGATAATTCCAGTACTGTCGTGCCTCATCAAGTAAGCTTTTTTTACGTCTCAAGCGATGTCCTCCCTTTCCCAGACCCCACATCCTCCCATCAACACGTTTCCTTACATTTTCACAGCTGAAAACGCTGAGATCAATCTAAACGTTGTTTCATTAAATAAGTTGTCCAGCAAATCGATTCCAGAATTCGAGCCTTTTTAATTCTGGAACGGTTTGTAAATCGTTAACTAAACCTAATGCAGATAACTCCAATGCAACCGTGCCACATTAAAGCGATTCTCCTGCATCTCATACGTCGTCTTCCCTTCCCCAAACCCCACAACCTCCCAGCGAAACACATCTTGACAATTTTCCACACGCTCTCACAGCTCGAAATAATGAAATTAATCTTAACGACGTCCCATTAACCGCACTCTCCAAGAAGTCGATACATTATGAAGCATTGCCACATCTCCACGTTATTCACTCACCGATCAAGCATGGGGCAAATTTTAACTCTCATTCTCTTGGAAACAATAATAAACAAAATCGATTAAGTAATTCTACTTCATTATATTTTAATAATTAAAAAAAAAAAAATTAAGTACCTGCTCCCTTTTCGATAAATCCTTCCTCCCATTAAACCATTCATTAAACATTGTCCTCCAAAAAGTCCTTGTTGTTAATCTATCGAATAAATTCAGTCATCATCAATCTTTTAAACAAAGGGAATAATTTTGCTATGACTCCCAAAAAAAAATAATGTAGGAGATATACCATGTCACACCGAATACGGCATTAAAGACCTTTTAGATATTAGACAAGACATTTTAGATAATACCAAAGAACAAATTAGACGAGACTGCTCCATTATCTTTAAAAAATCTAAACCTCCTCCTAAAAGTAACATAAGGAAGGAAGGTAAATGAAATTTTGAGTGATTGGAAATAGATGATATTGGGGAGCGAGGTCATAGGAGGGCGATTTTTGAGCTAGGGTTACAGTTTTACAAAGTTCGTTCTCCATGGAAGGCCATAAAGGAGGGAACTCCACTCCCTCCTACAAGTAGGTAGTGGCCAACAGAGGAAAAAACCAATAGAAGAGGACCAAGTTCCTTCAGCTGAAAGGTAAAACAACAGAGAAAAGGAGCAGGAGGGCTTTGAATCCGAGAAGAATAACAACTCTAAGGATAGCAAGGAAATGGACGAGGAACAGGGCACAAAAGGCAAAATCCAAGAGGGACCATGCAAACCCAAGACTACTATTACTCCTAGAGTTGTTTTGAATGATCCTTCTCTACAAGCGCATAGAGACCACATGCAGACTTATGCAATCATTTGTAAATTTATGGGTTTATGGCCCACTAAAAAAGCACTACAAACATAGATTAAATACCATTGGAAACCAAAAGGAAGCATAGAACTACATCTTGGGTCAAAGTGATTAACATTGAAGATAAGGACATAGTGTTTGAAGGAGGGCCCTACTTTTATGCAACAGTAGGCTTGTATATGTGACCTTGGATCATAAATTTTGTCCCAGAATGTGAAACTTTCACCTCGGACCCGGTATGGGTAAGACTCTACTGTATACCTTTGGATTACTCGCAATTGGAATCCCTATCTGCCATAGGAAATGGGTTAGGACGTTTTTTCAAAGCTTCTGAGGCTACCAGAAGGGGAAAATACAGATCCTTTGCAAGAATATGTGTGGAGATGAATCTTTCTGGAGCTCTGTCGGATGAGATAATATTGGAAGTATTTGATGAAAAATGGGTTCAAACTGTGGATTATGAGCACATCCCATTCAGATCTCATAAATGTCATGAACATGGGCATCTATTCAGAGATTGCCCTCTCAGTAAAACTGAAAACAATAGTAAAACCAACACCATGAAAGACACTGAAAGCTTTCATAAAGTGATCCAAAAAGGAAAAGGAAGCAAAAGGGGATCGAAGACACATCAAAATGATAAGCAACAAGCCAGTCAAAACATGTTTCAAGCACTAGAAGAGGAAGAGGGGATTACGAAAGCACATCAGACCAAGCGAGGCAGTCGAGGGAATGAGGAGAACAGAGAAGAGGATGAGCAAACACAAAACATTAATATACACAAAGAAGATATGATGGGTGACACGGAATTGGACATGGATCTAGAAATGACCCAGAGTGAGATGGAAATGGAAGATCACAAACTACAACAGATTCTCGAGAAAGAGAATCTAGATCTAGAAGGATTATTGAAACAAGGAACTTGCGAGGGAGTAGATTTGTTACCTCCAGAGGAGTTCAACAACTCTTCTTATGGAAAACTCAGACCATAGAGTGGGAAAAGCAAGGGAATCAAGAAAGGCAGGGCAGAAAAAAGCAGAACGAGCTTTTCATGGAATGTTGAAAGCTAATGATAGACTCAGGTAAGATGAATGACCTATCCAGCTACTCCTTTACAAATCTTTAATTATGAAGTTCACTTCTTGGAATATTAGAGGTTTAGGCAGCAAAAGAAAACAAAGATTACTTAGTAACATAATGAAACAAGCAGCACCGGATGTAATCTTCATCCAAGAAACTAAATGTTCCTTTCAGAAGATAAGAGATTCATAGTAAATGGCTCAATAAATTTGAGTTTCTGGAAGTCAAATCAGAAAATACAATGGGTGGCATTCTCACGCTTTGGAATCCCCCAAAAAATGACATTATAAATGCAGAAGCAACCAGGGATTATCTATCAGTGGTTATTCAACCAGTGGGAGATAAGGAAGTCTACCTGGTCATGAATGTGTATGGTCCCCAAAGAATGGATGGCAAACTCAAGCTTTTAGACTCCCTGCAGGAGCTCAGGTAAAGATATGCAAGTATGCCCTGGATCTTGCGGGGCAATTTCAATATGATCAAATCCTTGTTGTAGAAAAAAGGGGGCACAAGAGCTCTAAATAAAGATTCTTGTGCTTTCCAATCCTTCATAGGTAATATGAGGTTAGTGGATATTGTTATCGGTAATGGTATCTTTACTTGGAACAACAAAAGAGGAGGAGAGTCACAGGTAGCCTCCAAACTAGATAGATTCATCATCTCAGAGGATCTTATGTTCAAGAATAAGGACATAGTGGCCAGAGTTCTCCCCTTTGGGGGCTCTGATCACTGGCTAGTGCAACTGGAAATCCAAGGCATTAGCACTCCCAAGAATAGACCCTTCAGATTTGAAAACATCTGGCTTTCCCACCCAGATTTCGTCAGCAACATAGCCATCTGGTGGGCTGAAGAATTAAACTTGCAGGGCACAAGAATGTTCCTACTTCAAAAAATACTAAAACATATCAAACTCAGACTCAAGGAGTGGAACAAGAAGGAGTTTGGTAATATTTTTGAAGGAAAAAAATTTGTTGAAGGAAAATTGCAGGAACTCAACCAAGCCCTTATCAGGGAGGGTTTTGATAAAGAAAGAAATGAGCAGGCAACCAAATATCAACAAGAATGGGAGAACTTCTGTAAACAAGAGGAGGATTTTTGGAGGCAAAAATCCAGAGTACAGTGGCTAAAAGAAGGAGAACATAATACCAAATTTTTCCACAGATCCACTGTGGCAAACAGAACTCACAACAAGATTTCTTCTATCAAGGACAAAGGAGGTCATCTTCTTCATTCTCATGAAGAAATAGAAGCAGTGTTGGTTCAGCACTTTCGTAGTATTGCTCAAGAGTCCTGTTCAGATAGAGAACAATCCATTAGGGTTATATCAAGACATATACCTAAGCTGGTTTCCAAAGAGGACAATTTCAACCTTAATAGACCTGTGTCTGAAGAGGAGATCAGTGAGGTCCTCAAAGAAATGCAAAATGGAAAAGCACCATGTCCAGATGGTTTTAAAGTCGATTTCTTCAAAGCTTCTTGGAATATCGTTAAACTAGACGTTCTAAATGTAGTGGAAGACTCGAGAAGGGACAAAACCATTCTAAAGGCACTTAATACCACCTTTATTGCCCTAATCCCTAAACATGTTTTAACTCTAACTCCTGATAGGTTTAGACCCATTGCCTTGTGCAACGTTGTCTACAAGATTATATCCAAGGTTGTGGCTAATAGACTCAAACCTCTTCTTACCACCCTGGTGTCGGGGGAACAATCTCGATATGTGGAAGGTACGCAAATCCTCGATAACATAATTCAAGCTCGTGAGGTGGTGCACTCACTAACAACCAAGAAGAAAGCTGGAATGATCATGCATTTGGATATAGCCAAAGCTTATGATAAGCTGAAATGGAGCTATATCAGAAAAGTTCTCATGGTTTTTGGGTTTAACCACAATTGGATCAGATGGGTTATGTCCCTTGTAACTTCTCCTAGTTTTTCAAGTCTTGTCAATGGTTCTCCTTCAGGGATTTTTATTCCTTCAAGAGGACTCAGGCATGGAGATCCACTCTCTCCCTTTCTCTGCATTCTCATGATGGAAAGGTTGGGTAGATCTATCAATCATGCTAAAGAAGCTAGTACAGTCAAAGGTCTCCAATTTATGAAGATGGTCAAGCCATAACACATCAACAATTTGTGGATGATTCCATGCTGCAGGGCATCCCCACTATCAAAGAAGCTCTAGCTTAGAAGAAAATCCTGAGGGACTTTGCTATGGCTTCAGGTATGGAAGTTAATCCCTTCAAATCTAAGATTTTTTTCTTTAATACTCACATTGCTATTCCGAGAAATATTTCTAGAATTTTGGGCTTTCAAAGGGAGATCCTCCCTTCAAAATATTTGGGAGTCCCTCTTACGACCAAACCTTTTCACGAGAACATCTGGGAGCTAGTGATCAACAAAATGCAAGATAAGATCAGGAAATTGACTTTCAGATCTTTAAATTTGGCTAGAAGGTTGGTGCTAACCAAGGCTGTCCTTCAATCAATCCCTGTTTTTATGCTATCAACTCTCCTAGCTCCCAAAGGTGTTTTGTAGCAATTTAGAAACTTGCAAATAGAATTTCTTTGGGGCAAGGGGGAAGAAAAAAAGAAATGCGCCTTGGTGGCATGGGAGAAAATTTATAAACCCAAAAAATATGGAGGACTAGGTCTGGATGATCCTGAGATTTTAAGTAAGGCTTTAGGAGCTAAATTATGGTGGCGATGGGTTAAAGACCCTGAGGCTCAATGGGCAAAGATATGGAAAGAAAAATATGCACATAGGTGGAAAAACAATGATCTAATAAGAATGTCAGGATACAACAAGGGCTCTCACATCTGGAATAAAGCCTGGAATAACAGGGGCTTAGTCCAAGGAAACAACTTTTGGGAAATCAGAGAAGGAAACCTGGTCCTATTCTGGGAGGACAGATGGCAACAAGAACCTAGTTTGTTAAAGGAAGACTTGAGGGTTCTCAAGGAGGATATAGATACTAAAGGTTTATATAAAGTTAAAGAATTTTGGGTCCAAACCAATAGCATTAAAAAATGGAGAACTTGGAGGAACTTCGATTTCAGAGATGAAAGTCCCCTAAAGGCTAAAGCAAAAACTCTAAAAAACAGGTTACAACAAAGGAAGATTTTGAAATCAGGAGGGAAAAATTAGCTAAGATGGGGCAACAAAAATGAGGATACCTTTAATCTAAAAGAAGCAAAACTCATTCTCCTAGATCTTACCTAACAAGTTCCATATAAGACATGGCAAGACTTATGGAGACATTAAGGCTCGATTAAGATTAAACTCTTCATGTGGCTGGTTCAACATAAGAAAATCCTAACATGGGATAATATCAGGAAGAGGGGTGTCTTGGGCTTCCAGATGTCAGCTCTGTGAAGCCCAAGAGGAAACCATGGAGCACCTTCTCAACACTTGCAACTTCACCTCCAGTTTATGGGACTCTATTACCATTATTTTCCGACAGACTGACAAGGACAAAGGAAGCATCATCAACACTCTAAACAAATGGAGAAAAAACTATTTCAACAATGAAATTCTCAGCTCAGCATGGGCCATCATGCCAATCTTTATTATTTTGAATGTCTGGAAAGAAAGGAACAATAGAATCTTCAAGAATGTAAAGAGGCCATCCCAATGCCCTTTTACACAGATCTTAAAACAAATCAAGGAACGGTTTGCACTATTGTGAGAAATCTCCCCAAGAATCCTCCTTCGGCAGAGGATTTGAGAACTCTCGATGAACTGGGTTTGCAGGGACTTATACCTCAAGGATGGGATAGGAAAGTAACCTCCCTGGTTTTAGAGCAAGATTTCTGGCATCCTCCCCCCAAGGGTTTTTTGAAATTCAACATTGATGGGGCTTCAAAGGGCAACCCGGGCCCTGCGGGTTATGGAGGTGTGTTAAGGGATGAGAATGGAGGAGTACTGTTCATCTTCTACTGTCATTTAGGAAGAGCCACCAATAACATGGCGGAATTGATGGCTATGGAGCAGTGTTTAGACTTTCTGAAACAGGATAACCAGCAAAATGTGATTGTTGAGGCTGATTTTGAGTTAATCATAGATTCAGTCAAGAGAATCAGCTGGGGTACAAGGCTAGAAAAAGTCTCAAGAAATTGGCATTTGATCTAGAGCTTTCAATGGATTCAACAGCACCTCAAGAGCCTTTGTAGTGTCAGCTTTAAACATGTACGAAGATCGGCAAATAAACTAGCAGATCTTCTTGCCAATCAAGGAGTGATCAGCACAAAGAATAGGGTTTCTTTTGATTGGCAAGAAATTCCACAGAACAAGTTAAAAGCAAAATGTTATGACCAGGTAGATAAGGATAGGATTGTGTTTCACAGTAGGGCTATGGAGACTGAATCCAGTTGATTCAATGGATACTCAGTCGAGCAGCCCTAGTTCTTCGAAGAAAGAATGATAGGCGGGGGTTTCGTCCCTCTTAGATTTAGGCAGAGAAAATGAAACGATGGGTAGGATCTCGGGTACTCTTGGCCATCGCAATACTAGGGGTTTTTTGTCCAGGTCCGGAATCCCCGGTCAGGTGTGGTTCTCAGGCAATCGTGGCCCTCAAAAGCAGGGAATGGTATTGTCGATTTTGAAGCGATACCATACAGAGGACTACATGCGGTGATGGGGTCGACTAAAATACCACCCTGATCACGCACTAAAGTTCAGTCAAATTAGTCAGTGCGATATGATCCTGAGCCGTTGGATCAAGCAAAGGGATTCGACGGTCAAGATTGATCGAGCAGGTTATCAGTATTGTTGGCAGGATGCACTGTTATCGGGAAAACTAGTGTCCACTCAGAGATGATAGTCCCACTAAGATAGGTAGCTATCTTAGAAACAAACAAACCAAAGTTACTACTGTTTTCCTCTATGGGAGATAGATGAGAGAGAAGCAGGGAGTACCAATCTCAGTCTTTCACTGGTCTCCTTGTTTGTTTCCCCTCTCCTTTGATAGAGCTTTCACCACTCCTTTCTCACTTGTCCCACTTCAAAGAGCACCTGTAGAGTCAAAGCAAAAAAATAACATCAAAGCATAGAGATCTATAACCATAAACAATATAGGATCAGATGTACATTAACCATACAAGTGCATATACAAATACAAGATTTAGAGATATACAAGTATATGGAGGAAAACTCAAATAGCTTTATTGATAGAAGTAGTAGAAGAGAGGATTACAACCAAGTTGTCTGATCCAACATCATCCTCCAAGCATGAAAGCCCTCTTCACCTAATACAATGCAAGATCACCCAACAATACAATGTCTCAAAGAGAAACCAATAGCACTTCTTTACAAATTACAAAATTCCAGCCTCTGGATCTCTAGGATGAGGGATCCATATATAGATGCTTGCAGGAGAGTGAGTCAGCGTCTGGGATTTTGATTAGTGCCATTTCACTGATAGTTCTTAGTTCCACTTGGAGATTTCCTGGTCTCTTACTCATCCCTGGGCAAATTCAGAGAGGCAAGTGTCATATGAGCAATTTCTACAAGATTCTTTGAGTTTCCACCTAGCAAACTGCTTTTTCCATTTGTATGCTCTTGCTCATCACACCCTACAGAAGGGATTGTCAGTGTGCATCGCACCCTTTGTGTGTAGTAGGTGAGATGCATCGCACCCTAAGCATGGAGCAGTCTGTATGGTCCATTTTTTGACCAATTCTGAGTAGTTTTTTAGGGATAACTTCTGGGAAATGATGTAATCAGTTGACCTTGATCCTTTAGGGTCACAAACAACACTTTTATGGGTTTATTAGCCTTTGGTTTATGGAAATATGTGATTGGGGTTGCAGTGCCCAAATATGTCTATAACAATTGCGCCCTAAAGCATGAGGCCATAAATCTTCTGATGTCGGGTGAAATGCTTTATTATGAGGATCCGAGGTTTTTCCAACTTGGAGGTGACTTGTAATAAGATACAATACAATATATTATCTTCACAATATTTTCATGATATAGCTGAGGTGGGCTTTCCCATGCTCAGATTTATAAATTCATTTTCATGTATATTAAGGAAGGCAATCGTCTGTGTGGCAGACTGATGATTCTGGTAGAGCCATCATCCCTTAGTTTGGATGATTATCTGTGTAGCTATGATGTACATTTGATGTCTTTATTTTCCTAAAAATATCGTAGCTTGGATGGATGAAACTAGTTCTGGGCTCTTCAAACTCGTTCAATCTTTGCGTGAAGTACAAGTCGATCCATGTGAAAATATGTTCTGATGTCGAACATGGATAGACATCACCTGATTACCAGCCATTGATGTAAGTTGTTAACAAGTGTGAGAGGAATCACTGATAATGATGATGACCCTCAAGGTACTACAGTACAATTCATGTGGTGTGAATATATGAGTCGATGTCGAACACCACGTAAAATCTTTCGCTCGAAGGCCATTAATGTAAACCTGTCGCCGAAAGTGAGAAACTTGCCATTGAGGAATGCAAGCTTCAAAGTACTGAAAGGGTTGTTCTTAAGTCAACTTCTTGGATAATGAGCTCATGTTGACAAGAAGTGACCCGTCGTAGGAGGGCCTTGATGAATCCCACATCTACGACATGGAACGAAGCAAATGATTTTGTGGAGGTGAAAACAACCTTAACGCTCCATTCTTTCAGGACAACCACCTTGAACCTTGTATCTATGGGTTGGTTTATGAACTGAACATCTAACTTGCAAACATCCTAAGTGCCCTAGTGGTAGCTCAAATGACCTCATTAGATCAGCCCCTATACTTTGTGTTTACTATCTATCATTAGCTCAGCCTAAATTCCTAAACTTAGGTGCAAACTGTGAGTGCAAATCAAGCACAGTCTCATCGCTGAACCATCGCACTATCTCTCATTGGCAACCTGGATGCATCGCACCTCTCGTGTGTTGCAGGTGAGATGCATCCGTATTTCCCTATGTTACAGGTGCGATGATTGAGTAAGATTGTTTCTGCCTCCAGATTTTGGTTTTTTCTTCATTGTCTTTAGCTTTATTTAGTAGTTTTTCTATCTATGATCAGTATATCACTGTTGAAACCCTCTTCCTTTACATTATTCAGCCTCCATTGATAAAAAATTGTGAATGTTTTTTTATATATTTTTCATCATTTACAGTTCTCCTTTGCAAATAGTAGCTTAATCGAACTGTCACCTTTTGATTTGAAAGTGTCGCAACTGTCGTTTTCAGTGAGGAAAAAGAGTGTCGTAAAGCATTCCTCCTTTAGATAGTCGATTACAATTTTGCCATTGTATTTCATTTGAATTATTAGTATTTCAAGTGTCGAAAGCAGTTTTAAATTCAAAATCACAAAGCGTCATCTTAGTCTTCCTTTTGTTTTTGAAGAGAAAATTGTTAGTACTGTCGCTTTGAAAGAAGATAGTTTAGATTTGTACATAGTTTTCTTTTTGTCATTCTAATGTTAAGGAAATTGAAAAACAAATACATGCATGTGCATTTTCATTTAGACTACATGCGGAAATTGATTTAGAAAAAGTGCATCTAGTGTGTGCTCTCTTCTCTATGTTGAAAAAATTTTATTTCTCTTTCCTTAGTAGCTAAGATTTTCATTGCTAAAAGAACGTAAATGACTGTTTATCATCTTAGATTGCATATTTAGGAATTGTATATCTACATCACGGGGTGAACCTTAAAGGAAAAGTTCTTAAGAAAGATCAACTGTAAAATAAACCTCAATGAACATAAAAATGCTTTGGAACTTAACGCACAACATTTAGAATTCTAGGCTAGAGACATATTCTAGCATCGTAAAGCCTGGTAACTATCATTTTCATCGTAGGTTAGGTGATTCCTCCCCTTTGAGACAATAAGTGCCAGTACAGACTTGTGCTCCCATGTACCGTCGAGTATATATTGGGAGACCACAATAGGCTATATCCTTTATCCTTAGGAAGCCGTGTCTGTCACCCTATTGATCGCAATGCACTGAACACAAAATTCGGGAAGATTGACTGTCATATTGTTAAAAGTATTCTACAATTTTGCAATTGGTTTGGTAATCCATCTGTCTAGATTTCCAGAGTAGTCACTTTCATTCCTTTTTAGACTCCTTAAAAGAAAAGGTCCATCTGAGCACTTTCACTTCAAGCTCATTAAAAAATCGAAGGTGACTAGAGTTATATTTAGCTTTTTCTTGACTCTTAAAAATTGAAAAAGAAAGTTGTGTCAAAGCGTCATAAAATTTATTTCAATTGGAATAACATCACTGCTCCCTCGTTGGTCTTAGGTTGAGAAAATGGAGTCTACCAATTAAAGATTTCCCCTTGGGGGAAATGCTAGGCCTTTCTCCTGTTGGGGAGATGTTGGTGCTCCACACATGGCTACATTGTCCCTTCTAGGACTCACAATTGGCCTGCCAGTATATCTTTTCTTGACATCTGTTGTTCAAAACACCCTAAATCATCAACAATCAAATCAACAACCAGATGACATTGAAGTCTCTCCCCCACCTTCTACTTCATTTGTTTCTCCCACTCCTTCTTCCTCTTCGCTTGGTGAAAACACTAAAAACCAAGTAACTGAGAAGAAGAAGAAAGGGAAGGAGAAGAAGAAGAAGAAGCCAATGGCAAAAGGGAGCAACCATGCTTTTTCTGGCGAAAATCCACACACTGCACCTTCCAAACCTAAATATCGATGTGTCATTTGCAAGGGATACCACTATCATCGAGATTGTCCCAGCATCCAATAGATCATGAGGGTCTGGTCTCCCCGTTTGCACAATTTGATGTCTTCAACCTCTGACGATCATGTTGAGAGCACAACATCAATTAGTTAAAACGAAGTCAATGGAAGGAAAGGAAGATCTAAATTTCCTTGTAGACTGTGTCAAGGTGACCATGCCCTCCACTGTTATCCTTTCCTGGATGAAGCTAAAAGAGTCTTGGATAACCGTCCTACTTCACCGCAGCGACTTCCTCGTGGATACAAGAAACTCTTACCGAGTCAATCGCTAGTTGAAAATCTGACTGACACACCTTTGTTTTCAGTTGAAGCACCTATCATCAAAGATAAGCCCTCTGAGTCCACATCAGACCAAAGTCAACAGGTCGAGATGGCAGTCGACCCAGTCTTGTCTTCAGAAGGTCACCCTTCAGATGATACAATCACCAAAGAGAATGAGAACGACGTCGTTCAAATTCCTTTTGTTAACACAGAATCCGATGAACATGGGGGAAATCTACGCGTTCCTTTACCACAGGAAGGAAGTTCACCAGATATTCATACGGCCATTTACTCGATCCCTCCTCCAAGCAATCTAGTCGTTTCCATTGATTGGAATCTACTAGGGAGACCCTGCCTACCATCAAATGTACCATTCCAAATCATAGTGCAAACTTACAGAATGATCATGGTTGGTACTATCATAGATGAAGGGGCTTCTGTGAGTATCGTTTCTTCAACTTCATGGAAAGCGCTTGGTTTGCCATCGCTTCTACCTGAGATTCGAAATCTATCATGCTTCAATAAAGGAACCAGTCGACCGTTCTAGATCCTTCCAAATTTGCCTATAACTTTGAGAAGGAAAATTGTTCATTTGAAGGTAATGGTTGTCCAAGTACCTCTAGATTACAATCTACTCCTTGGTTGTGACTACATTTACAACATGGGAGCTATTATTTCCTCACTCTTTCAAGTGATGTGTTTTCTGCATGAAGGCAGAGTGGTCCAACTAGTTGACCAGCTTTCATTCCTTGGTTCAAACAAAGCTACTATTCAAATGCCATCCCTAACTGGTCTTTTTTCAGAAGGAATGTCTCATCAATCTCAAATCCATCCACCTGATGAGCGGTCCACCACCCTGAAGGAAACTTCAAGCTCCATTTGTAATTTATAAAGAAAACAACAATAACAAAACAAACAAACTATTCGCTCCCCAGTGGAGTCACCATTTTGTTATCGGGAAAACTAGTGTCCACTCAGAGCTACTAGTTCCACTAAGACGGGTAGCTATCTTAGAAACAAACAAGCCAAAGTTACTAGTGTTTTCCTTTACGGGAGATAAATGAGAGAGAAGGAGGGAGTACCAACCTCAGTCTTTCACTGGTCTCCTTGCTTGTTTCCCCTCTCCTTTAATAGAGCTTTCACCACTCCTTTCTCACTTGTCCCGCTTCAAAGAGCATCTGTAGATTCAAAGCAGCAAAATACCATTAAAGAATAGAGATCTATAACCATACACAATATAGGATCAGATGTACATTAACCATACAAATGCATATACAAATACAAGATTCATAGATATACAAGTATATGGAGGAAAACGCAAATAGCTTTATTGATAGAAGTAGTGGAAGAGAGGATTACAACCAAGCTGTCTGATCCAGCATCATCCTCCCAGCATGAAAGCCCTGTTCACCTCATACAAAGCAAGATCACCCAATAATACAATGTCTCAAAGAGAAACCAACAACACTTATTTACAAATTACAAAATTCCAACCTCTTGGATCTCTATGATGAGGGATCCATATATAGATGTTTGTAGGAGAGTGAGTCAGCTTCTGGGATTTTGATTAGTGTCATTTCACTGATAGTTCTTTGTCCCACTTGGAGATTTCATGATCTCTTACTCATCCCTAGGTGAATTCAGAGAGGCAAGTGTCATATGAGCAGTTTCTAGAAGATTTTTTGAGTTTCCACCTAGAAAACTGCTTCTGCCATTTGTCTGCTCTCACTCATCACACCCTACAGAAGGGATTTTCAGTATGCATCACACCCTTTGTGTGTAGGAGGTGAGATGAATCGCACCCTCACAATGGAGCAGTCTGTATGGTCTAATTTTGACCAGTTCAGAGTAGTTTTTAAGGGAAAACTTCTGGGAAATGATGTAATGAGTTGACCTTGATCCTTTAGGGTCTGAAACAAAAATTTTAGGGATTTAGAAGCCCTTGGTTTATGGACATATGTGATTGGGGTTGCAGTGCCCAAATATGTCTATAATATGCGCTAATGGTTAGTGATATCGGTCGGCATGATTTAATCCTCAGCCGTAGGATCAGGGGAAGCATTTCGACGGTCGGCATTGATAGTGCAGGTTATTGGTCTGAGTTGGTGGGATTAACAGCTACAGCAATCTACCTTCAGTCCACTCTTAGAATGGAAAACTGCGCTCAAAGTAGTTTCCAGGTGATCGCATGGATACTGAGTAGTAAATGGTATTGGAGTTCTGTAAGCGATCCCATTAGACTTCCAACACATGGTAGTGGAGGGGTAAGAGATACCGCCCTCTATCGCACACTAACTTTCATTCAACTTGGCAGCGCAATATTGCTTCAGACCATTGGATCTAGCCACTAGATCGATGATCATAAACAACCATGCTATTTTGTGGGGCCAAGTCTTTCTCTCCACGTGTTTTATTGGATTTTTTTGGTGTGAGAAGTATGGAGGATGGCAACTGTTTGCCTTTCCAGGTGGTGTGGTAAGGAAGTTACCGGTGCTTTTCCTGTGGCTAGAGAATCATTTGTCTAACTTTTTATGTAGTTTGAAATTTTAGTAACAACTATTGTTGGGGGGGGGGGCGAGCTTGTCAATGACAGGATGCCCTTGGGTTGTGCTTTGAGTCCATCAATTTCGATGATTTTTGTAAGAGTCCATGAGTCATGTATATTTTGTAACATTATTTTGGAAGTAATGAAATAGTACGATTGTATCTTGCTTCAGCAAAAAAAAACATAAGGAAGGAAGAATGTGAAGCCTTAAAATCATTAAAATCAAACCCTAACATTGTTGTGATAAAAGAAGACAAGGTAGGGGCTATCATTATAATGAATAGAAGAGACTATAATGAAAATATGATATACCCTTTAAACAATAGTGGTTGCTATAAAAAAATAAACAAAAATCGTTTAAGAAAAATGCTAAGGAAGTTTGCAACTCTGTCAAAGCCTATACTGTCCATGAAAACAAAAAATTGATAGATAGTTGTCTTTATACTGCTAAAATTTATGGTGTGCCAAATGTACACAAAGAAGGGATTCCTTTTAGACCCATAGTGAATATTATTGGTGGACCTAGTTATCCTCTTTCCAAATACCTCACCAAAAAACTGAAACCCTTCGCTGGTAACACTGAATCATTTGTCAAAGACTCCAACCATTTCATCAATGAGATTAAGAATGTCAAGCTTGAAAAAAATGACATTATTATTAGTTTTTATGTCATATCACTATACAAAAACATTCCCATTGAAGGAGCCATGGAGTAAATTAACTGATCCAAACACATCTAAACTAATTGAATTAGCCTCAGATCTAATTTCTTTAGCTTCGTGCTTGACATTTATGAATAAACATGCGAAGTAGCAATGGGTTCTCCTTTATCACCCATTATTGCTAATTTATTCATGGAATATTTCAAATCCAAAGCCTTAGAATATAACTCCCTTAAAAACTAATTTGTGGAAAAGGTTTGTGGACAAAACCTTCATCATTTGGCCCCATGGGTGTGAAGCATTAGAAACTTTCAAAAACCATCAGAATATCCTTTCTTCATCCATAAAATTCACCATGGAAGTAGAAGTCAATAATAGCTCCCCTTTTCTTGACATCATCATCACTAGAAATGATGATGGCTCCTTATCCCAACACATATATCAAAACAATATCTTAATGCCATCTCTCATAATCATCCCACCCAAAAATTAGGGATTCCAAGAACTCTTATGACAAGAGCTGTAAGGATTTCTTATAAATAACACTTAGAAATGGAGAAAGTACATCTCATGAATGTGTTCCTGAAAAATGGATACAAAATACATCAAGCTATCAAGGCTATTAAAAATGAAAATGAAGAAACTTATCATAAAAAAGAACAAGAATGATTTTGTTGGCAAAGTAAACCTTCCTTAAATCCTTGGAACCACAGACAAGATTGCTCACATACTAAAGAGAAACAATATTTTAACCAGCTTTGAACCTTTAAATACCATTTGGAATTGTCTCGAGTCTGTTAAAGATCCCGTTGACCCTAAATGTCAGAAAGGCGTTTACTTAATTCCATGTTTTTGTGGGGTTGCCTATATTTTTGAGATTGGTCGATCTATCAAAACTAGAATCCAAGAATATTCTTTCGACATTAAAAATAATCATTCGAAAAAAATCTTCTCTTGCAGAACACTCCAGTAAAACTAAACTGCAAATTTGTATCGAAAAAGCTAGCATCCTTGCCAAAATTGAGCACTACTTCGACAAAAGATTTAGAGAGGCCATAGAAATTAGTAAACATTTCAAAAACCTAAATAGGGATGAAGGATGGAGTATTAGTAAAAATTTGATTCCTACTTTGACATCTAAAAAATTATCTTCCCAACCCCCTCACCTTATCTCTCCCAATAATAATAAAAAAAGTCTCACATTGATTTACTATTTAATATTATTCTTTATAATTCAAAACACACATTATTCATAACTTAACACTCATGCATTAATTAGTTTTATTATTAACATTTAACTAACAACTTACCATATTTTTAAGCATATCCATAAGCATTATTTACCATTAAATATTAATATATTAATCAATCAAATATTTAATCTATATTAATACACATAATTATATGATCTTTGATAATATTTAATCAATATTAATACACATAAGTATATGATCTTTGATAGTTTAATCAATAACACCATATAACACACATTTTATATATTAGCAAAATCCTTATTTTATTGTTTTTATTGTCAACCATTTTATCCACCTTATCATTCCTATTTATATTCTACCTTGGTCAGATCAGTTTTCCACATTTTATATTATCCTGAAGATGAACCGTAGTTGTGGGTTTGAAACGTCGATTATCTAACTAAAATTATGTGATGGATCTTGAAAACCATTTGAAACAATATTACAAGTGCAGAAATATGAAATCTAAATTCAGTAAGCCAATTGAAATTTATAAATATCTAGATTTATGATTCAAGAAAGAGTTCCACAACAAAGAAGGTGGAAAGTGGATTACCTATGAAGGCATTTGTAGTCGTCACATGAAAAGCTTATTGTTTAACTTTGTTACTACAGTGGGCACAACTTATTGTCATAGGTCTGTGGAGACAATGTGTGTTATTGATGCTGTTGCAATTGGTGTGGAGATAATGTGTTTTGTTGTGCTGAGTGAAAAAAGAGAGGCATTGTTCATTTTGCATCAGGTGAATCACATGTATTGTAATCCAATTCTAGTAACGTAGAGGCAGCGGTAGTGACGGGTGTCAAGTGGTACAGAGCACATGCAAAAAGCCATGTGTTGGTATAATAGTGAAGATATATATTTTGAAGCCAGGAAAACCAAAATGAAATAAGCCATGCCAAATATCATAGAAGTTAATACTGTAAATTAATGTTAGCAGTTGTTGTAGAATCTAATTCCAAGGACCTCTTAGGTGTTAAAACCATCCCTCCAAGTGTCCTAGTTCAGTTTCACTTAGTCTAGTTTAAGTCGAGTTTCACTCCAGTCATTTAGTACTGATGTTTCCAATGTAATATTATTTAAGTGATTTGTAATGCTAAGAAGAGAAATCCTTTGTTCCACGTTTTGTTCCCTTCAATTTGTGTCATGTATCGAAGCTTAGCCCCCATCAGACTCCTTGAGAGCAACAAAAAAGAAGATAATCTAGTTTGCATAAGAGTCCTTGTAAGAGAAGCAACATGAGAAAAGTGTGAGAAGCAAAGAGAATAGGAAATCCTGCATAAGACTCTTTGATAGAGTAGCGGAAGTTTGAAGAAGCCTACTACAAAGAAGCAGAGCGAGAGAGAGCGTAAGACTCTTGGAGAGAACAATGGAAGATTGAATAAGCCTATTTGCAAAGTTTGAAGAAACTTGAAGAATCATGCCAAGAAGCAACAAAGACAAAGTCAGTTATGAAGAAGAAGGTTGAACTACATCCACGGTAACGCATCGGAAAGGTTAATCCACCTATGTTATTAACGCAGCACATCTGTTCAAAAGAAGCATCAAGTGTTACTAATGCAATTGAAAAGTTTTAATAGTCGCGCTAGTTTCATTTCCTTACAGTGGTTCCCATCCAACGTAATCTTTATTCACCACATAGAGCATTACCCATGATATTAAAAAAAAGAGTTGCACCAAGTCATGCAGAAACAGGTATAGCCATCAAAGTTTAATGAAATCCAAACGAGCCTCCTCGAATCCTTTAAGAAGATCAATAAATAGTATTTCAATGTATTCATCCTCTAATATCATTGTATTTTTATTAAGGCTCATGTTTAATGAGTTTCAAAGTTTCGAAGTTTTTAGAAGGTTCTTTTATTTAAAAAAAAGGAGTGTTTTTTGGTTAATGATTTGTATTAAAAAGTTGCTTATTGTATTAAAAATGGAGCTATCATATGGGACTCTTTTAAAGATTTAAAAAAGAGTTTTTTTTTTTAAAGGTTTTGTTCAAAAGTCTTGAGAGTATTTAAATATTGTAAATATTTGTGAAAGCCTTTGAGAAAGTATTGTATTTTAAAATTTTGTAGACCCATTTTTTCTAAATTTGTGTAGCAAAGAAGTTTGTCACTATCTTTGAAGTTTGATTTCTTTGTTGAGCCGCATTCCATCAATGTCCAAATGGGAAGAGCCAAGACACTTACCGTATTTTTAGAAGCTGAGACAACCAAGGAGGCCTGGGATACCTTTGAGAGGAGTTTTGGTTTAAAGGGGAGCATTAAAGTTGAAGATGAAGGTGGATCTATAGCATTAGATCTACAACAAGATGAAAGGTTTGTTGAGTCACATTGTGCTAAGCCATAAGTGAATGATGTTTATGAATAAGTCCAAGAATCAAGAGAGAAGGAGCACATAGATGCTCGCGAACCCCACTGTGCACAACAACAAGTGGATGAGTAATAGGTAAATCCAGCAACATAGCTTTCTAATGAAATTTTCGTTAATCCAACAACAGAGCTTGCCGAGGAAAGTTTGGTGAATCCAACAATAGAGCTTGTTGAGGACAAAGAAGCTTCCATTGGAGCAGTCAATTCTATGGTGAATTCAACAATTAATATTTCTTATGTAAAATTTGATGAATAATTGTTGGCTAATGATGAATGGTTGCAGGTGATGCAACATAAATCTCATATAGACATGATGCTATTCAGTGAGAAAAGCCCACTTGATTCAGTGGAATACAAACTGTTTGCAACAACACAAGTTAGTAAAGAAGTTGAAGAGAGAGAGAGATAGAAACAGAGGAAGAGGTAAATAAGGAAGCCCACAAAGAGAAAAAAGAGTTAAAGGCACAAGTAGAGTTGGAATTGCAATAGAAGGAAGCTCTCATTATAGAGCAGAAGGAAAAAAACCAATGTGGTTCTGTAAATATTTTTAATTCTAACATTTATTTCTAATGTGTACGTACACAACATAATTATGAGGAAGAGTTAAATTTCGTTGAAGCGTGGCTTACAACAGCATGACTTGAAAAAGCGTGCATAGAAGCTACAGAAATGAATGCTGAAGACAGCATGCATGATGAAGAAATTAATGAAATTTTCAGGTCTTGGAGTCTTGAAGAGATGGAATTGTATTATGGTCCTATGTTGCAGCAGATTGATGATGAAAAGTGCAATACAAAAGATAATATGTGGCAGTAGCCCGCATACAAGTTGTTTTTTGAAGAAGTCCAACACATGCTTAGACAACCTGGAATGATGGAAGACCTGCACCAACAACTGAAGAAAATGAAATTTGAATTCTTCAACAATAATAAAATGCATAAACAATTTAGAGGCTATACGATCTGGAAAAAGAGGAGAAGAAAAGTAAAGTCAATTTTTTAAATTGTGAGCCTAGCTGAGACATAGACCAACAAGCATCTTAGTTACATTTTTGTGTGTTTTTAATTAAGGGGGAATGTTGGAGAATCTAATTCCAACCACTTGTTAGTTGTCAAAACTGTCCCTCCAAGTGTCCTAGTTCAGTTTCATTACAGTCATTTGTTCTTGATGTTTCCAATCTAATATTATTCAAGTGATTTGTAATATTGAGAAGAGAAATCCTCTGCTCCATGTTTTGTTCCCTTCAATTTTTGTCAGCATTAGTCTACACTCGTGAATATATATGACTAAAAAAATGCGCATAATATATGCTTTGCCTTGGGAAGAGACCAAATAAGACTACGAAGTGACAATCTATGCATATTTAATGACAACATGGAATACTAACCATCTTAGAGAACTAAAACTAATGTTAACAACATCATTTCGATTACTATAGTCCCAATTGTGATTGCCACAGGGACTAATAATATGGATCTATTTTTATATGACATATTTTTTTAGTCTAAATTATATGCCTTAGTTTTTTATTAAGTTAATATTATTTATTACTATTGAGTTAAGTATTGTTTTTGTTAATATTTTTGAATTATCTAATCCTAACCTTTTCATTACTTTTATAAATTTAAATTTCAAATTTATTAAAATATTATAATTTTTAGATGAATAAAAAAAGTGATTAAGCTTTAGCATTCACCACTTATTACTACCACTAAATTTAATACGAAATTCTGATAAATTTATTTTAGCAAATTTATACTTGAAATTCTATTGCTTTATTACGTAATAACATTAATTTAAATTCAATAGTAAAATAAAAGATATATAGGAAATTCTTTATTATCAATTTTTTCTAGTGTTTTCGCTGGCGCTCTCTCCATGTCCTTACACAGGAGGAAGGGATATCCTTCACTTCTTCCTATAGTAACCATTTTTGGGTGTCTACCAACATCAACAATCGGTGCTCAAAGCATTTCAATTTTCCATGGAAAGGAGCAAACATGAATGCTTTAGATTGTTGCCTCAAATGATAGTCTAAGATTCCATCATTTTTCTCTATCATGGATTCAAAAGATATGTAGAAAGACAAATTAAAAGTAGTGTTTCGTTTCCCTGGAAAGGAACCAAGTATGATTATGTTGATATTAATGATGAAATGTATGAATGGAGTGAAGGTTCAGCTGAACCTTAGATTAGGAGTTTGTTCCTGATCTTTAGGGTGTTGTTTCAACATCTCTAATTGTGTGTGAATTATATATTTCTCATGTAATGATTGTAATGGTAGAGCGTGTTCTGTAGAGGCAGTCTCTAGGTGGTTTTCCACACCTGTGAGTTGCCCAGGTTCAATTAATTTGATTCTTCTATTTTTAGCATGGTATCAGAGCTACACAGCTGAGGACTGCCTATAGCCTTCAGTGGAGGAGTCTGCCTATAGCCTTCAGTGGAGGAGTTATAGTGAAGGTTGGGAGGAATATTTATATTCCTGGGAGGCAGATCTGGGAGGTGCAGTTTTTAAGGGCAATTCGATGTCGATTAGTGCGGGATCCAGCGCCTAATTTTTTTTGATACAGTCCTGCCTTACGCATTTTTATTTCTGACAACGACATGGATCTAGTGTAGTCGAAGGGTGTTTATTCTACCATGTGAGAAGAGTACGCATGGGCATATGTAGCGAGAATCGTCAATTTCTCAGTAGTGACGAGAAATTCCATTGCTACGGACCGATCTTGTGATGCTTCAGTGGAGACACACAGGAGGCTGAGTGGTGTGGATAGGTGCTTCTAAAATCCCCCTTTGTAGATGACCACAAAGTAGGGCAAGTTTGCAAGGAGCCGTGCACCATTGCATCTACAACAAATTGGGTGAGTGACATATCGACGACTTGCAAGGAGACTGGTAGCAGCAACACCGGCAATATAATTCGTTATACGTATGAAATCCAAGTCACAAATAACTGTAAATCATGTAATGCTAAGAATGTAAGTTTGAAGGTCAGCTTTTCTAGTGCTTCTCCATTACCTGAAACAGTGTATCCTAAGCCCATCCCAACAGGCACTGAGGTTCCTTTTCACTATCATACCACAAACCATAATACTAATGTTGCTAGAGTCGTGGCTTCCGGTGCCTCCTTTGTCACTTGTCAAACAAGGAAGGCATAGAAAGTCCATAGGTATCTCTATATCTATATTTGGGGCTAAATTGTTGTCTTTAATGAATTGGAGTTGAGTTTATGTTTAAAATTAAAATTTTAATTAATTTTTTTTAAATTAAAAGCTTTTTAATTTAATTCTTTAATTAAAGAAATGGGGGCTCATTTTTCACTAAATTGGGTGAATTTTTTAGAGGAATTTGGTGTGATATTATAAAAAGGATACGGGCTTAGTTTTATTTGAATTTTTCATTGACAAAAAGGAATTGGCATTTGTAGTAATTTTTAAGATTCGAGGTTGATTTTTTAAGTTGTTGGGGTTGAAGTTTTTTCGTTCAAGCAACAACATACCTCAATGAGAATAACAAGTTGGATGGATCCAATTATTTCAATTGGAAATTTAAGTTGCAGACCATGCTTCAGGTAATTGTGAATAATTATGAGTTGAAGGTGAATGTGCTTGCAAGAGGAACAACAAAAAAAATCCAAGACTAGGATAATGAGGAAACTAAGGCGAGAATTCTCCTGAAATTTTCTGTCAGAGATTGCATTATTCCCCATATCCATGATTACAAGACTGCACTAGAAATCTGGAAGATTTTCAAGGATCTCTATGAGATCAAGAACACCAATCGATTTTTTTTCTTGAAGAGAAAGTTTCTCTCCATCAATATGGAGGAGAATGAGATATTTGTAGCATTTATTTTGTGGATCAAGGAGCTCAAGAACAAGCTGGGTGACATCGATGAAGCTGTGTCAGATACCAATTTGGTCACCATTACCATGAATAGTATGACTGTCGAGTACTAGGTGTTCATCACGGGTTTGAATGCAGGAGAAAAATCCTTGTGTTTAAAGAATTAACAGGGATCCTCATACAAGAGGAGGAAAGGTAGCTGACTGATAAACCTAAAAGTTCAGATCTCACCTTAATGGCAAAGAAGAAACCCTTCAGAGGAAAGCCAAATGCAACACACAAGAGAAGTGTGGCCCCATAGAGAAAGATGATCCCACCTCAAGGTACATATTTCAATAGAAATGACTCTGCAACCAAATGTTCTTATTGTGGCAGAACTGGCCATATAGCTAGATATTGCATGAAGAGGAAGTATGATGAATGCCGGAAGAGACATAAACAACATGCATGTCATTTTACTGATGAGGAACATAGTGAGAACCTCAGATTGTTCATATATGATTCTGCGTTTTCGGCTAAGGATGATGAAGCAGATATCTAGTTTGTGGACTCAAGTGCATCCATCCACATGACAGGGAATAAACAGTGGTTTGAAGAATTCAAAGAGACTAGGAGTGGAGCAAACATCTATATTGGTGATGATAGAGGGTACCAATCAAAGGTTATGGTAATATTCTTGTTCTTTTCCCTGATGGAAATATTACACATATTCATAATGTAATGTATGTACCCAAGATAAAAAGAATTGGATCTTTCTCTCTATCATAACTAATCAGAATCTCAAGTCATAATTTTATAAATCATATTGTGTTATTAAAAACCTGTTGGATCGTATGAAGCCTATTGCATCAGGTATTTGTGTGGGTGTACTGTACAAGCTAAATTTCAAAACCGCACCACATCAGGCATTGCCATCGTCTGCCATGACTATAGTGGACTTATGGGATCAGATGTTCGACCAAATTAACCTCAATGATCTACAACTATTACAAAAAAGAGGTATGGTCGAAGGTCTTCCTATTTTAAAGCATGTGCATATTGATTGTGATGCATGTGCACTTGAAAAGATGCACAAAGATGAATTTCCTATGAATTCAGATAGAAGCAGGAGAGATATGCTCGAGTTGGCACACATAGATTTATGTGGGCCTATGCAGACAAGATCATTAGGTGGTGCATACTATTTTTTACTATTTATTAATGACTATACTAGATTTACTTGGGTGTATTTCCTCAAGAATAAGAGCCATACTTTTGAATAGTTCAAGGAGTTGAGAAGTATGGTTGAAAAGAAGATAGGTAAATGCATCAGGATTCTCTAATTAGATCAAGGGGGAGAGTACAAGAAAGATTGTGTCCTCAAATATTGCAAAGATTATGGGATACAACAACAATTTACAATACTCCACACTCTGCAACAGAACGGGGTTGCGAAGAGGAAGAATAGAACCCTTGTGGAGTGTGCTCGCAGTATGTTAAAAGGTAAGAATATTTCTAATGGTTTTTGGGCTGAAGAGATTAATATTGTAGTATATCTAAAGAATAGGAGTCCAACAAGAAGTTTATATTTCAAAACTCCTTTTGAAGCTTTATTTGGCTATAAGCCTGTTGTTAATCATTTGAGAACTTTTGGTTCTAAATGATTTTTTCATGTCCCAAAGGAAGACATAAAGAAACTGGATTCAAAGACCATCAAATGTATTTTTGTTTTCTATTATACATAATTTAAGGCTTACAAACTATTTAATCCCTTTACTCGTAAAGTTTTTGCAAGCAGAGATGCAGTGTTTCATGAGCACTTAACGATGGAAGCCATGAGATTGCTAATGAAGAATGGCACGTGCCCTTGCTGGTGGAAGAAGGAAGTGATGAATCAGGTGACAACAATGAGCAACAACATCAACAATAGTAACAAGGGGAAGAAGATGATGTAGTTGTCAAGCCAAGTCCACAAAAGGATGATCAGACAAGGTTTGAAGCTACCCCGCGCCTCTTAGGAGTTTAGGTAGGAAAGTTCATTTTCTAGAAAGATATCGGGAAAATGCTTTCATAACTAGTATAATGAATGTTGTTTAACCCTATATTTATAAAGTATCCAACCAATATAGTGAATGGATGGATGCTATGGAAGAGGAATATGAGTCAATCCTCAAAAGAAAAAATCTTGGGATTTAGTTAAACTACCTGAAGGCAAACAACCCATAGGATGCAAATGGATGTATAAGCCTGCATCTAAAGCAAATGGGAACATAGATAAATATAAAGCTAGGTTGTTTTAAAAGGCATATTTGTAGTAAGAAGGCATAGATTATGATGAAACATTTTTCCCTGTAGCTAAACTAAACACAATTAGAATGATAATTGCTTTAGCTACAAAATACCATTGGATGATTCACCAGCTAGATGTTAAATCTGATTTTTTAAATGGGAACTTAAAAGAAGAAGTCTACTTAGTGCAACCTGAGGGTTTTGTCAAACAGGGTAAAAAACATTTAGTCTACAGGTTGAAGAAAGCGTTGTATGGAATAAAATAGGCAACGAGGTCATGGTAAGAAAAATTTAATTCATTTTTCCAGCATCATGGTTATAAAAGAAGTAAAAATGGCCCTAATATTTATACCATGTTTGATAAAGTGGGAAGGATTGTTTTGATTTATTTATATGTAGATGATCTAATCATTATGGGGAATGTTGATAATCTCATTAAAGAAGTCAAGGAGCGGATATTACAAGTATTTTAGATGAAAGACCTTGGAGAGCTACATTACTGTTTGGATTCAGAAGTCTAGAGGGATTCCGGACAAACTTTTCTGTCATAGAGTAAGTATGTCAGGAGCTTACTGGAAAAGCTCATAATGGTTCAGTGAAAAGCTGTAGCAATACCTTTATAGTAGAATATAAAACTTCATAATGATGATGGATCTAAGGAGGCAGATGCGACTTTATATAGACAGCTGGTTGGGAGTCTAATCTATTTGACTACAACTAGGCCAGATTTGGCTTATGCAGTAAGTGCATTGAGCCTATTTCTGTCAAAGCCCCTTGAGAGTCATTGGGCTGTAGCAAAAGGTGTTTTAAGATATCTCTAGGGAACCTTGGATTTTGGTATTGTTTATCCTGATTCATGTGATGTTAAATTGACATGTTTTTCAGACTCTGATGGGGCTGTAAATGTAGATGATAGAGAATCCATAAAATGCTATGCATTTAGCATTGGATTTGGGGTCATTACATGGAGCAACAAAAGGTAGAACATGGTATCCTTGTCTTTTGTGGAAGTTGAATATCAAGTTATGTGTGCAGCAACATGTGAAGCAGTTTGGTTGAGAATACTTCTCCTTGATGTTGGAGAAGAACAAAAGGTTGCAACAATGATCAAATGTGACAACTAGAGCTCCATAAAAATTGCAAATAATCCATTATTCCATAAGAACACAAATCATATCGATAGACAGTTTCATTCTATCCTGGAGAAAGTTTAGTCAAAAGAAATCCATATTGAGTATTGTAATATTTGTGACTATGTTGCTCATATTTTTACCAAATGTCTTGGTAGAATCAAGTTTTAATTGTTTAGGGAAGTGTTGATATTAATGATGAAATGTATTAATGGAGTGATGATTCAATCGAACCTTAGATTAGGAGTTTGTTCATGATTTCTAGGGTGTTGTTTCAAATTCCCTAATTGTGTGTGAATTATATATTTCTCATGTAATGATTGTAATAGAAGAGTGTGTTCTGTAGAGGCACTCTCTAGGTAGTGTTCCACACCTATGAGCTACCCAAGTTCAATTAATTTGATTCTTTTGTTTTTAAGAAATTAAAACCTCTTCAATTCAAACATGAATGCTCAGGATTGTTTCCTTAGATGATAGTCAAAGCGTCTATCATTTTTATCTATCATGTATTCAAAGGATCTCCAGAAGGAAAAATTAAAAGTATAGTTTCTTTAAGGAATTTTTTTAGACGGATAGAGAGATTTTAAGAGGTATGACAATCATTAATTTTAATTATTTTGATGTTTTGGAAAACCATAAAAACTTTATTACTTCTTCAAATAATATTCTACATGCTAAATATAATACAGAACTTGCAAGTTTCTCTTAAGGTTGATTAGAATGAAGAAAATCCAAAGGTTGGTTAAATTCAGCAAGGTATTGAATATCTAAAGCATCATTGAGTAATGTATGATTTAATAATATGTCTTTGGTTAAAGGAGTTCAAACTATGGATTGAAGCATAATGGGATTACTTTCTGATGAACGTTAGGACTATTCATCCCACTACAAAATGTTTCATCACTTTATGGTCAACTTTGATTAGGTTTGATAGAGACTGATAACGTGCATCTCATGGTTAAGGGAAGTACAATATTATCCATGTAATTATTGCATCATAACAAATTACTAACACTGAATCTAGTCATAAAAACTATAAAATATGAGAATTGTATCATCATATTAATAATTAATTGAGATTAGTTTCATTAATAGAAACTCATTTATTTGGCGAATATTTTCAATTTTATTTTTTAAGTTTTATACATGTATTTATCTATATTTATATGGTAGTAGACATAGGTGACGAGGCTACATTTGTTTGGGCTAAGCCATTTGATATAAATACTTCTTTATATTTTCTCATGTGTTTCACTGTGAAAAAAAGATGATAAATCAAATAATTTTGAGATATAATGAATATATTTAAACAAAATTTTTAGATAATAGGGAAAAAAATTTCATTATAAATTCTAAGTTGAGTTTGGGTACTTTTCATCTTCCTATCAAAAGGAATAAAGAATGAATAGTATACTAACACTCATGGTATTCCTTCTTAGTGAAATAAATCAGAGAACACACCGAACAACATAAATTCCTCTATGGCCCTTAGAGATACCTTTCATATACCCTTCGTAGTAGGTGTAACATCCTTTAAATTAACTTAACATTTCCTATAAATTTAGTGTTTTAGTTTTAATACACGAAAATACACATATTTGAGGTCTATGCACATATAGCATCATGATTCACTCTTTTCTCAAAAACCAAAAAGGAAAATTGAAATTCTCTTATCATTGTTCTTAGCTTAAATCTCAGTTCTTTCTTTTCACAATCATAAAAGTTCCCTTCAAAACTGCTATCTAACTCAAGCTAAATTTGTCCTTGTGTTAAATACTTTGTTTCAATTTTTATTTTTATTTTTGCAACACTTACTATAAAAATCTATTTTCTTGGAGTATTTATTCCATCGACCCTTAGATATATATATATATATATATATATATATATATATATATATATGTATATATATATATATATAGATAATTACCAATATTTCTCGTTATATGCACTACAAGGTTTTGGTTACCCTAGTAGACATATTTGTATTCTTACCATGGCACAATATAATAATTTTGACTTTAATAAGGGTAGCTATATATATATATATATATATATATATATATATATATATATATCTAGTTTGTGTAGCCATGTCTGTTAACTTTATTTGACTTTCATACTAGTAAGGTTATTATATATCTTTCCCGAAGTTTCTAATTCTTTTGATAACACAATGTGTGGAAACTTGAGCCGACAAAGAGGCATCACTACCCTTGGGTCCATGTGAATTTCATACTGAGGGAAGTATAGCCACATGCCACACCACCTCTTGACATGTATTCACATCGATGGTCTGCTTGTCATATGTTTTGTTATACAATATTTTGTCACAATCCCAATCTCGTGTCCTGAAGTGTTGCACTTTCTGTCATTAATGCTGCAAGTGTCGCAAAGTGATAAAAGTTGTCGCAAACAATGTATTCACCATTAAACATGTTTGGAACATCCCTAAAGAAATGCAAGAAAAAATTCCTTGAAATCATTCTAAAGAACATGTCAAAAACCTCGTTTTGCAAGCTTAGCACTACTTTTAGTAGCCAAGTCTATGTTGGAAACCTTTTACATAACTAGTGACTAGTGATGCCAGCGTTAATTTTACCAGGAAAATCCATGTTGGTCCTCTTCAGGCATTTTTCCCAAAATGAAGGAGAATCTTCTCTTACTAGAAGCCTCAAGAATGACGAGATGGTTACAAGTGAATGAATATTGGAATGAGACCTTCCATTCCTAGTCCTTTATCCTACTTTCATGGATCTTTCCCTTGAGATGTGGAACTTATCACTCCTTTCATGGATCCTCAACTCCCTCTACCTCACTATAAATGAGACCCCTACTATCTAGTAAAGGTTGGATACTGATTGGTTTCCTTCCTAGTGTTGAATGATGCCCTATTGTTGCCTATTTTTCTAAGGAGAAAGGAGTGCTTGAAGGTTAACGCTAGGACTTGGAGACTCACCTAAAGGAGGCTTCCAACATCAAGGCTTAATTGGTTTTAATGCTACCATTAGCATCTATTAATAATTCATTATGTATTTTCTTTCCATAAATGTGTCAATTATTGCTCATTTAGTGTAATACTCCTTGATCTATTACATGGTTTATATTGGAATGAATTTTTCTATGTATGCGTTTATTGTCTCCACGTGATCATCGTTGTAGGTATTCATTGAGAATGGTGAAGAGGAGATTGAGATTGAAAATGAAAGAATGAAGGATGACACGAATGGATGTTAGCATCAAAGTGAGATAGGTCATCTATCCTCTGTGTTTTCTGGTATAAACTAGGAAAGTTTACATTTATTTGTCTCTGTTTGTTGCTAGATCCTCCCATAGGACTACAGGGATTGTTTCTATCTACGGAAAGGGTTTCCTACACAATAAAAGGGCAACTTTGTTGGGGACCTTATAACCCATCAAACCTCCTTTTATGATTGGTCTTTTTTATTAGTTTGGCCAACCTCCTAGTGATCTATAAGTTAGGTTCATTATGGGTCTGCATTCTGAGTCATATGTTTTTTAGAGTGTCAAGTTTTCATTTATCTCTGTGTTTATTGTCATTTTCAAGTATTTCTCACCCAGTGTATTTTATCTATAGACATGTGCGCTATGAATGCTGATTTTACCCAGTACTATCATGCTTGTACCTCTATCTCACACTGTCTGCCTGCGCTGGTCCATGAAAATCAATAATTTTTAAGGTTTCTACCAGAAAGTTCTAGTGTGTCTTGATCTCTGAAGTGTCCTCCTACTCTGTGTGCATAAAATTTTCCCTTACTTTTGTTGATTTATTATTGGTTTTCAAAATTCCATCCGATTGTTTGAAGTAGTAAAAGTGAATTTTGGTTGAGTGTTTAGTTCTTTGGGTCGACTAAATTTACTATTTGCTACTTATATGTGTGCATTGTAGTGTTTTCTTCTCAAATATGTACAAAAAGAACCCATTTAAGATTGTGTATGACAAATAATCTCGACAATATAGATGGCTGTTAAAAATTGTAGATCTGCAGCAACTGATAGAAGCAAAGCTTGCCAAAGTTTGGATCTATGCCACAATCATAGTTTAGCAAAAAGAAAGAGTAATAACTCCAATCATCCAATGGAAACCATATATGTAAAGAATAATTTTATTATAACACCGATTAAGAGAACATAAAATGTTTTACCAGTCCCCCTCTATAGGATGGGTTCCTAGCTATCCTCAAATGTCTTCAGCTTGTGTAGAGTCTCTCTCCTCGATAATGTGAAAATTGAGAAAAAATATGGTGTGCGACAATGAAAATAATTCGAGTTACAACAATGAATGCAACAATGAAAATAATCAAAAGTGAATAATGAATGGAAAACCCTTCTATTTATAACAAAATATTGAGTTATCCACGAATAATGAGCAATAATAAAATATGATTGATCCCATTCTTGGAATAACCACCAGGAATATTTTATTATATTTGTTTAGGAGGGAAAAAGTAATTAAACTTTTATTTAGAAATAATAAACAAATAAATGATTTATTTATCATCTCAAGGAGTTAGTTAAGGAATAATAAACAAATAAGGATTTATTTGTTTATTTTCATGACTGGGTCAAATTTGACAAGGAATAATAATAAAACAATGGTTTAGTTAATTAATCCTAGAAGAAAATCAAGTAAATAGTGATTATTTAATTATTCTTCATGGGTTTAACTATATATTACTTAACAAAGTTTGTTTATTAGGTAATTTCTCACAAAGAAAGAAATTTTACTATGGTAAAATTGGCTTTAAATGGTGTACCTCGATCCATCTAGTAAATTAGGCTAGATGATTAATATTTTGGTGATAAAAGATTGCCCCCCAATGTACGAGTGTTATAAGAAAAACGTATGATTGAAGTACATTGCAAAGACACAATCACTATACAACACAGGGGAGTCAAAGAGAGAGAGAGAGAGAGAGAGAGAGAGAGACCAATGAAGTTGAATTTGAAAGAGGATAGAGACATAGGGGGTGAGACTAATGAAAGTCTCCTTTTATGTTGTTGTACTGGACCTCAATGAGGTGGGGGAGGCATACCCATACCCAAGAAGATGACTTACTAAAAAAATACTGGTTTGCCCAAAAATATAAAACTGAGCAATGAAGTACATGTTGAATGGTACATGACATGTTGGCATAACAGAGCCAGAAAATAATACAATGTGTCCCATATACATAATGCACCTGGAAAAAACATGAGCTAGGACTAAATACAATAATATCTGAGTACATGAGATACAAAGCCCCTTCCCTCAAAAAATGGGTGGGAGTGATGGTAGAAAAACCAGAGAAGCCCTGCGGAACAAGGAAGGGCTCTGAAAAACCGAATGGATCATTTGGAGGAGATGTGCGTGCTATGAACACTGCGATCGGTAGGAACCAAGCCCATTAGCTCTATGGAACTACATCTGAGGCTGTAGCATAGTATGTATGCATTCGGGCATGTGGGGCGATACATGAAGGGCCATCCCCTCACGAGGTCTAAAATGTCTCACACGCACTCGAGAATCACTCGTACAATATGCTCCATCACTGGACCATCAAGTGTATGGATCACGAACATGAAATTACCAAGTCAAAGGGCGATAATCATACCCTTTGCTTGATCCAAGGCACTAAATAATAATGGAAGCTAGAACTAAGATATACCGCCCTCTAGGTCATTCTTCTCGAATAAATGAGCCGATGTCGATAGAATAGGGCCTGTGATAGATGAGGCAATGAGGATCCTCAACTAAAGCACGAGGGAAGATAGTAATATGACTAATGGAATGACACTAGAGATAATGGGGAAATGGGATTGAGGGACAAACAGACGACTACCATTGTCTGAGCATAAAGTGCATGGTTGACTTGGTACCAATTTACTCGACTCTTGAGGGATGGGGATAGTATGACTACAGCCCAAAATGGGAAACACATGACGGAAGGTATGAAAATATGGATGGAATACTGTGACATGAGATGATTGGACATGAAATAGATTCCAAGAATACAAGGGTGGTTGATCGTGGATGCTTTGAACAAGGGTGACTTGATGACGCTACCACACAGACTAGGCCCAGTGGGGACCATGAAAACATGAGAAAATGATGGTTACTCATGATGAAAGTTGACAAATGGTATGACAAGTACTAATAGGAGGTGGACCTCAAAGTACAAGTGTTGCTTTATGATGAAATTTGGTTTTGATAGGTGACAAAATGACCTTGCCTAGAAAAATATTTTCCTAGTGAAGTGTCAATTCATCAAAAATTAAGGAAGACCTGTTATAGAGCTTGGTGAGAGCTTTCCAATGGTGTTGATGGTTTTTCAAACTGAGCTATGGTCTAGTCATAATGGGTGATAGAAAAATTGGGGATTTTTCTATGAAAGGATGTTTTCCCTCCAATCTGGATTCATTTTCTAAGTGAGCTATAGTGAATTTGGAGAGGAGGAAAGGGCCCTAAATGTTGTGGAGATCGTAGCGAAAAAACCAACCATCTAAATTAGGATCTGCGACTTTAAGGTAGTTGGCCTTACTCATTTGTTCAATTTCAATGGTTTATTTCCTCATTTTTGGCACCTAGCAGCTCCCTGAGAGACCCCTGCTCTTGCTCACAGTCGCATCGAACGTTCTTAACCCATAAGTGTGATCTAGCTCATAGGGAAAAACTAGAAACATGTGAGTTCACACTTTCTGGGCTAAAAACTACGATTTGGTGCTGGAGAAAGAGTTAGTCTGCTGCCCTGGTAGGTGTTGTAAGTTGATCAGTGTAGACCATTGTTTTCATTTCTGAACTGACAAGACATGTGGTTTTTTGTAGATATGGCAGAGTTGGAAATCAACTGGTGCAAACGAGACTTGGATGCTCTTTGATCTGAAATCCAGGGGGATCAAGTGGTTTGTTGGCTTAGTGGGTCCTAACCGAGGTTTAAAGTTAAGTTCTCCAAACAAATCCCTACACTACTTGCCCTTTCGACATCAACCCTCGAAGCAAAGACTAAAATCTCACCCGAAGATATATGGGGGGATGCTGGAACCAAGTTTCCGCAAGTAGAGATTAGTATGATTTTGTTTATGCCCTAAACCTTCCTTCATGTAGATCGATAATTCCTTAGCGCCTATCGATATAACTTCCCTTAATCAGATTCTACACCTTCGCAAATGTTCATGATTGTCTTTCACGGACCCTAAACTGGTGAATCAACCACTTACGTGCCTCTATGATTACTCCTAATTCCGTATTTACCCAAATCGGCTTAAGTGTTCAATAAATTTAACATACATCAAGATATCCTTTGTGTAAATAGTTAATATTACTTGCGGTCATATGACAATATAAATCATGTAAAATTGTGCATCAATACAGTATTAATTCATAAACCCATCCTTCATCATAACATAATAGCGCATTCATTCATAATAGAAGGAAACAGATAAACATGGGATTTTTTTGAATAATCTTCTTTATTAATACTTCAGTTCTTCTTACAGAATCAATACTTCCCTCCGCACTCAGCTGCAAGGGTCTACACACTCAGGTGCAAACTCTACTCTAGGTCGTTGTGCACAAAGCTACAAAGCCTCTATTCCACTCTAAGACTTTTTCTCTCTTCCTTCTACTAACCCATTACATTCATCTTCATTGATATCTATTTTCTATTGCCTTAGACTCTCTAAGACTCCCCTTTTTATGCAATCCCATGGTCCACAGACAATGGGTAGATATACTAAATCCAACATGACTTACATAAAAGAATGGTAAAACCCTTTATGAAACTTTACTCTCTATGCACTCCACAACCAAATCTTGCAGAGACTTTACATTCTTTACAACAAAACCTGGGCTTTTACCCCAAAATTTACCCTAGCAGGCCCTGTCCCAATAGGCCCCCAACACAAATATCGTGACTCAGCCCCGAGTCACTCTGTTGGTGCAGAGATATTACTGTGGACACCTTCCAACTAAACTTCTGCTACTAATACCTCAGCCACACTCTGCGTGGCTACCTCTTTGATATGCTCCACCAACTACTTTGTTGTTGGCCTTGCACTGCCTTCCTTTATCTTCTATTGTGTTCTCTATAGGCTTCCCAACTTTTCCTTAATGGTGGCAGAGATAATATAGGCTACATCCACCGAAGGCCCTAATCTTCCCTTGAGGACTGCCTCTTTCATTTGCACTGCCTCCACCTATTTGCACAACTATTTTGCCTCATGGAGCTTGGCCAGTCACTATGATATAGCGACGGTGGACACCGTCACTCTTTCTTCATCATACTGTTGCTGCAATTCACAGGCTTCCATGTTCAACCTCTGCAAGTTAGGATCTTCCTAGAGCGTCGTTACTACCTCCATGGACTGCTCAAATAGCATGGTGCAATCCCTCACTATAGCGTTTATTAGTGCGACTCCATCCTTTGCAGCCGCTTCATGCTGTTCTCTAAGCTCTGGTGGAGTTGAAGGCTATGACTTCAAATCGAGCTCTATTATATTTAGGTTCAATTCCAATTGAACCTTTGCCACTTCCATCTTCACATTGTGCACACCTGCAACCAAATTTCTAGTCTTCGCGTCCACTGGTGCTTCCTCTAGGATATGCAGTTCAGGGACTGTCCTGCATGCCTTGGCCACTACGACGACAGTTTATTTATTTTACGCCTGAACCTTCTTCCATGCTTCCAGAACTTGTTGTCTTCTCCATGAACATCTTTTCATTGTTGAAATTGTACTCGCTGATCATGCTCATTGCGTGCTACTCTTGGGAATTAATATTTGTGATCACACATGCTTGCAGTGTGTGAAGGAACTCACTCAGGAACGTGACCAAGTTGAGACCCACATTCTTGAAAGTTCTGAAAATAACCTTGTCAGTGGCCGCCTCCGCACTCAAAGCTCCATCAAGTAGTGTGACTGCCTAGAGATCCATTGACCAAACCATATCCACTTCTTAAGTGGTCCCAGGTGCCAAACTGGTTGATGTAGCGCTGCTCTGTCATGCACCTGCCCAGCGTCTAGTTGTTTGGATCTACAAATTGTACAGAGTTGTCTGTATGGTGACCAGTGCTTGCCTTTACTACTACTCAAACTGCTGCAGCAGTTCTGCTATTTTATCCTGCACCTTATCACCAATATCATCCAAGTCACCCTCTGTTAAAGTAACTGGAAATAGCGATGATTTAGAGGCTTTTGTCTTCATCCATGCTCCTTCCTTTTCTTACTCCCTATACTGCTTGACTTAGAAGGGAGTGCTCTCTTGCTAATTTATTCCGCCCTCATTTGACCTCTCTTCTTCCTCCATTTGGGGTGAAGGATAATTATGACTTCGGTTGGAGCCGTGCTCCTCTTGTTCTGCCTATTCCTTTGCAGTGAACTCCACTTCTACCTAGGTCTTCTCCTCGGTTTATTTCTTCCTCTTATCAGCCAATAGCTAAACCTTCTACCTGATCGGTTCCTTTTTCTTTTCCTTCGCGGACTTGCTAGTCCCATCGGCCTCATCGGATGCACACATGCTATTCCGCTGGCTAGCACTTGATGACCTCTGTAATAGCGTTATCAGTGGCTAGATAGTGTAAGTCATACCATTTCTACTCGGGGTCCTCGCGCACCCAAATGTAGATATGATGGAAGTCCTCTTTGAACTATGCGTACCCCGAGAGTTGCTCAAACACAGTTGGTGACAACCACAGTTTTGGGTTGATGGCCATGGGAATACTCTCCTCCATTAGTACCCAAAATACTTTTATTTCTGTTACATGCGTAGCCTCTTTTGTGGCTGAAAGAGATGTGAAATTTGCTACTTCTCATAAATCCTTCTCGAGACGAGGAAATTGGCTATCCTCTAGCAAATCCCACATGACCAAAACAATTGAGAGCAACAACCACGAATAGTGAAAGGTCTTACTATCAGTCTGTGCCTCTCTGTAGTTCACAAGGATCTCACTACACAGGTAGCAAGCCCAATTGAACTGTAAGCCCTCCACGCACTAAGTTGTTAATGAAACCACTGTTTCCGACACCTCGTCCGCGCGACACTTTCTCATCACCTTTCCAACCAAAATTTGTGTCGTAATCTTGACCATGGGGTCAGTAACACTGGTAATTGAATACCCACATATCTTTTTGACGAGTTTAAACTTGTCCTTCATTTTCTTAGTGAGTTCATGCTCACTCTTCTTTATGACAAATGCCTTGGTCAGATTCAGTCCAAAGTGTGGTAACAATGTGATCCTGTGGATCATAATATCTGTGATAGGGATCGACTCATTTAACCACAAGCATCCATCATGCACCAGGCATAATATTTGCTTAATGACAATCAGGTTGATGTTTGACCAATGATGGTGCGGGACCCATAAAAGGTTCAACAACCCTGACTTGTTGACTTCGTGAATCCATTCCATCAGCTCCAACATGGGGACACCAGACTCCTTGTAGAAAAACCTATGCATGAAGGTTTCGGCAGCAAGGTGGCATAATCACTAGTGGTTTGCCAAATCCCAGTACTTGAGCTTCAAGTGCGGGACCCATGCTAAGCGTGAACCATCAAAGGTGGTATTCTACGGCAACAGGAGTGTGTTGAGGGAGAACTGTCTAGCATCTAGGTCCTTCATGACCTTCACCTTGTCCTTTCATAGAGGGACATACTCTGGTAGTTTATATATAGGGTCCAACCCCTCAATATCTATGTCTTCTACACCCTCCTCCACTTCTAGATCTACCACCTTCCCCTTCTCCTTCGTGCTCAACTTTTCTTTCCTTTGTGCCCGGGTAGCTGCATGCTTTCACAGTGACTCATGCACTGACATCGACTTCATTTTTTTTTCCTTCTTCGGCTCGGGTACTTCTCTCATCATCATAGGCTTCAGCCGAGGCAAAATTGATGCCATAGGCACTTATGTTGGAACCTCCATACTCACAATTTAGGGGCAGCTCCCTCAGACGCAACAGTCTCTCCAGCGCTTGCAATTTCTTCGGGACATAGTCTTGACATGATGCCATGGATAACTTCTATTTGACTCGGAATATTGATCGAACATGGGGCTTGCAAGAAAATCCTGAAAGAACCCACAGTTCATGTGCAACAGACAACACAACTCATAAACTATCATAATGCAAAGTGTTTCTCGTTGGATGGATACCTGTAATTTATAGGCGAATTCGAATTCAAATTCAACGATTCCCCCCAAAATTTGCCCATAAATGCGAGATTGGTGGCAGATTTCAAATATTTCAGTCTTGATTGTAGCCTTAAATGCCTTAAATTCCAGCTGCTTGCTCCTCTTAATCATATTCTAGCAGACAAATATTGAACAGTGACAGTAATGGTCACTTTTTGGTTGCACTACGTGGTCTCCCCTTCTATAGTGCAACTCCCTTCAAACTTTTATTGGTACTGTGACACCCTCCTATTTCACACAGACCCCCTGTTGTGCAACTTTACAACCTGCGCACTGTAGTTTATAGTTCTGCGCCTCCCTACATCTGCCTGGAGTGCTAAGATTGTGCTACCATCATGTAGTGATAACATCAAATCCCTGGTGTATGGCTTCAATTACCTTCCATTGGCTTCCATTCAACTTTCTTGGAAATGGATCTCCATTCAATTTCACAAGCTTGAAGGTGCGCAGTTTGATGTGCCCATCGTGCCAAGCTTTTTCGTGTTCCTTCTAAACCTACTAATGGAATCTAGCCTAGAATATATCTTCCTTGAGCTCTGTCAGCTACAGGAGCCACTCTTCTAAGGTTCTGTGGTCTGCCATTCCTTTGAATGCTGCTATATGTAGACTAGGCATGATATACTACATAGGCATCACAACATCTACACCATACACCAATCTAAACGGTTTCTGACGAGTAAGCTTCTTACAAGTCATTATATAGGCCCATAACACAGTTGGTACATGCACGTCCCAATCATTCCTCTATGCATCGAAAATCTTTGCTAGCACATTCTCCAATATCTTACTAAATTCCTCAACTATACCATTAGCCTGAGGATGATACGGTGTACTCTTCAGGTGATAAACTTGGAATTCCTCTTTTAGCACAGTGATTGTTTCATTAAGGAAGTGCATATCTTGATCGCTCATTAAAATCTTTGGACAACCAAACCTCGTCAACACATACTCAAATAGAAATTTTGTTATTGTTGCCCTTGTATAGTCCTTTACAGGCTGTGCCTCCGCCCATCTAGTCAAATACTTGGTCGCAGTGATGATATACCGCACACTCGCCTTCTTTCCGAGAGGTTGAATCGGTCCAACAAAGTCAACTACCCATTTCTCAAATGGCTGCAATGATACCTGTGGATTCAAAGGTAGCTCATCCCTCTGTGATGGCCTGTTAGTTCTGTAACATGCATCACACACCCTACAATATGCTTTGGAATCCTTATGCAATGTTGGCCACCATAATCCAGCGCGTAAAATATTCTGCGTCATTGCTTTTCTTGCATAATGGCCTCTCGCAGCTCCTCCATAAGCTTCAACTAAGACATTGTTTCATTCAAAATAAGGTACATAGCGTCCTAGTATATCATCTGATCCCATCTTATACAAGTGACCTACAATAATAGAAAAATATGTTGTGCGCAACACCTGTTCCTTCTTCTATAGACTTGTGTATCCCTGTGGAGCCATTCTTGTAGTCAGGAAATGGATAATGTCTGCAAAGTGATTGTTGGCTACGCACACTACAAATACTTGCATGTTTGGCAACTCATCCTCTAAATTTGTAGGCTCCTCTCCTATTTCGATGCGCGACAGATGATCTGGCCCTCCATTCAATCGTCTCTACTTCACAATTACTTGGAAATCATACTCTTGAAACAACAACAACCATCTTCATATTCCCCCCCCAACACAGGTTTGTTTACTAGGTACTTTAATGTAGAATGGTCTATATACATATTAAAGTGTCCACCTAGCAAATAATGCCTGAACTTCTGGAGTGCATACACCATAGCCAACCCTTCACACTCTATCGCTGAATAATTCTTTTCAGCCTTTGACAACTTCTTACTTGTAAACACTATCGGGTGATCCAATTCTCCTTCACCATCCTGAGTCAGCATTGCTCCCAATGTGATACATGACGTAGCCATATGCACATGAAATTCCTTCTTCCAATCTGGGAAGATTAGGATCGGCACCATAACCATTTTTTCCTTTAATACATCCAGACTTTACTGACATTCTTCATCCCAACAGAATGTAGCGTCCTTCCTCAATTATTTTTCCATCGGTGCGATGATCTAAGCATAGCTATTGGTGAGCTTTCGATATTATCGAGTATGACCCAGCATTGCACGTAGCTGTTTAACACTCCTTTGCACCTCCAAATAGATTATGACCAGATCTTAGAAAGGTCCACCATTAAGCCTTGCTTGCACACTAAATGACCCAACAAGATTCCGAAAGGGATGCAAAATAAGCACTTCTTCAAGTTTAGCACGATCTAATACCTCTGGCACATATCCAACATCAAGAACAAACTATTTACATGGCATTTTACTGGTCCAAACACTATCCAATCATGAAAATATACCTCCAAAAACATGTGAATGAACTCTTTGAACGCTGCAATGAAAATGCGCAAGAATATTTATGACACATTGTTAAGTCGAAAAAGCATTACCGTATACTAAAAGCATCCCCACTCAGTTGCGAAGGTAGCCTTACTTGGGGAAAATTTTAAGGATGGAAAAGTATATTAAAGTTTAAAAACAATGGCAAATCTCACTAGTCACTAATATAGATACTATAAAATGTTTGTTGATGTATCTGTAAAATTATTCAAATTTATAGTGATTTTACATATACTCTCTATATAATGTTGGCGACTTTTGAGGTAAAATAATTTTATATTGTAAAAATTGGGCGAATCATTTTTATAAAATATAGAAATTGGAAAATATATTTTTTGGAAAAATCATGAAAAATTAGCCCATCTGCGAATATTAGCCCCTAAAATTTTCCATGTGACTCTTACTCCTATCTTTTTGTACGATCTTTATTTGATGGTATCCAGAGAAACCATCAGTGAATGAATATGCTTCATGTCTGCCAACATTATCCAATACCTCATCTGTGAAAAGAGTTGGAAAAGGATCATGAACGCAAGCATCGTTCAGCTTCATGAGATCTACGAAAATCCTTATTTCATCCTTTTGCTTCTTTTCCTAAAATACCATTAGACTCACCCAATTTGATTCCTCCACTTGTTCAATAGTATCTGCTGCTAGCATCTTGTCCAACTCTAAGTGAACATTTTCCTTGTTCATGGGATTAAGGCAATATGGCCTCTGCTTAACAGGCTTCGTGTTTGGTTTCAAATTTATTTTCATCACTCCCAAATTACCTATGATGCATTGTAAGTTTGAAAACTTTGTGGGAAAAAAATCATGATATTCACGGAGCAAATCAGCGACGTTATCCATCGTAGCACACCCTAATAGTCCCCTATATTCGCAAACTTTGGCACTGCCTCTGTGCCAATGTTCACTTGTCTAGTTTTCAGCGGCATGGTGATATCTGGATTCTCTATCTGTGGCCCCTAAACTTCAAGATGACATTCTACCTCTAAGATATTAATGTTCCTTGGATCCTTGTCTTCCTCTTTAGTAGTCACATTGTAGCACTCTAATGCATGGTGCAGCTAGGTGGTCCAATTTGGTTGAATCAGATCCAAGCGATCCTGTGGGATTTTGAAGATCGATGCCTTGACCTCCTACAATGCTTCATCAATGAATTCCAACACATCTTCAAAGTTGAATGTCATTAATAATCCCTGTCTAAAAATATCCCACTTGTCGGTGCCATGATAGAGCTCTGTTTCTAGGTACCAATTCATTGGTATTACATCTAATGTGTGACAGAACAAATGCACGCACTCTGGTTGCGGCTTTGCTCCATAAGCATTAGTCCAGTTTTCTAGGTGATTGCGCGAGTCACTCCTCCCATCATATTTCCTTGTTAGTCACACTTTTGGGTGGCCAAACTGCAAGCCCATCATCCTTCTGTATTCACGCCATCCATCAAAAATGTTTCTATGCGTACCCCACCATATTACAGGCATAGCACACAGTGCCAAATCCAAGGCTTGGAAGCGTTGCTTCTCAGGCACGTGTCTTTCCAATGCATCCAAAAATTTATCTATTTTAGTGAGACCATCATAATAAGGAAAACTCCTTACCTCTGATGATACACAGTGCAGTGATTTAGTCATCATGGTACAATGTAGTGTAGATACTTCATGTGACCTATTCTGTGAGTGTTCCAACTCCTTGTCTGAACCTGATGTACATGAAATTTCGGGGTCCCATGCAATCCATCCATCTAATGTTAGATTCACCCAATTTTGGTCTCATGCTGTTATTTTCTAGACCTGGTCCAAATCATCGTCACTTTCATAATCACAGACTGGTTCCATATAATGCGGTCCTTCTGCAGGGTCCACAGGTACTACTAAGTGAAGGGATTTCCTCTCAAATGACATTGTCTGCTTCTTCCAATTGATTACCCCATTCACGTCAATAGCCCAATCAATCCTAAGGAGTGTGGGGTATGGATTGTTGTCATCGAAAATCTCTATCACTTTGAAATCACCCAATGCGCTCGCACCTTCAATGTCTAGTATCACTCCCTGCAATCTTCCCATGGGGATAATCTTTCGTTGATTTTCCATTCTCAATTGAATCAGAGAACACTGCAGTGCAGGCCTCCCCATACTCTCCCATGTCTGTTTAGGCAAAACATCAACGTTCGACCCCAAATCTAGAATAACTTGATCCATTTCATACTCCTGTATTTGTATAGTGAGTCTCATCTCATGCCCTATTCTCGCCTTATGCTTCCCAATGTTTCTAACTATGCGAGGTCCTTCAAGAGAATTTTCTTTACTGGCACATTTATTTATCAACTCCTATAATCCTTTCATGACCTTTCTATTGCGAAGCATATTCATACATGTCTCCAAGAATGTAGTAAGCATGGAGGGGTCCATTTCTTCAGACTGCTTATCCTGACTTCCTGAGGTAGAGGCCTCGGCAAAGATTTTCTTTGCTTCCATGAACGTCTCTTTCGCTTGCTCCAAGTCAAACCCAACTTATTTTTTTGGGGGCTTGTGGACCCATTCACTCTCTGCAAGATGCCTTCCCTTATCTTCGCTAGTCATCATTCCACTTCACAACACGATATTCACAATAGGGTCCTCTTCGTGGGGTTCAACCCTCATCATCTGTAGGTTCTGGGTAGGCTGTTGAGGCTGTGTCCCCTTTTCTTGCATCTCAGCTATTAATACACGGCAATCTTCTATCATGTGGTCAAGCTAAGTACAGTATTGGCATGATAGGTGCATTGGTTTCATACATTCCCATGCGTAGTGTCCTGGCACTCCAAAATTGTAGTAAATAACTTGTCCCCGACCTCTTGCAGGTCCTCTTCCACCTCGGCCTCATGCACACCCCTAATATCGTCTGCGTGCTCCCCCAGCGCCTTGCTCTAGAGGCTGAGTTTCTATTTGCATTCAATATGCATGCATTCTTTCCATCATAAACTCACAGCTACGACAGTTGTGCTCATCCTGGCCCACTTATTTGCAGAATTTTCAAAACAGTTGTTGCAGTGTCTGTACAAATTTCTGGAATAAGTGAAAATTATCTGTCACATGTTTTCTAGCTACCTGACAAATAGTGCACCACAGCGTGGGCCCCATACTTGGCCCTACTTGAGCTTCCAACCTCAGAGACATTGGTCCTGCTCCTGTAACATAATTTGAGAAGGCAGGGCAATAATCTTTATCATGCCCGTGAATCTTACATTTCAAACACCAAACTTCTTCACGCATCTCTGGCTGATCCACTCTATCTTTCTTCAGACTTTGGAACTCTAGGAAAAGATTCTACAACTCCGCATGAATCTGCTTAAATCCCAAAGAAACATCTTGAATTGGTGTCTCATGCAATCTTATTGCAATCTCTAGGGCTTCTGCCTGGGTCCCAATATTGTTTTGTGATAAATCAACACTTATGTGAGGCAGGAACGAAGCTACAAAACATTAGTGGTGTTCTCCATCCATAAGATTCATGTTAGCTTCATGATTTTCCATTTCAACTTCTAATCCAAATCCCAAGGTGTTTCTCTAGGCTTCATGAGGATTTCCTTGAATATAACGATTGATTGTGCTTCAAACTTGGGCCTTATGCATTCATTATTCAACGCATCTTGAATGTTTGCCAACGTAGCCGTCGGGTTATTAGTGCAGTACTTAATGTACCATGTTAGCTCGTGATCCTGTAAAGTAGTAACCAATGTTTTTTTCTTCATCTAATCATCTGTAATATTCTGGATAGTCCACACAGCCTTCTCAATGAACCAAAACTAGTTTGGGTCCTCATTTATCAAGCCCTTGAAAAATGTCAACTTCACTACATTCGCCATATTGAATGGTGGCAGAGGTGGTGACATTTTGGGCGAAGGTGTATGTTGTGGAGGTGGAGATGGAGGTGGTGTGGGTGGATGGGGTATTCATGAGAACTCTTGCCTTATTAACTGGACAACGCTCTGCAGTGAAGCCTGTGCTGCCCCTTCTTTGTTACTGAGAGGAGGCTCTATCAACTAGCTATATTCAGGGCCTGTTCTCCCTCTATACCTGAATAACTTTCCACTTCGTGTAGCTCCAAACATCAAGGTAATTTCATAACCCACTTTTCACAAATCCTGTCACAAATCCTCCTATGATACAATGAAGCCAGTGATCGACAGTGTGCACAATCTTATTCTTAGAGGCTTCCAATCTCTGCACTAACTCTAGGGTCCACACTATTGGACCATCAAGCCCCCACCTTCCTTGGCCATTTTCAAATTTAGCGATCCACTCATATAGCTTGATCGAGAAGGAACAAAGGAAAATTTCATCTATCTTTGTGTATAGATACTTTTCCAACCACTCTTCTTTCCTCAATCGTAGATTCATGTTTTCTTGCACTGTGAATTCATGGATCTTTCTATCCAACCAATCCTTCATTTATTTCTTTCTTGGATTCCATTGATGTGACATCATACATCCCTTTATGCAAATTTTTGTCCTAGCAATGGAAGCATTTGTTGGCTTAGTGGGTCCTAACCCAACTTCATAGTTAAGTTTGCCAAACAAATCCCTACACTACTGGCCCTTTTGGCATCAACTCAGAGAGCGTGGACTGAATTCTCACCCATAGTAGTATGGGGGGATGTTAGAACCAATTTTCCGCACCTAGAGATGAGCGTGATGTCATTTATGTCCTGAACCTACCTTCACGCAGATAGATAAGCCCTTAGGGATTATCAATATAAGTTTGTTTAATCATATTCTACACCTCTGCGAATGTTCATGGCTGTCTTTCATGGACCTTAAACATGTGAACCAACCACTTACACACCTCTGTGATTACTCCTAACTCCGTATTTACCCATATCGCCTTAGGCGTTTGATAACTTTAACATGCAGCAAGATATTCTTTGCGTAAACAGTTAATATTACTTGCGTTCATATAACAATATAACTCATGTAAAATCTCGCATCAATACAGTATTAATTCATGAACCCATCATTCTTCTTTATTAATACTTTAGTTCTTCTTATAGACTTAAGACTTGCCTACGCAATGAGCTGCAGGGGTCTGCGCACTCAGCTGTAGACTCTACTCTAGGCCTTTGCGCACAAAACTGCAGAGCCTCTCTTCTACTCTAAGACTTCCTCGCCCTTCCTTCTACTGACCCATTACATTCATATTGATTGATCTCTATTTCTTATTGCCTTAGAATCTGAGAGCCCCCTTTTTATACAATCCCATGGTCCGCATACCATGGGTAGATCTGCTAGATCTGACACAACTTACATAAAAGAAGGGTCAAACCTTTATGACACATTACTATTTACGCACTCCACGACCACATCTTGGAGATACTTTACATTATTTACAACAAAACTTGGGCTTTTGCCACAAAATTGACCCTAGGAAACCCTATCCCAACATGATTTAAGGGGAATTGGCTCGTTATGGGGTTCTCAAGTTGTTATAGGACCCATTGATGAGGGCACTTGAACCATTGCTATCGTGAATTGTGAGCTAGTGGGATCTAGACTAGGAGGTATTTATCATGTAGGGGCATAAGATCGAGCTCACATTATAGGATATTCACATTTTGACGAACAACCTCCCCTTGGAGTGGTGTAGGATATTCATCCGGTGTTACCTTGTGGAAGGAATATTACTGAACTTGTGGAGCACCATTATCGATGGGGTGTTCGTGTCAAGGGCACAACTATCCCACTTGTTGATTTAGAAAGGCTGGAGACATAGGATGTTGTCGCAGCTATGTTACGGGTCTTGGGAAGCTAGGAGTTCCACGACATCATTGGGGGGAAGCTGACACTAGTTGAGAGTGTTTTGGCCGAGACTTACTATGGCTGGGCCCAGATGATGCTATCGTTGGTGAAATAGTAGTTGATTCTTTGCAAGAGGCAAGTGAATCATGATTGTGCTTTTGGTACAGTGTTATGTGCATTCTTCTTTGAGAAGATAACCATTATTCATCCTCATATACAAATCTGAGATGGGGGCCCACAGGAGCCCAATATTCGTCATTGGGGGAATCTACTGTGGAGAGAAGGAGGAGGGGGTGTCGGACAGGTTTTCTGACCCGATTTTTCGCACATTGGGATTAAATTCCCCTTTACATTGACGATTACCCTTATAGTAGGATGAACTATCACAGGGATCCTGACTTGCCACTTCCGCCTAGGCGAGCATGTGGACTAGATGGTAAGTGTTGAGTTGCTATGTTTTATGGCACATTTTATATTTCTATCACATGTGTATGGTACTAAGTGTGAAATATGTTGTATGCAGACATATCACCAGTAAATACTGTAGGATATGTAGGCCGAACCACAGTGCCTGGAGCTATAGATCTGGGGACATCATCATCATAGTAGGGTCTAGATGATACTGCGCTACTTGTTGATTTGCATTGCAGGTTTTGAGTAGTCTTGATCGGGGTTTCAGAGCATGGATCCCATGACTTAGAGGATCGGTACATAGATGATGCACCGATCTTCCCTCGGAGTAGCGAGGTATTGTGTGATGCATTGCAATGGTCGGTCAAGAAGTACATGATCTACATGTAGGTGGAGCAAAGCCTTTGGCTGATCTGAATACAAAATGGCATCAACCCATGGAATTTACCCATGGTATTGTAAGTGGCATCCACCCATGCTATTGTAAGTGACATCCACCAATAATATTCATTCAGCCATGGTATTTTCCCATGGTATTGTGACATCCACCCATGGTAGACATTCACCCATGGAATGGACCCGTGGTATTGTAATTGAAAAATAGTATAAGTAACAAGTTGCATTTTATAAAAGAATAGTTTGTCTGCCACAATGTTTCTTTTACAGTTATTCTCCGTTTTAATAAAAAATTTGTTTGTGGTTTTGTTTATTGGTCATTATCATATTTTTCTTCTGGCATTTCAATTTTTTAGATCTTGGGGGCCTCCCCCCAAGATGTAGATTAGTGGTATCAAAGCAGGTTATGATTCCATGGGAATGAGGGTTTGATGCATATTTCAGTTTCAAATTTTGCAGCAATATTCAACAAAATTTAGGCATGTGCTATGTCCTCCACATAGCACTTTCTTCAGCCAAGCGGGAAGAATATTTCTTTTTTCATTTTTTTGTAGGAATGTTTTTGGGTTGTGAGTTTGTAGATTAGATATGAAATTTTTGGTGAAAATTTTACAAAAAAAAAAAAAATAATAACAGATCTGGATTCCTTGTGAAAAAATATCCAAATTCAAAAACCAAATTGGCTGAGTTAGAGTCCAAATGAGGAAGATAATGGTGATTTAAAATCAACTAATTTTTTAGAACTTTTTTGATGGTGCAAGGGTTACAACGCGAATATGAGATTCTAGATTGTCTAGATAAGGATTTCCAACACATGAGAAGATGCAAAATGGTCCTTCTGTTTACAAAAATAGGTTATAATAAATATTCTGAGTTATATTGAGTGAGTTATTTCCATTTTAATTCTGGAATAGCATTTGGAGTGGGTTCCCTTTGGAGACATGCCCTCCCACCTCGCTTTAGTAGGTCCCTGCTTCACATTCATCACTTTCAGCATAGCGACACTTAGCTTGGCTTCTTTAGAGATGTGACCTCCTACCCCAGGTTATGTAGGCACCTGCTACCTCATCAACAACCAACATCACGGTTATGGGTCAACCATACAAAATCCTTGTCATCGAAGTCCATTTGCCAGGCCACACACTGTCAGTATCACAGTTGGTCACATGCATTACAAGGTATCTATATTACCGGATCTTTGTTTTTCATGGTTATGGGTCATCCACAAATCCACACTTCATCAAAGTCCATTTTCTAGGCCGCACACTGTCAGTATCACAGTTGGTCACAAGCATTACAGGGTATCTCTACCCTCGGATCTTCGTTCATCATGGTTAAGGGTCATCCACAAACCCACACTTCATCGATGTCCATTTTCTAGGCTGCACACTATCAGTATCATAGTTTGTTACAAGAATTATAGGGTATCTCTATCCTCAGATCTTCATTAATCATGGTTATGGGTTAACCACATAAAACCCTTCTCTTTAGTGGCTCTTCATATTCAACAAAAGATTCACAGGAGGGAACTTCACGCAATGGGGACCATTTCTTCTTAAGGAGGGAGGAATGATCCGAATAGAAAATGGCATCAACCCATGGAATTTACCCATGGTATTGCAAGTGGCATCCATCCATGGTATTGTATGTGACATTGACCAATAGTATTCATTCATCCATGGTATTTTTCCATGGTATTGTGACATCCACCCATGGTATTCATTCACCCATGGAATTGACTCGTGGTACTGTGACATCCACCCATGGTATTCATTCACCCATGGAATTGACCCGTGGTATTGTAACTGAAAAATACTATAAGTAACAAGTCGTATTTTGTAAAAGGATAGTTTATTTGCCATAATGCAGCTTTTACAATTATTCTACATTTTAATAAAAAAATTCTTTTTGGTTTTGTTTATTGGCCATTGTCCTATTTTTCTTTTCGAAATTCAATTTTCTAGATCTTGGGGTCATTCCCCCAAAAATCCGGATCATTTGCACGAGATCCACTGGACATTGACTAGATGCAGGGACATGTGGGTCCCATTGATTGTGATTTTTGTAACATGCTATGGGCATGTCCCATGTATTTAGAGCAATGGCTCTAAACACTTTTAAGATACATAATACGATTATGCATTTTATATGACGATGATGGTTCACCATTTGTTTGGTTATCTTCTGTGGTATACATGTGATAAATGCCAATCTGGAATGTTGTTTGCAATGGTATCTGCATTGTGGTTTTAGGCTCTAGGAACATGACTGAAAGTAATGGTTTCAAATTGACATACCAATATCTTCACTCATAGATATTTTCTAAATAGGACTTGGTTATGCATATGATACACACCATTCAATTGCATGACAAGTAGCAAGGAATATAAACGAACATGAAGATAAAGGATGTAATGAGTGAGGGAATCAACTAACAAGCCTATCACTGCATCATATTCAGCCCGATTATTGGTGGAAGATCCAATGCACAAGCTATTTGAAATGACTAACATATGCAAGGGGGTAAAAATGGCCTAGGCTACTAAGGCTAGATTTCGGGAGAAGCGACTTGCACTGTCGGCATGACCGATATATGGGGTGGATGATGGATCCATATGAAAGGTGCAAAAGACAACTGATGAGATGTTGCAATCTACTTCACTTTATGGTAGAAATAAGGACAAGAAAATCAAAGGGATGTGTTATGATAAAAATTTCTTGAGGTAGAGCGCATTGGGAGAATCAGGAAGGAAATGGCCTTCAAATCATCTAAAAAAATGCCCCCTTACTTAAGGGTAGGGGTAATCAAGGGTAGACCTTGCTTCCATGGTGTCCTCATCAGGATGAGAGATGGGTGGACCGGAGGAAGACTAACTACATCATGTGGTGGCATTACCTGGTGCATCAACCTAAGAAATAAGGTTCACATACGCATCATCTTCAATGGTAAATGGCAGACTAGTAGATAGAGGATCTATAGGTGTTGAGAACTGGGATTCTATCGAAAGTGGTTTGATAGAAGCACACATAGAAACCTCAGAAAGGATTACTTGTGAGGAACTCAAGGAGGACAATAGGTAAAGAATGGAGCCTGTGGTGTCTGTCATCTTGACATTACAGGGAGGGATCAAAATAGTGGTGCTAGAGTATCCCTATTATGGATGATTAGCGGTACCAGAAACCATAGGTAGAGTAGAGGCTCCACTATGAGTGGCCTTGTATTTGTGGATCACCCCAAGGAAATCACGAAACTCATCAAGATGAGGGAAATAATGGGAATAGTGACCATTAAGATCACACAGGGCACAAGGGTGGCTTGTGCGTAGTGCTTTGAGTTTCTTAGGTGGGACTAGTAAGTTAACATGGACTTCAAGAAGATTCATCTCAGGGAATGCTTCATAAACCAAAGGTTTAAGTTGAGGAAGTTCAGGATAATTGTTGGTGGTGTGCCCAACAACATGACACAAAGCACACGGGGGTGTCAGCTTTGGGGATTTAGGGGTTGGAGGAGCTTGGGGAGCCTTTCTCTTTGAATATTTCCTTTTGGCTTTGCCCCCTCGCAAGATACCTTCGCAACAGGAGGTGGTTCCTATTGAGGTTGCGATGGAACTGAAGCTGGGGCAGGGGTCATGGGGACCGGCTGAACCAGGGTCAAAGCATGGTATGGTCTTGGTTGACTAGGAAGACTATTTTCTGAGGGATTGATGTACCATACTGGGATCCGCAGAGTTATGTTAGGAAGGACCAGCGAGGCCATGACAAGTATAGAAAGAATTCCTGAAGGGGGGAATAAGAAAGGTATTTGGTTGGTAGGATAATGTCCTGATAGAATAGCTCCTAGATGGTTGAGACATGGAGGAATATTCCTTGGTGGGAATATAGGAGAGGCACCCACAAATGGAGGAGGTCCTTGGGGAATGGGTCCAAAGGGTTCAGCTGGAAGAGCAACAACAGGGTGTTGAGGAGCTGGTTTTCGATCGGGTGTGCTAGACTGCTTAAGGGTAGCCTGTGATGCTTGCAACATGCAAACACCCATAGAGGTAGGCTATGAGATGAGAGGGAGAGGACCAGGGAAACCTCCCAATAAGGAGGAATGTTTATAGACTCGGGGTGAAACACTAGTGGAAGGAGTTGAAGACTGTTTTTCATACATTGACAAGATAATGGAATCGGTGGAGGTCACTAATGTTGGGTTGTTGTAAGTCAACTGATTGACGGTAAGGATCTTCCCTTCATGGTGGAATCACATCTTGTGGAACACCAGAGATGCAAAGGATGACATGGCATATGTGTAACTATGACCTAAGAGAATATTGTAATCCAAAGGAGCATTAATGACTTCAATGTTGACATGGACAACCTTGCCCACAAGGGTCACTGGACAGTTGTGAGACATGCCAAGGTGCTAGGAGGAGCGTCCATCCTAAGCACGCAAGGTGATGGTGGAGGGGGACAAGTTAGGTGGCTTAAGTTGTTTCCAAACAGCAATGGACATCACTCAGGTGGATGCACCTTCGTCAATAGTGCATCTGGAGATGATGGCATTATGGACTCTAACTAGTATCTAGAAAGCAACAGATTAAGGCAATGGCGGATGCTTTGTTGTATCAACCCAGAAGACAATCAGACGATCGTCAGAAGGATCTACTAAACCCAAGGCAGTTAGTAGAGATTTCTTTTGGGATGGGCACGACTGGAATACTTCCTCATTATGGCATAATGATCCCTTTCGGACCTTAGGAATGGCCTCAACCTTAGGTTGAGGGATCTGTAAAGGAACATTTGGTGTTGTAAGAGGCTCAGAAGACACTTTTTATTTGGACTCGGTAGCAGATGAAGTGGAGGGCTTGTCATACTGATGCGACCAAGTTTATAGGTTAATATTAGAGGGGTTAACCTCATCATAGTTCATCATAAGGATCTTGTATTCACCAGGAATAGAAGGTTGGGGAATATGGGGTGCTTGACATGGCTGCAGTTGAGAAGCAATAAATCCTTGCTGAGGGAAAGGATTTGTGAGCACTATCGGTTGAGGTGGCACAGGATTCTGAGGCGATTGTTGACCTCGAGAAGCTACTGGAGCTTCCCACATTTGGCACATCTGGGGTAAAAGAGGACACTCATGTGTATAGTGGCCATGTACACCACAACATTGACAAGGCGTTTTCGTATGAATAACCTTATTCTACTTGGGTTGGCCACCCTGTTGCTAGTTGTTGGTTTTAGGTTTGTTCTCCTAGGGTTCACTAGGTTGATTGCCTTGATTACCCTAGTTACCCTTGTTACGCTTCCCCTTATTCCTTTTCTTCGAATTTGAGGGATTGGTAGCCCTTTGCTTTGCCAAAAACTAACCCTGAGGGCGGTGGCTATTGGGGATGAGGATGCATGGGAGGCAGAAGTGCTAATGCTTGAGGGCTTGGAGCGCTCGGCTGTGCATAATGAGGTGCAACAGTTTCATAGACTAGTTGGGGTCCTGGAAACATGTTGCTAGCAAGAGGGGCAGAAATGTTGGAGAAATTGGTGCCCCCTCCGGGTAGCCATAAATTTAAGTATGGGGGATTTACGCAGTGCATTATATTAGATATCATTTTTGGGATTCAACTGCGTTAAGTAAGTCATTCAAACGTATGACCATTTCCATGAGAGGTAGTCGTAACTGACTAATTTCTCATGATTTTTGAATAGTTCACTTAGCACTCATTGCATCGAGTGATGCTCACAGGGGTGAAGAAGTGGGATTGAAACTAGTGAAATGTGGAGAACGAATCACAGAGCATCAATCATCACTTCCGGGGCTTGCACCCGGTAACCAGGACTTCCCAGGAGGTCACCCATCCCAGAACTCCTCTGGCTCAAGCGCGCTTAACTGTGGAGTTTTTCCCCACAATCAAGCCCACTTAGCTTGCTACCCCATTTGCAAAACCTTAGCAAGTATTGTGCCTCATGAACCATTCAAGTAGAGATCCCTTGACTCTTTTTGAATTTAAGTATGGGGGATTTACGCAGTGCATTATATTAGATATCATTTTTGGGATTCAACTGCGTTAAGTAAGTCATTCAAACGTATGACCATTTCCATGAGAGGTAGTCGTAACTGACTAATTTCTCATGATTTTTGAATAGTTCACTTAGCACTCATTGCATCGAGTGATGCTCACAGGGGTGAAGAAGTGGGATTGAAACTAGTGAAATGTGGAGAACGAATCACAGAGCATCAATCGTCACTTCCGGGGCTTGCACCCGGTAACCAGGACTTCCCAGGAGGTCACCCATCCCAGAACTCCTCTGGCTCAAGCGCGCTTAACTGTGGAGTTTTTCCCCACAATCAAGCCCACTTAGCCATAAATTTTTTGAGTATATGGTGAAGAGTGTGAAAGGGATCCAACGATATTGTCAGCGGCGTGAGATTCGCCCAGTGCATTGGCACTTCTAGGACCAGAGAGTTTTGGAATGATGGTATAGACATAACAAGAATGTGGATAAATCAAATCATATCACAGAGTGGTTTGGAGAGCTTCTTCCTCGATCTAAGGAAAATGGGATGTGACCTCCTTTCCAATGGGAGATAAAAGGATCCTAAGAAACCAATCTAGATAGACACAATATTCAGAAGGCGGGGCATGAGATGTGCTCCTCCTTCGATGCTACTCTTGAACATGGTCGGAAAGGGGAGTGGTGGAGGACTAACAAAATGTGGTAAATATCTTCATACCAGTGTCGTACCAGAGTAGGTAACTGGAAATATGAAAGGAACGCTTTAGCAAGTGTCATGAAAATGGATTGAGATGTAGAGGGCTAGTCAACACACCATTTTCCAGCATCTCCAGTGAGCGTGTGTTGGAAGAGCCAAAGACGATTGGAATCCTCGGTTATGGAGTTTGACAAACACCACATGTGTAAGGATCGAACATGGTTAGTATGATCCTCTCCAGCATTACCCTCAAACTTTTGGATGTCTAAGGTAAGCTTAGTTGGCATATAGGGTCAACCAGTATCATGGTGTATGGGGTCGTTTATCAATTGGTTAAAATTCAGTAGACTTAACCCAACCATAAAGGGGAGCATGGGGGCTACTAGAACAATTCTTGAGACTGTTGCGCTTGATGTGACCACCGGGATAGAATTAGATCCAACACTAGGTTGGGTTTTTGCACCAGCTGTGGGTCCATACGTGGTGACAACATGCAGTGAAGGAGGCTCTTAATTGAATGAGGAATAAGAAGAACCAGGAAAAGAGTCGGTGTGGGGACTCAAAGGGCAATGATCGCAGACTGGATGGTGAGGGATAATATTCCCAAGCAAAAACTGGGGGTGAAGGCCTAATAGTCTCCGTGACACACACCTTTGTGGCACAATGATGGTAGGACACACGAAACATGGAAATGGTGAAGGGAGATCAACAATATATCTTTGTCTCGATGTGGGGAGATTAATTTATTATGTTAATTCTTGGCTTGGCTGTGTAAACCAAGTTCCCTTCGCTTAAGGTGTGCTTATGTGTGCAAGTGTATTAATGGATTAAGCCCAAATCATGTTTGTAAAAATGAAATTTTTTTGCTGAAAATAAACTAAAATAAATAACAAAAAATGAACAGCGAAACAATTAACTAAACCCCACCCAAACTAGGTTTGCAAATACTATACCATTTCGTGTCTAAACTGATGGAAAATACACTAAAACTATTAAGAGATTTGAATGGCGGTGTGACTGGGATCAAGTGACACTAATCTGCTAGAAAGTGGTGTAGCAACAACAAAAAAATAGAGGGGAAGATTGCTGCAAAAAGATAGGGAGATGGGTGAAACACCTAGGGAAACTGATGGGACCCTAAGGCGAATGGACAAACAAGTTCAAATCTGTAACTATGGATGGTAACAACTTATCTTAACAGATTTGAAACAGAAAGGTACATATCTGGAAAATGTCGCTGAAAGCGCTGCAAAAACTCAGACTACTCACTTAGCTAAACTCCTCCCAAAAAGGTGGAAGCGTACTAGAAGCCATAAGGGAGGCTAAATTTGACTTCTACAAGTAGGTCAAAGTCGATCAAGGCCTAAGAGGGATGACACAGAGGTCATACAAATCAGTAGATAGCTCTCTACAAAACCCAGAAATAGATCTGAGAAAAATCCTAAAAACTAGAAATCATAGGTACTGACATGTTTCTCTATAGGGATCGCACCTTTTATGTTGTTTCTTGCATTCTAGCCTCCAGATCGCACTTTTTGGGCCAAAAATTGTAATTTCCTCTCCGTGGATCCCGATCGGAAAAACTCAGAAAAAAGTGCCACCTTTGTCGTGGTTGGTTCCTCTGACTTGCAGAAACGACTTGAAATCTTGCGGAAGTCAGAATTTTATTAGATCTAGGGTTAAAAAACTAGGAAAAATTAAGAGAATTGAAAAAACAAGAACCCTTAAGCTGAAAACCGAAGGTCACCCAGGTTTCTGAATCTAATGTATAAAACCCTGTAGAGTCGTCAATTTTGTTGCAGTGTTTTATTCTCAAAGATGTACAGAAAGAACCCACATAAGATTGTCAATGACAAGCAGTTTCAAGAATATAAATGATTGCTAAACATTGCTAATCTCCAACAATGGATAGAAACAAAACCTACCAAAGTCTAGATCTATGCCACAATCATAGTTAAACAAAAAATCATCCAATGGGAACCAGATATGTAAAGAATAATTTTGTTATAACACATGTGAAGAGAACAGATAAATGTTACCAGCCCCCCTATGTGGAACAAGTTCTTGGCTATCCTCAAATGTCTTCCACTTGTGTAGAGTCTCTCTCCTCTATAATGTGAAAACCGAGAAAAAATATGGTGTGCGATAATTAAAATAATAAGACTTACAACAGTGAGTGCAACAATGAAAATAATAGAAAGTGAATAATGAATCGAAAATCCTTATATTTTTAACAAAATATTTAGTTATCCTCGAATAATGAGCAATAATAAGATATTATGGATCCCAATGTCCTTGGAATAACCACCTGGAATATTTTATTATATTTGTTTAGGACAGAAAAAGTATTTAAACTTTTATTTAGAAATAATAAATAAATAAATGATTTTTTTTTTATCATCTCAAGGAATTAGTTAAGGAATAATAAGCAAATAAGGATTTATTTAATTATTCCTAATGGATTTAGTCAAATTTAACATAGAATAATAATTTATTAGTGATTAAAATATTATTCTTAGAGAAAATAAGGTAAACAAAGATTTATCTCTTTATTTTTCATGATTGGGTCAAATTTGACAAGGGATATTAATAAAACAATGGTTTAATTAATTATTCCTAGAAGAAAATCAAATATATAGTGAATTATTTAATTCTTCTTCATGGGTTTAACTATAAATTACCTAATAAAGGTGGTTTATTAGGTAATTTCTCACAGTGAAAGCAATTTTACTATGGTAAAATTGGCTTTACATGGTGTACTTCGATCCATCTAGTAAATTAGGATAGATGATCAATTTTGTGGTGATAATAGTGTGGAAAGAATATTGATTTGATATTGGTTAAAGAATTATTAGTTCTTTTGAAAACCATAAAAGAAATGGCATTTTCATTTTCTTAGCTTTCATCTCAAAGTTTACTTTTTGAGATTGCATTAGATTACATTGCATTGAAAATTTGTTTTTGGGATTATAATTGAGCATAGATTACACTGCTTAGCGTTGAAGGTTGAAAAGTGCATGCTCATTCATTGAAAAGAAAAAGGTTAAAAAAAATAAAATCATGTAGCTACATTTTAGTGAATTAAAATTTATTTTATTGTTGGTGAGTGCATTAGAATAGTGAAAGTGAAAGATCTAGTTAGGAACCCTTGTTTGTTGCATACTCGGTTGTTGTATCAATGTTTGAACTTCCTCCCTACACTAGATAGATTTCATTGAAATGAAAAGAATCATTTTTTCATATTAGCTGCGTTGTCGGTGTGTTCAAGTGACATTGATTTTTGAGCCTTCAAACCGAAACTTAATTCAAGATAAACTTTAAAATTAAACTCAATTAACCTAAGGAGCATTTCGAACATTAACGCAAAAATTTAGAGGTCTAGGCTAGAGACTTGTTCTGACGTCATTAAATGTAGGAGTTGTATTTGTTTTCCACTGTTGCATCTCGAGGGTGATATCCCATTCCACGTATAGAAGTTTATAGGACTATTCTCCAGTACTTTCATGTATATCGGAGGTGCTTCATTCATGGTATGTATATGGGAACACTCTCATTGAATAATTACACATTATACAACACTACTAAAGATTGCACTCCCACATACCATCAAGTTTATTTTGGGAGTCCCCTTTAGGTTTCTATCCATCCATAGGTAATCAAGTCTTCCACCTTGTATACTGTGATAGACCGAACACAAAATTCTCGGAGATTGATTGTCATAATTAAGTCCTTGGTTCATCAAGGTGTATATTGCAGTTCATGGTTGCTTGGTAAACCCTTTTGCCTAGTTACCCCTTTAATTTTTTTGTGTCTTTAATTTCTAAAATCAATTAATGCACTTCAGAACAACATCCTTCCTTTGGAAATACTCCTTAGTAGATCTTAGGTTGAGACTAATGGCAATAGTTCCTGAGTCCACCAATCAAGGAAACCCCTCTGATAGGAATCCTGGTCCTTTTCCTTCTTTTGGAAATATTGGTGCTCCTTATATGGCAACATTGTCCCTTCCCGGATTTACCATTGGTTTTCTAGTTTGGTTATTTTTGACCCTTATGGTTCCAAATGTCCAAAATGCTTCTGAATTGGGTTCTCCTCCACCTGAAAAATATCAACCTCTAGTTGATTCTAATGTTCACTCTATGCCTTCCTCACATGTTTGTTCCTCTTCCTATTCTTCCTCTTCTTCTTGTGAAAGCCTGCAAGTTAGTAACCAAGTGGATAAGAAGAAGAAGAAATCGAAGAATAAGAAGAAGAAAAATAAGAAAGGAGCCAAGCAATCAACCATTTCTACAGATGCAACTAATGTGGAGAAACCTTCAAATCAGCCTTGGAAAGTTAAATTCCCTTGCATGCTTTGTAAGGGTGACCACCTTCTTAGAGATTGTCCCAGTATTCCCAAGCTATTAGAAGTGTGGTCTACAGGATCACATCAACCTTTTGCATCATCCTTTGGAGATCATACTGGTGAAAAACCCTCAACTAGTGATAGTAAGGTTCATGGGAAGAAGGGTAACGTCAAATTTTCCTACAGGTTATGTGAAGGGAATCATTCTATTCACCTTTATCCTTATATGGATGAAGCCTCAAATGTATTAGAAATATGTATAGCTTCTCAGCCTTGTCTTCTGATTGGTTATCGAAATCTTTCCCCTCATCCTCCACTAGTTGACCAAGTGATTGATTAGAATTCATCTCTAGTGAGTCACACTCTCTCTGAATGTGAATCCTATGAGCCCTTTCCCTAGCAACCATTGGTTGAAAAAATGGTTGACTCAATTCAACCTTTAGTTGATCATACCTTTTGCGTAAAGAGTGAGCTTCAAACTGCTCATTTTCTCCTTGTTTCTTTAGATTCCAATGAATTAGGGGGAAGTAATCCCATTCCCACAGTACTATGGGGAGATCATCCCCTTCCCATAATGCAATGGGTCAGTTCTCCCTTTCCCATGGCATGCCATGCAAGTAGTATTGTCACTTCCTTTGATTGGAGTTAACTATCAGGATATTGTCCTCCTTACGTGCCCTTTCATATCATAATACAGGCTTATAATATAACCGTACCTGGCACAATCATAGATGAAGGTTCATATGTTAGTGTTCTATCCTCAACTACTTGGAAAGCTTTAGGTTCTTTGGAGCTTGTGCCTATTACCTAGAATTTGTTGGATTTTGACAGAGGAACCAATCAACAGTTAGGGATCCTTCCTAAGTAGCCTATTACTTTGGGAGGAAATATCATCTATATCAATGTGATGGTTGTCCAAGGCCCTTTGGATTTTAATTTACTCCTTAGTCATGACTATGATTATGTCATTGGAGATCTTGTCTCTTCTCTCTTTAATGTCATATGTTTCTAGCATGAAGGAAGAATTGCGGACGTTGATTAGCTTTTGTTCATTGGTCCTAATTTGACTCCCAATCAACCATACTCCCAAAATGGTCCTTGTATGCAAGTGGTATCACTCCTGCCACAGATTAATTATGTGTCCACCTATTCCATGCCCGCCTCTACTAACATTCTTCTCAGTGACATAGTGCATCATGTATTGGGGGCATTGGATCTTGATCTTTCAATTAGATCCCTTGATATTTATCCCTTCCAGAGCATTTTTCTCCCATATGATGAGAGAGTCTTGGAAGCCATGGCCTCTTATGGGATGTGATAAAGGTGCTAGAGCGGAGTTCCTTTTCCTGTGTCGAGCTCCTTAAAAAATGAATCAAGGTTCTCGGAGAAGAGTTCCTTGTCTAGTGTCAAGTTCCTTAAATGATGAATCAAGTTCTTAGAGTAGAGTTATTGGTCTTGTGTCAACCCCCAAAAAAATTGAATGAAGGTTCCCAGAGAAAATTTCCTTTTCTTGTGTCAAGCTCCTTAAAAAATGAGTCAAGGTTCCTGGAGCAGAGTTCCTTGTCATGTCCCAAGATCCTTAAAAATGAATCAAGTTTTTTGGAGCAGAGTTATTTTATTTGTGTCAATATCGTTAAAAAATCAAACAAGGTGTCATGGAGAAGATTTCTCTTACATGTTTCAAGCTCGTTAAAAAATGAATCAAGGTTCCCGGAGCAGAATTCATTTTCTTATGTCAATCTCCTTAAAAAATGAAACAAGGTGTGAAAGCATAGTTCCTTGTCTTGTGTCAAGCTCCTTAAAAAATTAAATAAGTTGTCATGAGCATGGTTCTTTCCATGTGTCAATATTGTTAGAAAATGAAACAAATCCCCTTCCAATTTGATTCTTTGATTAGATATCGTAAATTCCCAGTCAAGTCTTTCACTTGATCTCATAAATGACCCTTCATTCCATTCGCCTAATAGTAACCAGTAGTATACTTGGTTGAATGAAATGATGCTTGGGGGCCATGTACCTTGAATTGAGTCATTATGTTGGGGCCATGCAAACGTATCTCAAGCATAGTTTTTCTTTTTTTCAAGCTTGTGTAAAAATGAAACCAATATCAAGTATAATGTGTCTTCTTTTCGAGCTTGTGTAAAAATGAAACCAAATCCAACCATAGTTTTTTCTCATGTTTCAATCTTGTGAAAAAATGAAACCATATTCAAGTATCCTCAAGAATAGTTTAACATGTTTCAATCTTGTGTAAAAATAAAACCATTCCCACATTACCTCTCGTGATTGCCACTTTTATCATCCTGTTTTTGCCAGATGAGCCTTGGTTTTTTCATTTCATCGTCACCATCGCTTTGGCCGATCATATGCTTTCACTTGGTTGTTTTACCCTTGCCTAAGGAACATCTATGATGAGTGATCTTATTAGCCAGCCTCTTGACCTTTACATGTTTTCAACAGTTCCGTCATGATCGAAACCTGTTGCTATCCTTTTATACCACTCATTCCTCCAAGTCGAGTCCTGTTTTAGCTCTTTTTAGACTCCAAAAATATGAAATTATTTGTGATCAATTTCCTATTTCCGCTTGTAAAAGTAAATGAAAATGTGTCTACTCGCTATAAGTTTAACCCTTTTTTGGACTGAGATAGACTAACTACAAAAAAGGAATACTATAGTCGAACAAGGCTAAGAGATTCTCTTGAGTATTATTTTCTACCTTTTCAAAATTAAGAGACTATCTACGAGAAGGGACGTTAGGAGTTTTCGTTTCACCTCTTTTTCAATTTCTCTAAACATTAAGAATATGTTCAATTACCACTCCATCAGACTCGTAAAATTAAAATGGCGAATGACTTGTCACCATGATGAGATCAAGCCACTCCTTCCTAGGGCTCATTGAAAATAATACGATGGTTTCATTCGAAGGATGAAATTATACAGCAAGCATATCATATTCTCTTGAAGCTTGAGATTAAAAAAAATGAGGTACTCACTAGAAATATTTGGAGAAAATGGAAAGAAACATATATCATTTATTTTGTATGAAAGGCAGTATCTCACTCTTCAACATGAAACTTATCTGTATCTCATGTCTAGTTCGGGACATGATCCTCACTTTGTCACATTACTAACTAGATTTGGGAAATCCTTGATCGTCTCATTTGATTAGATCCTATTGTAACCATCACCTCTGATCCTATTTTTTGTCAAGTGCTACTAAATTCCAGAGTCATGTCGTTGATATGTTCAAGAGAAATCCCACGTATAAAATCAAACCACTTATACCTTGTTTCACTTTTTTGCAACAATCATGAATCAATCTTTCCAACTTTCCAAAATCCTATGTTTCATGTCGATGATGTGGGAAAAATTATTTCCCTCCTCCGACGGATCACTTCATGTCGACTCCAACTCATTATCCAAGAAGAGGATCTAGAAACTCCCTTTCAGTACTTGGTTCTCAATTTGATTGTCTTAAATTGATTACATAAATTAACGATTGGAGTTGGTAAAATTGTGAAGCGAAAGTGCACAATATATTCTAGAAGATTTTTTATTAAGTTGGACTTCTTAATTGATTGAGTTATTGGAAATGTGTTTTTAATTTTTGTATTCCTACTTTAAAAATGAAACTAACATTTCTATCTAGTGAAAATAAAATGATTGTGAATCTAACAAAATATTCCTTTCTTGGAAATCAAATCATAAAGAAATGACACTTGCAAAATGAAAACTAGATTAACTCACACTTGCTGAATGAAAACTATATTAACTCACATTTGCTGAATGAAAACTATATTAACTCACACTTGTTGAATGAAAACTAGGTTAACTCACACTTGCTTCAACATTGAAAGTTCAATAAAGTAACTACAATCAAACCATACTTCTTTTTAAAATTAAACTAAGAAAACTTTTGTGTAAAAATGCTCTGAACATAAATTTCAGAGGAATATATATACCTAAACCTATAGAGAGAAACATATTATGCTATGAAGTTGAAATTATTTTTGATGAAATTCCAAAGAAATCAGAAAGAAACCATTGTTATTTTAACAAGTCAAATCAACTGCATAAAATATAAAAGACAGTTGTAATGCGATCATAAGAAGCTCAAAACTATAAATGGCCAGAATTGATATTTGATGATCCAAAAACAATTAATGGAGAACTTCAGTACTGCTTTTAAAATTTAGAAGAAATAAAACTACTGCAATCCAATCTAAAATCAAACTAAGAATTATAAAATGAACATGTACAAAAATACTAGAACAAATAATAACATAAAGGTAAATGTATGAGTTAAAAATCCTCACTGTTTGTTGGGGGCCTCCACAAACTGGCAGTGACAAGCTCCAATGAACAATTAACTATGCATCAAGTCTCCAGAGGTGCCTCCATTAAATAAAAACATAGAGTTTTAAAACGATTACAGTCACAAAAAATTCATTCACGTCCTGTCCTTTTTTTCCTGCCTTATGGTATTTATAAAAGCCATTTAATAACTCTTTGAGGCCTTCATGCCTACTTTCAGCTAACAGAGTTCTAATTTAACTATAAAACTCTCACTCTCTTGCTTTCTTGCTCCATGTACATTTTGATCGTTGCCTTTGACCATGTGATTCGGGCTTTCTTCTAATGATTTGATGTAGTTGAATAGGAGGAGATCGTTGAGGGGATCAACCTTTTTATGCCCATATCTCTCTTTCCTTGAATGGTGCCTCAAACCCTATTCAACAGTGGAGTTGGCTACAGAAATAGATGTTAGTTGTAGAATTGCACGAATCTGCTAGCCAATGCAAAATTTTTAACTTAATAAGGAAAGTTTAGGAAATATGAAAGATAGGATGATTACTACCTTACCTATGTCAAAAACCTGCAATTTGATGCCAGTCAAGTTAAAATAAAAGGTGAAGGAGAAGGAAAATGTGTGGAGAAGAGTGTCAAGATGATGCATTCATGAGGCTCAACATTCCCCCACATGGATGTCATTGCATGTCCTTATGAAAAAATAAAAAATTAGTGCCTTTGTCAGCGACTACATCTCCTTTGAAACTTGAGCTAACACATCCAAATTTTTATTTTTATCCTTTTTCCTTGCTACTACCATCCTTGGCTTCTTCATGAGAATTTTGAATTTCAGATTTATCACTTTTATTTTAAGGACCTTATTGTTTTGTTCCAGCTTCTTCTTTTTCTTATAGCACAGACTCAAATATAAGACAATATTGTCATTTTGGGTCCTTTGGATTTCACTATGCATATTCAAGGCTTCATGTTCCCTTTGTATGTGTCTATTTAGCATATCCAGTTCAAAGGTTTCTTGTTTTATTTTTTTTATGACTAGATGTTCTTGTGGGCTACTAGACTAATCTTCTTATTCATGCATTGTTGAACCGAATGTCTTTTCTACATCTTTCTTTTCCAGAGATTCGATATAATTGTATATCTCTTACTATATTGGATTTATCTCTGCTGTTTTTTGGCCTAGGATTTGGATGGGTGAAAGGACAGTAGGTGAGGGAGTCCTATGTTTCTCTGTTTCCTCTGAATCATATTCCATGTCATTTAGAGATGCTTGCTTCATTGTGTGATTAAGTCAGGCACTTATTCTCACAATTGATAGAGGAGGGTTTTTTATTTGATTTTTTTCTTTCCTGTGTTGACATCTTCTATCTTCTCGGATGTGTTTTCTTCTTCTTTTTTGACTTTCTTTCTTCTAACAATTTTCTTTTTTTATGCTTCCTAAAATTTCTGCAATAGGAATTTTGTCGTCTCATTGTGTTTGGAACTATTGTTGATGTATCTTTTGAATAGGGCTTTCAGATTCTCTTTTTCTTCCTCTTTTTCCTTTAATATTATTGGCTTGTTCCTCTTCTTATTCCTTAAAATGGTTTCGAGGTAAGAAGTTATCCCAATAATCTCTTAAACCCTTAAGTTGGAATTTAATAAGAATTTTGATGAGGCCATGATAATACACAACAGTTTCTATAAATTGAATCTTTTTATGTACATTTCCTGACATTTTTCTTAAGCTATTCAACAAAAGGTATGGGATATTGATCTCATTCCCTTCCGGAAATACATCATTAGGTGAATGTGATAAAATAACATCCACCCAAACCTTCCTTCACAAGAGATAAATTTTTGAATAACTGGTATTAGATTTCTCCATTTACTTTTAAGTGCAGTTCATGGGATTCCTTTCTTGAAAATGGATACCTCCATACCTAGATTGTTTAATAAAATTCTCCACTCTTCACATTCTATGACTCTATTTTTAAACCATTTTTCTCAGCCTATGAATAGGCCCATAGCTTCAGCAATAAGGGACTCTTTCACTCTGAATTTGATATCTGCAATAACTCAACTTATACTCCATTAAAATCTATGGTGAAGGATTTGGTCAGTTGAAAACATTCAATTGCTCCACGAAATGTAGTCACTATGCTTTCTGTAACATCTCTTTCACTTGTGGGTAATCTTCCATGAACTTTCCTACATTCGGCTCTGACCTCACAATGATCCCCATGATTAGAAATTTTTTCCTCTGAATTGCTTCTTGGCAGAAAATGGATCAGGGTTTCAAAATGAGGGGTTTTGGAAAGGTTATAAACAAAAATGAGGATGAGAGAGGAATGCATGAAATGACAATTCTAGAGGATTTAATGAATGTGAGTTAGTGATTTCGGGGATCTCTTCAATCAAGTTGAATTTGAGCTAGGAGTGTTGCGAAAGGATTAGAGACAATGGTGGTGTTATGGTGATATGACAAAAATGTCTTTCAACCTTAGGCAATGATGGTTTTTAACGGGTGGTACAATCATCATAAAATTAATATACTTAATGTTTTTTTAACCCTATTACTAAATTAAATGTTTGCATACCTTTGCATACCTTTACATTGATATTTCTGACCTTTGTTTGCTCCTTTCTTTATTGTCTTCAACTACTTTCAAGAATGAATTTGGTCACTGCTTCAATTTCCCAATTGGAGGTTCATGTCAAACATCAACTGCAAAATTCTGTAAAAGCTATAGATTTCTTCCTATTTTGTAGCTATTTTATTTTTGAAAATAAAAGAGTTGGATATAAAAAGAATGGGTTTAGAACATGTATGAGGAAAATCTATGGTGTAAAAAATTGATTTTCACCTTAGATTTTATGTATAAACATGCCAACGATTGTTGGTTTTCAAGTTTATACATTTATCATTATTTTTATATTTTTTTTGAAGAAAGAAAAAGACTTTTGGAGGTCAAGTTGGGGAAGAAGGAAAATCCTTCTTCGCCAACTTTAAATCAGTATTATCTTGCAAATATTGTATAAATTCCTCCTTGGTAAATGCCTTATGATAGATTCTTAGTTCGAAATTTCCCTTGGAAATCTTTGAACTTTGAATGAAAAGGTAATGCTCGATATCTTGGCTAGAAATTTCTATCTTTGATATATTTGTCATGCCATCTGGATCTCTATTGTTGAGCTAGATTGGTTCTTTGGATTGCATCTTGTCTTATTTCATCAGTTTCATTTAGTTGCTCCATTCTTTGTTTTTGTGCCTCTGAAATATCAGGACCCAATTTGACTATTGTCTTGAAAGTTTTGACTTGAAAATCAATATAAAAGAAGACTTTCCTTCCGTAAACAAGCTCATAAGGAGTATTCCATGTAGTATTTATCCATGTGGTATGGTATGCCCATAAAGCTTCTAGAAGATTTTCTGCCCAATCTCTTCTATGCAGGTGCATAGTTTTGGTGAGAATTTCCTCAATGAGTTTATTGGTGGGCTCCACCTGTCCATTTTCTTGAAGATGATATGGAGTATACTTCCATTGTTTGATTTTTTACTCCTCCTTTATCTTCTATACCAACTTGGATTTGAATTGAGTACCTTCATCTATTACAATTTCTCTTGGGACACCAAAAAGAGTAAAGATATCCTCAAAAAGGAATGAAACTGCAACATTTTCATTAGAAAAAGGAAGTGCTTTAGCTTCTACCCATTTTGTAACATAATCAGCGCAAACAAGAATGTACCTTTTCTATCTCGAAGGTGGATTGATTGGACCAAGAAAATCTAGAGCCCATTTTTCAAAAGGCTCAATAAGTACCTGTGGTTGTAGAGGCATCTCATCAGAAGGAACTGGTTTCTGCATCCTTTGACAATTATCACATCTCTTAACATACTCCCTAGCATCCTTGAAAAGGGAAGGCCAATAGTACCCTAAGAGAAGGAATTTGTAAGAAGTTCTTTTTTCAACAACGTGTCCTTCACATGGCTCATCATGACAAGCTTTCAATATCGTTGGTACTTCATCTTCCCTACCAACCTTCAGATGATCAGATCTAGCCCTATTTTATAAAATTCTTCATTTATCCATGAATAAGATGCACTAATCTGAATTACCTTCCTTTTTTCTCGAGGAGACAAGTATGATGGTAATTTTCCAGTAGCCATATAGTTAGCAATATCTGGAAACCATGGAGATTTAGTAGATACTGCTATAGTATATTCATCAGGAAAGTTATCTTGTACAGGCATGTAATTGTTATTATATTGAATCCTTTATATAAAGTTAGCAACTCTATTTTGTTTTCCAGGTCGACCTAAAATAGTAATGTTAAACTCTTGCAACAAAAACAACCATCTAGTGATTTTGCCATTAGTGATTGGTTTATTCATTAAGTATCTAATTGCAGAATGATTAGTATGTACAAAATTTTCATAGCTACTAATATAATGTCTGAATTTATTAATGGCATGAACAATAGCTAAAAACTCTTTCTCTAAGACAATGTAATTTAACTCTGCAGGAGTCAAATTTTTACTGGTGTAATAAATGGCATATGGAGTTAAGTCTTTTTGTCCTAGTACAACTCCTAAAGTTGTGTCTAAAGCATCAGTTGAAATGTGAAAAGGTAATTTCCAATTTGGTCCTCTAAGAATGGGTGCTTTAGAGATTTTCTCTTTTAATGACTCAAAGGCCTTTTTGAAATCAGAATTCTAATTTAATTCACCGTTTTCTGAGCAGTTTAAAAAGTGGAGATGCAATTCCTATAAATTTTTCTATGAATCTTCTATAATAACTAGTGAAACTAGGAAAACTTCTAACATCTCGTTGACAGGCTGGAAATGATAATTTATAAATAACTTCTACTTTATGTGTCCACCCAAATTCCATTTCCTGAAATAAGGTGTCCTAAAAAAATTTCCTCAGTAAACATCATAAAACATTTTTCATGGCATAATGAGAGATTTTTCTCTTTACATCTAATGAGAACTTTCTCCAAATTTTTAAGAGCTTCTTGAAATAATTTCGATAAACTGTAAAATTGTCCATATACACTTTAACACAATCATGAATTAGATCGGGAAAAATGCTTAATACTTCTCTTTCGAATGTTACAGATGCATTACATAATCCAAAAGGAAGTACTTAGTAAGCATAACTTCCCCATGGGAAGATAAATGTAGTTTTATATTGGTCTTCTGCGGCTACTTCGATTTTATTATACCCACTAAAACCATCTAAGAATGAAAAAAATTTATTTCCTTCCAATGTATCTAAAAATTGATCTATGAAAGGGAGTGGAAAGTGATATTTTAAAGTGCCTCTATTCAATTCCCTATAGTCAATACAAGCTCTCCATTATCCATTTTTTTAGGAACAGTTGCTAAGGGTGAAACCCACTGACTATCTGATATTGGATAGATGAAATTGACATTCAACAGTTTTTGTAGTTCTTCCTTAAAAAGTTCCCTTCGATTTAGATTCGTTCAATTCCCTTCATGTCAGTATATTGTTGGCATTATGGTGTATGTGTTGTACTTGATGGCAACCCACTTGTAGTAGAACAACTCACATGTATATGGTAACCAGATGAATCTATGTAACTAGATGAATCTATAGGAGAGATATTAGATGTAACAGAATGCATGGAAGTTGTTTTTACAGACGTGTCAAAATGTAGGGCAGTTCAAAGGAATCATTTCAAAAGTAATATGGAAAATTATAGTGTAACACGTCTATTGAGAGGTAACAGGGCACTGGTACAGAAGAACAGGAAGATGGAACTAAGGTCTACAAATCTGAATAAACAAGGTAAAGGAAAAGGTTGATGTAAAGCAGTTTAAGAAGTATATGCAGGTCCACTTAGTCAAAACAACATATACATGCTGGTCAACAAAACAAAAAGTGCTTATACATATACACGCACTTTCATAGAAGGAAAAGCATGTATGGGATGGAAAATCAATGTTCTGGTCCAAGGTATTGGTCTGAGGTATATGACCCAAGGTATTTGGTCTAAGGTATTGCTCTGAGGTTTTAGTCCAAGGTATTGGTCCTAAGTGGTTTTGGTCCAAGGTATTGAGAAAGGCCTAAAACTATATAAGGAGGAGAAGATCATTAGGCCATGTGGACAAGTAATGAATACATTATGAAGAGTGAGATCAAAAGAAAATATGCATTTTATGGGTTTATGGTGATTTTCTTGAACTAAACTAAGGATGAACCTTAGTGGTTGATGGGGATGAGATCTAATGATGGATTAGAACCATGAGACCTAAAATCAATTATTATTATATGGTTTGATCATGGATAGTCTAGATCTGAATGCTAATGCATGATTTACACTGTAAATGTTCTGACCTCGGTATGTCTGAAGTATGGAGGTGCAAGAAAGTTATGAAGTAAGTATTTTCAAATCTGTACACTCGTTTGATTTGGTCAAGGTGCATATACACGCTGGTTCGACTCTTCCAAGTACCATATGCAAAAGAAAATCTTGATGTTCAAGGATGACTGATCTATCAAATCAGTGATGTTTTTTTCATGTTGTCAGTCAATGAAGTCTTCTTAGATCTAAATGTAAAATTGAATGAATAAGCAGTTTGATATTTGATAGACTGATTGTATAAGTTAGAAGAAGTGATCTTTGTTGTTTCCTGTGTAAAGCTCTGTAATATGTTTAGTATATTGCTGGTTTGTACAGACTTGATTCAAAAGTTTAAGTTTGTAGTAGCTTTGGAGGTATACGCAGGTTTGATTAACGGAAGTAGCGTATACACACAGTTTCGATTCAGCCATGTAGCGTATATAGTCTAATGCATGGTTACTGAGGTTACCACTGGTTCTAAATGATGATATAGGTTTTTGGGTTCGCACAGTGTTCTGGTGACAATGATGTGATTGTTTCAGATTAACTACATGTTGGTTGATGAAGTTTGGGTTTCTAAATTTCTGATGGGTTATTGATGAGTCAAGGTCTTCATATGTCTTGATATGCTTCAAGAGCATCCAGTTTGAAAATTCATGAAACATGGTCCCTGGTGGAAGAGTGGATTTTTCTGTAGGCTGGCACCTATGTACTAGTAAACATACTGACTAGTAAAAGAGCCAGGGAGTCGTATCTCCCTTCCAGTAGAAGCTGGAGAATGACAGAAGGTTGTAACCTTTTACAAGTAGAAGCTTGCCTACTGGTGTGCATTTGCACCAGTACAAGATTGTAATAGATTTTCTTATTATTAAAAGAAGACAGAGTCGAAAACAGTAGGTGGTTTTCACCCACATTGGGTTTCCACCTTAAATCTTGGTGTTCATGTGTGTTTCTTATGTGTGATTCTTTATTATGCTTTTACTACAATGTCCAATAAGTTACAGATGTACTGGTTTAAGATCAACACATGATAAATTGTCTAAATCACAAGTTCCCCGGATATACACTTATTTCTCTAATCACAGTTGCATTTACAGGCTAGCTCGCCTCACTGAAGTAGTGTATATAAATCTATTTGAGAAATAAAATTATTGATCTGATAATACTGATTAACCCCTCCTCTCAGTATTATTTCTAACAATTGGTATCAGAGTCGGTCCTTCAGAAGAAGATTGATCACTTGAAGGAAGATCCATCAAGATTAATAATCACGAAAGCATGGGATGCATCAGACCGCCAATCTCCGATGGGAGCAAATTTGTTTATTGGAAAATAAGAACCATAGCCTATCTACCATCTCTTGGAATAGATGTCTAGGAAATTGTGGAAGGAGGATATAAATTTCCAACAGCAATTCCTACAAACACGGCAGGTAGAAAGAAATATGAAACCAATGCCAAAGCTGTCAATACTTTATTGGGAAGTTTTTCACAATTAGATTTTGTCAAAGTCATGCAGCTGATTTCAGCCAAAGAGATATGGGATAAAATCGTTGACAGCTACAAAGGAGACTCTCAGGTAAAACGTGTTAAGCTTCAAACTCTTGGAATTCAAAATGAAACTCTTAAGATGCATAGTGATGAGAGCATAGCTAGTTACCTCTTACATATAGATGAGGTTGTTAATTCTATGTAGAATCTGGGTGAAGAAATAAAGGAAGTTACCTTAGTTGAGAAAATTTTGAGATCCTTATCTGCTAAATTTGAATCAGAAGTGTCTACCATAGAAAAGAACAGGATCTACATAATATCAGTATGACATAGCTTCACGGAATCCTAACTTCCATTGAGATGAGAAAAGGAGGTCCATCAGATATGAGAGATGCCGCATTTAAAGCTTTAGCAAAAGGAAAAGAAAAGGAAGAACAGAATGAATCAGGACACATTTTAGTTGAAGAAGATGAGGTAAATTCTGTCAAGAAGCTTCAACAGTGTTCAGGAAGGTTCAGAGGTAATCTACCTTCCAAATTCTTTGCTTGTGCTAGAGCTAGTCATTATGCTGCTAGATGTCCTCGTAAAGAAAAATACGAAAAAGGAAAGGAATATGCAAAATGGAATATGAAATAAGTTGTGAATAGAAGGAGTTACTATACTCATGAAGGTAGCGATGGTTGATCTAATAGTGATGAAGATGAAACTGGTCAAGATTACAGACTTCTCATGGCTTATGATAACGACGATTTTTGGGATAGTTTAGAAGAGGATAGTGATGGTTGATCTAATAGTGATGATTATAGACTTCTCATGGCTTATGACAATGATGATTTTGGGATGCTTTAGAAGAGGAAAACTTTCATGAAGAAATCTCTTAACTCAAAATCTGTTTAGAAGAAAAGAATATGATCATAGATACCTTAACATACCAACTTGTTGAAAAAGAAAAAGACAATGAAAAACCAGAATGTGCAATTGTGGGTCTAAGAAAAGATCTTGAGAGAACCAAATCTCTCAATATTAGATTTTCTAAAGGATCAGAAACTTTAAATGAAATTATCAATGTTCACCATTCTCCTCTGATAAAGATAGGTCTTGGATATACTGAAGAAGCATCTCAATCACATAAGTCGTCAACCTCCACCAAAATCTATCTAGATTAAACAAAGACTAGTAAACAGTATGCCAATCGTTAGGAAAGGCATAGATTTGATCACCAGGTCAATCATACTCAATTTTCTCCAAGGATGAATATCAATAGAAGACACAACCAACCTCAGGAAAATCATACTCAATTCGCTCCAAAGAGGAATATCAATAGAAACTACAATCAACAGGTAAATAGATTCGATAGTCACAAAAACTTCTTTAATGGGAAATGTTCTTCATGTCATAATTTTGGGCACAAAGATGCTCAATGCATTGCTTACAAAACCATCATGACTAGAGAAGCATGAAATCAAATGAATGTAACAGGGATCAAGAAGTTCCTGTAATAACTTTTCTCCTCTTGAAAATGAAATATAATGCTCAATTTGTAACAACTTTGGTCATAAAGAATCTGACTGCAGGAGAAAATTTTGTCAAACACCTCAAAAGGAGTGAACGCCATTAAATCCCAAGATATGGAGAAGGAAAGAATCTCAAACAGAAAGATGTTGTATAGCCTCATATGCAGAAGCACAAGAAAATCAGTGGTTCATGGACAGTGGATGCTCCAAACATATGACAGGTGACAAAGGGAAACTTCACTCATATAATGCCTTAGAAAAAGAAAAGAATGTCTCATTTGGAAATGACAATCCAGCTGTCATAAAAGGTAAAGGTTGAGTTTTCATGAAAGAAAAGGTTAAAGCTAGAATATTATGTATGTAGATGGTTTAAAGCATAACCTTTTGATTGTCAGTCAAATGTGTGATCAAGGAAATGAAGTGGTGTTTCAATCAAACAGATTTTTTTTTCGTGAGCTTGATATAGGAGAGACAGTGATCAAAGGCACAAGAACTCCAAACAAGTTATACATACTCAAAGGAGGACAACAACAATGCTATCTAAGCAAAAATGATGAAAACTGGTTGTGGCATAGCAGATTGGGACATCTAAGCTTTTCTCAAATAAGAAAGCATGCAGACTCAAGGCTATTCATGATCTTCTAGATATTAGCATCGTAGAAAATACAATATGAAAACCATGTCAAATCGATAAGAAAACCAGAGTTCACTTCATGGAAAAGGAAGGGTCAGCTAGTAAGCCTCTTGAACTTATCCATACTGATTTATGTTGACCAACAAGGAAAAGGTCACCTCGCGAATAAGAATACTTTATTTTTTTCAATGATGATTTCTCTAGAATGTGTTGGATAGGTCTTCTAAAGCATAAAGATGAATCATTGGAAAATTTCGAAGCCTTCAAAGCTTTGGTTCAAAATAAATCACATCAAAAAATTGAATGCCTCAAATCTAATCGAGGAGGGGAATTTATATCGGATGAATTCTTTGACTTTTGTGATCAACATGGAATAGAAAGGAAATTCTCCACTGCAAGAACTCCTCAGTAAAATGGTGTGGTAGAAAGGATGAACATAATAGTTCAACAGATGGCTCGAGCTATGCTAGATGAATCTGGAACTCCTGCAACCTTCTGGGGTGAAGCTACATTTGCTGCCATTACTATTCTCAACAAAGCAAATGTTCGGGTAAATAGCACTCGTACTCCACATGAACATTGGTATGGTAAGACTCCTTCTGTAAAATATTTTAAAGTTTTTGGAAGCAAATGTCTTATCAAAAGGACTGACGAAAAACTTGGTAAGTTTGAACCCAGAGTAGATGAAGGTATCCTTCTTGGTTGTTCTTCTAGAAGTAAAGGATATAAATGTTATAATAAAAGACTTGGTAAAATTGTTGAAAGCATTGAAGCCGTAGTTGATGAAGCATGCAGAAATCCAAAACAGATAAAATCAATAGAAGATTATGATAATAAGGAAGATGGGGATTACTTTCCCACATCAAATCAAAATTATATTGAAGAAGAAACCAATGAAGCACCAAAAGAAGATATAATGGTAGAAGAAAATACTTCGTCCAGGTATGTTTAGAAAAATCATCCAGAAACTCAAATTTTAGGAGAAAAGGAGGATGGTGTATAGACAAGAAGAACTATTACAGGGACCCCAAGCTATCTAGAATTACAATCCTCCACTGAACCTCAAAATGTGAATAAAGCAAGCAAAGATGAATGTTGGGTCAAGGCCATGGATGAAGAACTTGAGCAAATTAGAAAACATGACACTTGGGAATTAGTTCCTAGATCTCATGATAAAAATATTATAGGAACTAAATGGATATTCAAGAACAAGCGAAATGAAAATGGAGAAGTCATTAGAAACAAGGCCATACTTGTTTGTAAAGGGTATGCTCAACAAGAAGGTATAGATTTTGAAGAAACTTTTTCCCTATTGCCAGACTTGAAGCCATAAGAACGTTTCTTGCTCTTTCTAGTTTTCGGAAATTCAAAGTATACCAAATGGATATAAAATTAGCCTTCCTTAATGGAGATTTAGAAGAAGAAGTTTATATTGAATAGCCAAAAGGATTCATCCTTGGAGATGATGCAAAACTTGTATGTAGACTCAAAAAGGCTCTCTATGGTCTGACGTAGGCTCCAAGGGCTTGGTATTACCAACTTGACAAATATCTACACCAACAAGGTTTTACAAAAGGTTATGCAGATAGCAATTTATATACAAAGTTTGAAAATGATAAATTGTTAATTATTATTATTTATGTTGATGATATCATTTTTCATAGCAATGAAGAATCCATGAGTTAGAATTTTCCTTCAGTAATGCAGCAAGAATTTGAAATACCTATGTTCTTGGTCTACAAGTTCAACAAACTAAAGATGGTATTTTTCTTTCACAAATCAAATATCTCAAGAAGATCTTAAAAAAGTATGGAATGGAAGATTCTAAACCTGTATGTACTCCAATGGTAACAAGATACAGTCTCAACTCAAATGATGAATCAGCAGCAGTACATCAACCAACTTACAAATCCATGATTGGTAGTCTGCTTTATCTAACAGGTACCCGACCTGACATCATGAATGGAGTAGGAATAGTTGGAAGATTCCAATAAAATCCAAAGGAATCACACCTTTAGGTAGCCAAAAGAGCTTTCAAATATCTTCAAGGAACTCAGGACCTTGGACTATGGTATCCTAGAGATGCAGATCTTACTCTTCATGCATATACAAAATGCAGATTGGGTAGGAAGTGTTGATGATAGAAAAAGAAATAGTGGTGGTGCATTCTATATGGGTTCCAGGTTAGTGTCTTGGTTTAGCAAGAAACAAAGTTCAATTGCTTTATCTACAACTGAGCCAGAATATGTGGCTATTGCATCTTGCTACACACAACTACTTTGGTTGATGCAAACTTTACAAGACATTTAGATCACATGTACTCCACCCATATCCATTCTATGTGATAATACAAGTGTCATCAGTATTTCAAAGAATTTAGTCATGTAGTCCAAGACCAAGCACATACCCATCAAGTACCATTTTCTACGAGAACAAGTGCTTGAACAAAAGGTCAAATTGGAGTATGTCCCCTCCAAAGAACATGTTACTAATATATTCACTAAACCACTTCCCAAAGAAACATTTCAATACCTTAGACAAACTCTGGGAGTAGTTTCCACATCATCTTGTTGTTAAATCCATATTTTTAGAGGAAGGTTATTATACGCGGGTTTCATGAAGTATAGTCACGTATAGACGTGGGTTTCTGTGGCTGAAGGAGGGTATATGTTTTTCTGACAGGAAAAACAGTGGGTCAGACTCGGATATGGGTGCTCTGTCTGATGTTCATGATTACGGTCTAACAATATGTTTTGTTCATTAATTTTTATCAGACTAACAAAGATGTCTTGATTAATGACTTGTTAACAATACACAGGTAGCATAGGTTTAGGGGGATCATTAGCCTTCACACACATTCTACATTGTTAGAATTATGGTTGTTGAGTCAACCTATGGCTTCAGATATTTCTACCATTTATTGCTTAAGTCAAGTAAAAGTCTAGGGTGTGATATGGCTTCTCATACATTTGAATGAGTCATATTGGACAAATGATGTAATTTGTATCCCCACTTTGCATGGGATGGATGATGTAATATTTATTGTATTTCTGTCATGTATAAAGAATTTCTATATCCCCACTTGGTTGGGTGGATGAGTCAAATTTGATATATCCCCACTTGGTTGGGATATTGATGTATGTATAAGTCATTGGTGATAGGAAGTTCAAACTCACATAGGTGAGTTATAGAGTCATGTTATTCTTTTCGAAAATATTTTTGTAGACTCTTCATGTCCTCAAGGGGAGCATGGACAGTTTAGTGCATCACAACATTAGTGAATTCAACATGTGCCTAGGGGGAGCATGATAAATGTTTATATTTAATTGTTCATATATGAAATACTTGACTTTCGTCACCCCATTTCCCTTGATATCAAAGGGGAAGAATATCTTGGTCTGCCCTTTGCCCTTGATGTCAAAGGGGGATATTATTTTGGTGTTGGTTGTTATCCCTAACAGTTTCTACAGCTTGTAGTAATCAACACCAACATGGTTGCGATCAAGTCCAAAGGGGGAGATTGTTGGCATTATGATGTATGTGTTGTACATGATGGAAACCCACTTGTAGCAGAACAACTCACTTGTATAGGGTAACAAGATTAATCTATGTAAATAGATGAATCTACAGGAGAGATATCAGATGTAATAGAATGCATGGTAGTTGTGTTTATAGATGTGACAAAATGCAGGACAATTCAAAAAGAATCATTTTAGAAGTAGTATGGAAAATTATAGTGTAACAGGTCTATTAAGAGGTAACAGGGAACTGGAATAGAAGAATAGGAAGATGGAACTAAGGTCTAATTATCAGAATAAAGAAGGTAATGGCAAAGGTTGATGTAAAGAAATTTAAGAAGTATAGGGAGGTCCACATAGTAAAAATAGCGTATACACGTTAGTCCATAGAGCAAAAAATGCACATACATAGACACACACTTTCACAGGAGGAAAAGCACATATGGGATGGGAAATCAAGGTTTTCGTCCAAGGTATTGATCCGACATATATGGCCCATGGTATTTGGTCCAAGGTATTGGTCTGAGGTATTTGGTCCAAGGTATTGGTCCTAAGTGGTTTTGGTCGAAGGTATTGAGAAAGACCTAAAACTATATAAGGAGGAGAAGATCATTAGGCCAAGTGGAAAAGTAATGAATATTTTATGAAGAGTGAGATCAAAAGCAAATATGCATGTTATGGGTTTATGGTGCTTTGCTTGATTTGAACTAAGGATGAACCTTAGTGGTTGATGGGGATGAGATCTAATGATGGATCAAGATCATGAGACGAAAAATGAATTATTATTATATGGTTTGATAATGGATTGTCTAGATCTAAATGCTAACACATGATTTACATTGTAAATATTTTGATCTGGGTATGTCTGAAGTCCGGAGGTGTAATGAAGTTATGAAGTAAGTATTTGTAGATCTTTATGCTAGTTCACCTTGGTGAAGGTGCGTATACACACTGGTTCGGCTCTTCCAAGTAGCGTATGCGAAAGAAAATATTGATGTTCAAGGATGATTGATCTAAAAAATCAGTGCTATTGCTTTACTATTGTGTGTCAATGAATTCTTATTAAATATTAATGTAAAACTGGATGAATAAGGAGTTTGATATTTGATAGATTGATTGTATAAGTGAGAGAAAGTGATCTATGTTGTCTATGTAAATCTCTGTAAGATGTTTAGTATATTGTTGGTTGGTGCAAACTTTACTAAAAAGTTTATGTTTGTAGTAGCTTTTGAGGTGTACGCAGGTTTGATTAACAGAAGTAGCGTATAGACGTAGTTTGGGTTCAGCTAAGTAGCGCATATAGTCTAATGCATGGTTAAAACTGGTTCTAAATGATGATGCAGGTTTCTGGGTTTAGCATAGTGTTCCAGTGATAGTGATCTAATTGTTTAAGATTAACTGCATGTTGGTTAATGAATTTTGAGTTTCTAAATTTTTGATGGGTTATTGATGAGTAAAGGTATTCATACGCCTTGATATGTGCCAGGAGCATCCAGTCTAAAATTTCATGAAATGTTGTCCCTGGTGGAAGAATGGAGTTCTCTGTAGGTTGGGACCTACATACTAGTAAACATATTGGCTAGTACAAGAGCTACGGAGTTGTAGCTCCCTTTTAGTAGAAGTTGGAGAATGAGAGAAGGTTGTAACCTTTTGCAAGTAGAATCTTGTGTACTGGTGTGAGTCTGCACCAGTACAAGATTGTAATATATTTTCTTATTATTAAAAGAAGACAGAGTCAACAACAGCAGGTGGTTTTCACCCACATTGGGTTTCCACCATAAATCTTGGTGTTCATGTGTGTTTCTTATGTGTGATGCTTTATTATGCTTTTACTGCACTATCTAATAAGTTACCGATGTACTGGTTTAAGATCAACACATGATAAATTGTCTAAATAACAAGTTCTCTAGATATATGATGGTTTCTCTAATCACAGTTGCGTGTACATGCTAGTTCACTTCAGTGAGGTAGCATATATAAATATGTTTGAGAAATAAACTTATTGATCTGATAATATTGATTCACCCCCCCTCTCAGTATTATTTCCAACATATATTCCCATGCATAAGCAGAGGAATGTTCTTGTAACATCTTTATTACTTCTTTCTTTTGAAATTCTTCCAAATTATTGTTTATATTCAAAAATATTAACATTAGAATTGCCAATTTTCTCCATAGAATGCAAGGATAGTTGACGGGATGATAAATATTCAATATTGCATTGATCTTGAAAACTTTGACTAGATTCACAATATGATGAAGATTCATTATTTTCAATTAAATTCAAAATTCGATGCTCCTCATTTATTTGTGAAGTAGAAAAGATTGGTCTTATATCAATGTCATCATTTATCCATTCTTCATTTTCAACCTCCACTATTGTTTTTGTTGGTGGATATAGTGTGAATTTATTTTTTGTGCTCCGATCATAAACGAACATATCACCAGATCTACAACTTATAAAAGCATCAGCTGTAGCTAGCCATGATATTCCTAGAATAAATGGATGTCCTCCTAAGTTATTCTTGGGTGTTAAAATCATAATATCAACAGGGTATTCCCAAGAATCGTAGGATACATATATATTCTAATACACCATCAGGTTTAATTACAGATATGTTTTCAAATTTTAATAGTATAGGTGGATATTAAAGATTAGAAAGTTTTAATTCATTCATAGTTTGTTTACTCATGATATTTATAGGTACTCCTACATCAGTCAATGTATTTGGGATCTCTACACCATTGATGTGTGTTTTCACAATGAGGCTTCTTGGATCAAAATATTTATGAATTGTTTCCTTGCCCATCATGGTATCTGAAATTTTTCCAACTAGTTGAATCCTTTTGATTTCTTTTATTTTTATTCCTAGTCTTTTTATGCTCAATTCCCTAATTGTCTTTGCGAAAATTGGTATTTCCTTAATGGCTTGAAGAAAAGTAATTTTTATGAAAAAATTATTGAGTTCATCTAACATGTCTCAATCATGCAATAAAATATTTTTTTCTACCCCTTCATCAATCTTTATTCTCTCAGGGAAAGGTGGTTTTGAAACAGATACTGAAGGTTGTTCCATAATAGGAGTTGGTTTATTTGAATGTGTTGGAGTAACTTGTTTGATTTTTTTCTTTTTCATTAAGAGACTTTCCTTCTTTAGAGATCTTTTCTTTTTCATTTTCTTGAATAGCAACTAATGGGGACATCTTTTCTAATATTCGAGGAGATCTAGATTGAACATTGTTTAGATCTAGTGGAGTTATCATGTAAGTTTGAAAATTTTTTCCTTCCATATTGTAAACATGTTGTGAATTTATATTATTGTTTGGATTTTGGAGTCATTGGGGAGGAAATTAGTTTGGTCTTTGAGGAAATGGTAATGAAAGTTATGGATTCAAATTGTGACGTTGTGTTTGTTGAATGTGTTGAGGATAATATTGTGAAGGAAAACTAGGATACCATTGTTGAAATTGTGGAAATTGAGGATATTGAGGGTATTGAGGGTATTTTCCATACCGATTTTTCCATCCTTGTGACCAAGGTTGTTGGAAAGATTGTGAAGGCATTAGGGCAATGAATTTACTTTGTGAATATTGTGCAAATGGTTGAGTCTTAAACCCTTGAGTTGTATTATCTCAAGGCATGCTTCTTTCTGCACTTAGGGAAAAAAATGGACAATGCAACATTTTCAGCTTTTTGCTTGTTTTGATTTTATTGGACTAAACTTTTTCACTAAGACTCCCTAAAATATATGCTTTTATATTATCAATCAAATTTCATATTTTTTCTCTACTTACTGCCCCAACTACAAATTTATTAATCCTTGATAAAAGATGATCTCTTGGATTTTTCCTGGTTCTTGCTTTGCCTCTTGAAATGTGTATTCACAACTCACAAATTTCTCCTAGTGACAAATGAGAAATTTCTCCCTTACCCATTAGATTGAGAAGATCAATCCACTCATCTCTAATGGATTTCAATAAGAGAGCTTTCAATGTTTCCTCATCTAGATTATTCATTTTTTCCCTTTTAACATTATAAGCAAATCTTTCAATGAAGACTTCAAGATTTTCATCTTCTTTCTCTACCATTTTAAAGACTTCATCCTTAATATTATGGGTCATACAATAATCCTTATATTTCTCTAAGAATGTAGTTTCCATTTTTGGACATGCTCTTATGGAGTTTATTCCTAAACTGATAAACCATTTTAATGCTGCATCTTTAAGTGTTGCAGGGAAAAATTTCAACTTTTGAGCATCCTGCATATAATAATATGATCTACACAAGACTTCAAAATCAAAGAGAAATGTCTCAGGCTCTTCACTGTATAATACATGAATGTTTGGAAGCATAGAGGGTGAGATATTTTTCATTGTTACGATTGTATATTAATGGAGGATAGGAAATCCAAAGGGTTCTAGATTTAGATCTTATCCTCTTTCTCTTGCTCTTCCTCTTTCTCTTCCTCTTCCTCCACCTCTTCGACCTTCTCTTCCACTTCCTATTCCCCTTCCAAACCTAATTTGTTCACCATCAAAATTATGTACCTCTCCTTCCCCTTCTTCGACCATTATAGATTATTCATAAATAATATAACGTTTTGGTTCTCATTCAAAGATTAGGTTTTCAATTTCTTCTAGTTCCTCTGGTTCTTCTATTAATGGTTCGAAGTACGTTTCCTCTTCCTCTTCTTCAATACGAACTTACAACTCTTGAGCTAGAAGTTGTTCTCTAGTCGAACGTAGGAAAATTACTCATGTTGTTGGGGATATGGGATCTTCTTCTTCTATTATGGCTTATGTTGATGAAGTTGGTGAACCTCTAGGTTCGATTTCAAATCTTAATACCTCAGGGAGTTCATTATTGTCTGCTATGGATGGAATTTGAGTTTGTGTGGGTGGTGTGGTACTACGAGGTCATGGTGGGGTAAGTGATGTTTTTGCAACTAAGCTCTTTTCTCTACCTACAAATATACCCCTAGAGTCTCTTTCCCTATGCATATCATGTTTTTGTTTTTATTGTTTTCTTGTGTTTCTTTTTTGTCCGAAAAAGATAAAGACTTCTATTTATAACTCCCTGGAAACGATGATAAAATGTTTGTCAATTTGATTATCTTAAATTGATTACATAAATTATCGACCAGAGTTGGCAAACTTGTGAAGTGCAAGTGCACAATGTATGCTAGAAGCCTTTTTATTAAGCTGGATTTATTAATTTTGAGTTATTGGAAATGTGGTTTCAAGTTTTGTATTCCTACTTTAGAAATGAAATTAACATTGCTATCTAGTGAAAATAAAATGATTGTGAATCTAAAGCTATATTCCTTTCTTGAAAAATGAAACTATAAAGAACTCACACTTGTGGAATGAAAACTAGATTAACTCAGACTTGTTGAATGAAAACTATACTAACTCACACTTGCTTCAAAAATGGAAGTTCAAGAAAGTAACTAAAATCAAACCATACTTCTTTTTTAAATTAAAATAAGGAAACGTTTGAATAAAAATTCTTTGAACATAAAACTGAGAGGAATATATATACCTAAATCTATAGACAGAAATATATTATGCTATGATGTTGAAATGCTTTTTGATGAAATTCCAAAGAAATCGCAAGAAAACCACTCGTATTTTGATGAGTCAAATCAACTGCATAAACTATAAAAGAGAGTTGTAATTGTATCACAAGAAGATAAGAAATACAAATGTCAAGGATTAATATTCAATCATCCAAAAAAAACTAATCGATAACTTCACTACTGCTTTTCTAATTTAGAAGAAATATCGCTACTGCTATCCAATCCAAAATCAAACTAAGAATTATAAAATGAACATGTACATAAATAATACAACAACTAATAATATAAAGGTAAATATATGAGTTAAAAACCCTCATTGTTTGTAGGGGCCCTCCACAAATAGGTTCTCACAAGCTCCAATGAACAATTAACTATGTATCAAGTCTTCAAAGTCACTTGCACCAAATAAAAACACAGAGTTTTAAAATGATTACAATCTCCAAAAATTCATTCACGTCCTATTTTTCCCTACCTTACGGTATTTATAAAAGCGATTTAATAACTATTTCAGGATTTCATGCCTACTTTTGGCTAACAAAGTTCTATTTTCACTATCAAACTGAGAAATAGATAATGATTCACTCACGATATGTTATTTAGCAAAGGAAATCATGAGGCGTTTTCATCTCGGACTCTCGCTCGCTCGCTACATCTACATGTTGACCATTTTGACCACTTTATTAAGTATTTCTTCTAACAATTTGGTTGAAATGAATATGAGGAGATTGTTGAGGGGATCAACCTCTTTCTACCCACATCTCTCTTTCCTTGAATCATGCGTCAGACCCTGTTCAACAATGGAGTTGGCAGTAGAAATATATGTTAGCTGCAGAATTGCACGAATCCGGTTGCCAATGTAAAATTTAACTTACACATAAGGAACATTTAGGAAACATGGAAAATAGGATAATTTCTACCTTACCTATGACAAAAAACTCCAATTTGATGGCTATCAAGTTAAAAGAAATGGTCAAGGAAAAGGAAAATAAGTGAAGAAGAGTGTTAATATGAAGCATTCATGAGGATCTACAGTACCTTGGATCTTTCATTCCTCAATGGAAGTTTCTTCACATTCGATGATAGCTTCACATCACTGGCCTTCAATCGAATGATTCTACGAGTGTTTGACTTCAACTTCATTATTCACACTCATGAATTGTGTTGTTGTACCTTGAGGGCCTTCATCATCATTAGTGGTTTCTCTCATGCATGTTAACGGTTTACTTCATTGACGAGTAATCGGGTGGTTTCGACCATGTTTGACTTCAACCCATTTATTCATATGGTGAGATTTGTACCTTGGTTGGATCGATACAGAGATAAAGACCGTGGGTTTCACTTGATAAATCCAGGTTGCATGGAGTTATTAAGTATTCATGATTGTAGACATTATCCTTTCTATATGGATGGTTGCATCCACACCTTCAGTCCATGTATTGTTAGATGATTACACTTTAAGCATACTTACATCAAGGATCTTAGATATATTGTGTTGTGTATGATTTGCAGGTATCTTGATGGTGGTTTTCTAAGTCCTTGCTTTTTCTTGTAAAGAACTTTAACCATCACTTCCCATTCCGACTTCATGCTTTATGGGGCATCTGTTATACAATATTTTGTCAAACTCCCAGTCTCATATCATGAAGTGTTGCACTTTATGTTGTCAATACCGCAAGTGTCACAAAGTGATGAAAGTTGTCATAAACAATGTATTCACCATAAACACGTTTGGAACATCCCTGAAGAAAAGGAAGAAAACTTTCCTTGAAAGCATTATGAAGAACATGTCAAAAAACTTGTTTTGCAAGCCCAACGCTAACTTTAGTAGCCAAATTTGTGTTGGTAACCATTTTCATAAGTACTGATTAGTGCTGCTAGTGCTACTTTTACCAGGAAAATCCACGTTGGTCCTCTTCATGAAGTTTTTCTGAAAATGGAGGAGAAGCTTCTCTTACTAGGAGTCTAGAGAACAATGTGTTGGTTAGAAGTGAATGAAGATTGGAACAAGACCTCCCATTCCTAGTCCTTCATCCTACTTTCATGGATCTTTCCCTTGACATTTGGAACTCCTCTCTCCTTTCATGGATCCTCAACTCCCTCTCGTTCCCTATAAATGAGATCCCTACTATCCAGTAATGGTTCACAAATGATTTGTTTCCTTCCTAGTGCTGAACTATGCCCAATTTTTGCCCATTTTTCTAAGGTGAAAGGAGTGCTTGAAGGTTAATACTAGATCATGGAAACTCACCTAAAGGGGGATTCCAAAATCAAGGCTAAAGCGGTTGTAATGCTCCCTTTACATTATGTGTTTTCTTTCCATAAATGTGTTAATGATTTCACATTTAGTGTAATACTCCTTGATTTGTTACATGGTTTATATTGGAATGAATTTTCTATGTACGTGTTTGTTTCCTCCACGTGATTTTCCTTATAGGTATTCATCCAAAATGGTGAAGAGGAGACTAAAATTTGAAATGAAATAATCAAGGATGACACCAACGGATGTTAGCATTAGAGTGAGGTAGGTCATCTATCCTCCTTTGTGGTTTCTGGTATAAACTAGGAAATTTTACATATATTTCTCCTTTTTTGTTGCTAGATCCTCCCATAGGACTAGAGGGATTGTTTTTGTTCGTAGAAAGGATTTCCTGCACAATAGGTTTTTGATTTATGGTGAAGTCATTTTGGAGTAATTACCCATATGATCTCTCTATCATTCAAGTTTCATTTGCACATTCATTTTTGGAGAGCAAGGCTCTACAAGCATGCTTTTATTCCATGGAAACCTGGTTTGTTTGTTTATTCCAGAGTTGGCTCTGCTTCCCTTGAGTATCCTAGGCTCAAATGACTTTGGTAAATGGTTTTCTTGTGTCTCATTATTATGAATATAATTCATAACACGTAAAATAAATAAAATTAATGTAAATATTAAATAATCAAATATTTGTTATGTTAAATAGTCATTAAGTTAAGTGAAAAGGCATGTCTAAAAGACATGCCCAATCATGAAAGGAAACCAGGTTAGGTATACATATGCAGGTCCTCATTGTAACATTCATTACTTGTACATTTTTTACATATAATAAATTATTATTACAAAATACCTCTTGTGTATTTTCTTCATTCAAGTCAACAAGCTATCATTTTTTATGCTTCAGTGGTATCAGAACCATAGTGCAAAATATAATCATGTGGGTCTTTGAACGTTGTTTGCCAAAAAATGTGCCATTACGTTCACATCCTAAATGTGTTGAACAGTCTAGTAAAATTCAAGAATCATTTCAGCATTTAGAAAAGTCATTTGCAGAAATTTTAGGATATCGAAAGGAAATCATAATAAAGAAGATAATAGAAACAGTGAAGAAATGAAACTATGTGTGGAGAAAGAAGGATCTGCGAAGCTTTCACCTTGTAGTAAAAGCTCTCTTGAATTCAAACCTAGTGTCTTTCCATTGATGGACATGTCACCGTTTTCAGACAATGCTGGAGAACCAACTAATGAGCAGCAGATGCACTAAACCCTAAAACAAGATTCAGACTTGAACATATCTGTACGAGTCTCCAGATGTGATTTTGAATCACAAGAAGGAAATCAATAGTGATGGAAGTGGCTACATCAGTTCCAGTGATAGTGGAAGTGACAGTGAAAGCGATAGTGGAAGTAGTGATAGTGCAAGTGATAGTGATCATAGTCGAAGCATAAGTAGGAGTAGAAGTAGAAGCAAAAGCAAGAGTAAAAGCCCAGCTATAAATGGAAGTGGAAAAAATAACAATGGTGAGAGTGAAGGTGGTTCTAGCAGTAGTGAATAGTCTAATGTAGACATTATGTGTGATGATTATAAGTCTAACAGTGAAGCTGAGACCATGAAGGATCTCATTGATTCTGAACTAACCCCCTCCCATACTGACAGAGATGAGTTTGGTGAAAAATATAAGAAGAAGGTGATGATTGAAAAAAAATATAGTGGGCATCCCCCACAGTCACCAATGAACTCAGAAGATATTGATGTTTGTGATGATATAGTTGAGGGAGAAGAGATCAACAAAACCTCCCAACATGACATTGAAAAGATAACATTTGAGGGTGAAGATGACACTGACATGGCTGTAGATATTGATTTGATACATTGTACGAGAGAAATCAAATCAACCAAAGGGGAAATAACCATTTCTCCATAACATCATAAAAGAGAAGATATTCATAGTTCGATTGGTGTTCAGGTACCGAAGGGTCCACCTATGCATGACAGAAATTCATCAAAGGAGAATCCAATTGGAAATACTCTGCAAAAATCTGAAAAGATGCCTAAAAACATTTATAAGCATGGTCGTGAGTGTAATAAAAGTTATATAGGATATGAGAAGTATAGCCCAAGATAGGAAAACAAAATTCTAGTAGAAAAGAAGGATTAGTTGGATTTAGATTCTAAATCCCTCTTTGAATCTCATTCTAGACCTAAAATTACCTCTTATAGAAAACATATTGAGACACAAGAGGTTGCAAAAGTGATGAACATAGAAACTTTTACAAGTGCTAACTTTGAAAGGGCTTTTGAACATGCAACTCTTGTGGGAAGGTACGCCCATGATGAAGATATCTTCAAGGGACAGGCTTCTACAAAGGCTCAGACTACTTCTACTAAAGATTTGGTTGATGTTGAAAGTTTTCATAAACATCTTGATGGACGAAAGTCATATCAAAGGCCTTTTGGTTCTAATTCAAGAACAAAGGTTCTACACGTTATGTAGGGTTCTAGGAGGTATGCTAACTCTTTAAATAAAGTAGGTAAACTAAATGATAAAGCATCAAGGCTAGCTAATGAAATCGACATCTCCACTGGAAAAAGCTCTAGTATGGAAGAAAAAAATTCAAGATATGAAATGACACTCAAGAATTCACCAGATGATGATGTAGTGGCTAAAGAAAAACTCAATAATTCCAATTTTTTTAAAGGAGAGTGAAAATGCAGAAAGATATAAGCCCATTGATTTACAATGAAAATACCTTGTGGACCTAAGTGGGGGAAAGGATGCAAGATCATTGGTATTATCAGTTATGCACAATGCATCAAAGGACTTGCAAAGCAAAGAAGATGATGCTCGAAAATATAATAGAGACAAATAGGTCAAATGTAGAAGAAAAATGTCATCCAAACATGTTGTTTCTGAGTATGAGCAAGAAAATTTTGTGATAGATGTGAATGGAAAACCAAAAAATATTGAGGACAATGCTCTTCTAAAAATCAAATGTCTCATGATGGAGGACTGTCATAAAAAAATCCAAGACACACCAGGAAGCATCTTGAAGAGTTTTTATATAAGCAGTGGTAAGAAGGTACCGAGTTACAGGCTAAATATTGTGGTTCAGAAGGATATGGATAATAACTATAAAGTTTCTCCAGAATCTCTGATGCGAGCATTAGAAAATTTGAATTATTCGGGTGCTTTAGATGATGATGGAAATCTAACAAAATTGGGAGAAATAATGAGGAAGCTCAGGAAGCTGCAGATGCAGCAAAAGCTCAGTTTGTGTACATTGATGGGGAACGTAAAAGGTTGCCCTCTATCGCCTGATAATGTAAAGGTGTGGGTTAAACTCTCTGTGGGAATCCTGGCTAAAGCAGACAACATCTACATTGAAAATACATGTTTCTTCGTGCCTTACTAGAGCTCGCGAGTACTTGAGGTCACTGGAAGAGTATGCGTTGATATTAAGGATGCAGACGTTGAGAGACACACTCGCATGGAATTTATCATGAGCGACGACAATTTCCAGAAATTGTTCGACGTCATCATGAATCTTTGGGACCTAGAGGAAGGATTGAAGCATCTCAAACTATCACAGACAGTGGCTAGCCTAGTGTGGCCAATGCACACTCAAATTAATAATCTGGGTACAGGTCTCTGGCCAGAGAATTTGGCATTCCATACATACACTGTCCACCACAATGGAGAACACACACTGCAACAACCATGGCAATAAAAAAATATTAGTTGACCACTATGTCAGGTGTCGACCAATCCGTGGAGAACGAATCCTTTCTCGATTCCGCAAAATGGTCAACGAGGCAGCATGACAGTTGATCGACGTCAGTTGGGTGAGAACGAGGTTTATAAAAAAATGATATATAGATTATATAATTACATATTAATTATAAATTTATAATATATATAGACCTTATAATAACAAAAGAAAATCTTATTAAAAAAAACTTATTAAAAAAAACTTGTTAGAAAAAAAAAATAGACATAACCTTGGACTCAAAATAGAGTTACTAGATAATTATAGAAGCTGGGGCACCATTTATGGTGAGTTTACATATGCCCAGATGACAACTGCAAAGACAACTGCCAGAGATATAGCTTTGAGGAAAAAGCTTCTAAAAGAAGGGGCTATGTTATGAATATAATTCATAACAGGTAAAATAAATAAAATTAATGTAAATATTAAATAATCAAATAATGGTTATGTTAAATAGTCATTAAGTTAAGTGAAAAGACATGTATAAAAGACATTCCTAGACATGAAAGGACACCTGATTAGGTATATATAGGCAGGTCCTCATTGTAACTTTCATCACTTGTACATTTTTTATATATAATAAATTATTATTACAAAATACATCTTGTGTATTTTTCCATTCAAGTAACCAAGCTATCAGATTTTATGCTTCACTCAAGCAAGGAATTTTTTTCGCAAGTCAATTTCTAACACTCTATGAAACCTTTTTATCCAATTCCTTACAAATTGTATTCTTGTAAATAATTTTTTTGATTATTATTTTCTTTCACAGTGATTTCCTTATTTGAGTTCTTGGATCTATTAATGATTTTCTGGGTTTCTTTTCCAGGTGAAACCCTAATATTACGATGGCCTCCTAGCCTCAGTGTTCCCTCATTCCAAGGTGTTAGCGGGAAATGAAAAAAATATATGCGTGTCTAGCTTCATAAAATGTTTCTTTCTATCACCATGAGGTAACATTAACAATGTTGTTCTCTATACTTAGGGGAAAGGTTACAGGACTCCAACCTCTCAATAATGAGAGAGATAAATTCCTCTACTATCTTCACTCCCATCATTACCATATTACTGTTAGGAATTATGCAGAAGTACCTCCATAATTTCTAACCCCATTATTGTATGTCTTACATTTTCATTTACAATTATGGCCACTCTTGATGAGATTACCTCTTCTTGTTGACTTTGTCAAGTTTTTACTTCACAAATTCATGTTTTTCTAGGTTCTTACAAAATATTTATTATATTACCAAGGTACTCAACCTTTTGTGCCAAAGACCCTTCCATGGTTTTCTTTAGGCTTAGGGTTTGAAAAAAAAGACAAAAGGTCTTGTATCAACTAGTTAATTATGTTTCTTGTTTCTATGAGAACTATATATTTTAAGTCATTTATAGATAAATATATATAACACTAGTTTGACCCCAGTGGCTACAATTTTACCAATTATAATTATTTTGAAATGTCTAGAGACTATTAAGGTTTCCCAATCAGAGAATGTAAACAATTATTCCTTGTTATAGAATTACTCTTGTATTTGGCCTGAATTACCTAGCTGCGACTATGTAGTGTCGTTTCCATGAGAAGTCATGCTACACTTCTTGGAGGAAATTTATAATATGATTTTAGAAACGACCATTGCTTGCCATTGGCAAGCCCTCAAGGATTCTTTATTTTTCTTGATTCCAGAATATAAGTGTATAACAACTCTTGTGAATGATGTTGGTGGTTGATATGTTTCTTGTAAAATATCAAGGTTTTATTTTGATATTCAATAGGTAGCATGTTCAATGTTTTCTTTTCCATGAACAAGGTTTTTGGGTTGTTTGTATAAATGTTATTACATGGTTTTATAACCCTTACGATTATCATTTTTATTTTTCTTTCTTTTTTTTTCTAAAAATGTAGTTACAGTGGATACCATAGCCATGTTTTCTTTTCTTTGATTCACTTCTAGCTATTGAAAAATGATAATTTTCCATATCCATATTATATATTATCTTGGTAATCCTTTCATCTTATATGTGTATATATATTTAACATAATGTATAAAATACTATAAAAAACCTTAGGAAAAAATATTGACGTAACCTTTCATGAGATTTTCCAATTATGTTTTGCACCCTAATTTGTCAGGGTTCAGAACTATTGTTATTATGTAAGTAGGTGGGAATCTTTCCTCCTAAAAATATAGAACAACTAACTTGGGCCGATTCTCCTAAATCTAACAACATATATGTATGTGTGTGTGAGTGTGTGTGTGTGTGTGTGTTAAACTTTATAGAGTTCTATTATCTTGAAATTATTACAATTACGTCGTAGGATATGAAGAGAAATCCACCAATACGGTCAATTATATAATTCTCAGTTATCATAAATTCAAGATATTATTTTCAAGATATTAATTTTACTAGTTTTGACATTTATTATCTCCTGAGGCCACTTTCGTCTTGAAGATTTTCGGGTGTGAGTTCTTCCCTTAACCTTCGACCAACGGTTTCAGAAAAGGTAAGAGTTATGACGAAATCATTGTCCTTATAGCTACCTCTAACAAGTAAAGGAAATACATACACCATCACTAAAATGTGTGTGTGTGTGCGTTATGACACAACCATAACATTAAAAAAATATGTTCAGAAAACTAACTTAGATTTCATTGTCTAGCTCCACAATGTCAGTCTTTTCATTTTTCCATACATACTGAATCAACATAAAATTTAGGATAGCTAAATACTTATCTAAAGCTTCATGGAAATGTATTAACCGATTTCATGTTTCCTTCCAACCATGAAGTAGATTTTGCAGTTGGTTCCCCATGAGCTCTACTTTGTTTTGTTAGAAAATATTTGAATGGTCTTTCCCATAATTCAACTATTGAAACCTTGTAGGAGATTCCTACCCAATTTCTGGGTTCAGAATAGTGTTTCTATCCCACTGCTTATATTTCCAAAATTAATTGTCTTTCTCCCCCATAGTACTCCTATACAGGTCTCACCTGATGACATATATCTAATGTCATGAAATCTCTGGTAGTATGTCTTTCCAAAATATTTTTTCCATCTAGGAAAACAGATGAATTTTTCACCTTTTTTATTTGGTCCTTCCCACTTTTGGCATAAATAATTTACAACTACCTTATGAGAGTTAGCATTTAAATCCCTCGTGAAAATGTTTAACAAATTACCAAGAGTGTTAACACATCCGATTTTTTATTTTATTTTCATTAGTTAACATAAATATTTAAATAAACATGTCATATCATTATTATTTTTATCATTTCGAGCCAATAATTAAATGAAAAAATCGTAAGTAATTGTCCAATGGTCATAGATCTCCCCTCCCTTAAAAGGGCCATTTTCCTTGGTGTTTTAGATTCTAGTCTTCTTTAGAATAACATAGGAAAATCATTCATCACTTCTTCTTCCATTTCCTAGGTATCCTCCTAAGGCCCAAAATGCTCCCATTTCACTTTAACTTGAGCAATGGTTCTAATTAAAAGACTAGTTTACATCTTATCCATAATTTGTAGAGCTTCAACCTAGTAGTTTCCTTCCAGTTTGACATATACAACATTCCAATCAAATATATGAGTAGAATCATGAATATATTTCTTTAAAAGAGACACATGAAATACATTGTGAATTCTAAGCTGAGCTAGTAGTGCCAGCCATTAGGCCACTGTCCCTACCCTATCCAATATCTCAAATGCCCTAGAAAACCTCAGAGATAGTTTATAATAACTTCCCAATTTCAAGGAACTATTTTCTGGTGGTACTTGCAAATAAACATGTTCACCCACTTTGAACACTTAAAGTGTTCTTTTCAAGTCAGCATAGTTTTTCTATCTATCATGGGACTCTTCCAGGTTTTGTATGTTTTCTCTTACCATTTTCTTCATTTCTTGTAATAAATCTAGTGCTAACGATAGTATATTCTCAAGATGGTTCCAAATTATAGGATCATGACACTTTCTCCCATACATAGCCTCAAAGGGACTCATCTTGAGTGATGCCTTATAATTATTGTTCTCTGTGAACTCCACCAAATGTAGATAGTCCTCCTATTTTTTAGGTGTGTTCATTACATACATGCGTAGCATGTCCTCTATAACCTAATTAACCCTTTATGTTTTCCCATCAGTCTATGGATGGTATGCAGTACTAAAATTCAGCTAAGTACCTATGCCAATAAACAATGACCTCCAAACGTTTAAGGTGAATTTTAGATCTTTGTCTAATATCACTATGTTTGGTACACCATGAAGCCCAAAATTTTCGTTGATGAAGACTTCATCCACCTATGCAACTCTACAACTGGATTGCACATAGATAAAATGGCTAGCCTTTTATAGTTTATATACCACTACTATAACAGAATTGTAACACCCTCGTCCCACACTTAGCTAAGCTATCTGGTCCACCGGGGTAAATATGTGGTGAATCATTACTATGCTATGATTGAACCTCATCGCTCACCTTAAGAAAGTTGAATTGACAAAGCAAAACCTTACTATCCTTCCTGAGGAGCTACAAGACCCACATGAGCTAAAACACCTCTCTAGGTGCCCAAACCCTGAGTCATATTCTCTTTTTCACAAATAAAACCATTATTTGCATGCACGAGTCTGCATCCATGCAATTGTAGGCCTCCAGTCAATCCGATAATCCTACAAGGGAGAGAGTGTAGTGTTTTTTAGCTAGTTCTACGCTTTCTACAGTACCATTTGAGCCACTCTTTTAGGCCTAGTCTCCAAACCACTACCCAGAACTTGATCAGACTTTCCAAGAAAATAAATAGCACCAACACAAAATATCTAACATAAAAATTGATCAAGGACTTGACCTAACTAATCCTAACCATGACAAACATTTCGTCAAACACATGATGAAATGAAATCCATAAGTCATAAATACACATGTGAACATAGGGCTCTCATACTTATTTGAGAATAATCAAGAAGATCTAATGCCCTCTCATATTAGTTGAAATAACATCTATTAGTTCAATCATTCGATAACCAATCGCATATTCATAAAATATTTCAAGAGCCATAAACAATATACATCATATAACCATCTAAATACCAAAATATAAACCATCAATAATGAACATATAAACCATGGATACTTAGCCATAATGTCACCATAATAGTCAATACATATGGTTGTAGATCACAATAGAAAATAACTCTTATTAACATATGAAAATGCCAACCAAGTTAGGGACTTAGTTGACCTAAATTATTCTTTCACCTAGTAACCTCGTTGCCATGTTTTAAGCATGAATGTGGGTCCTCGTCGAATAGCCAAAATAGAACCAAACCAAGGCTTACAGAGGCCAAACGAACTCAACCCTCGATCATTGATTCCACCATACAGTCGGACATCACTAACCATCACCAGTTCGGTATCCATCCAAGTTGTACAGGGCTTGAGAGCATTTGTGGCAACGCATCTTCTAAGACTAGTAACACAACCAACAATTGTCATCAGGATCTAGAACGTTTTTCCTTCCAAGGCTTCCAAGACTAGCAACTCAACCCACGAAGGGCTTGACAGCAACTATCCAACCAAGGCTTCTAGGACTAGTAACTCAACCCAAGCTATTACAGGGCTTCCAGAATGTTTGTCCAACCAAGGCTCTAGGAACCAGTAACTCAACCCATATACATAAGGAACATTAGCACAAACTAGAAAACAATGATATACCCACAACACTATGGCTATCCAGAAAATAGCAAGGCTAGAAAAACCATTGTCAATGCAAGAAATCCTCCATGCCAATGATAAATCATAACCAGCAAACCATATGCGTGTGCCATGCATACCATAACTATAAAGGAAATCATACCAACAATTCAATACCTCCAAAGCAATCCAGTTGTAGCTATTGATCCTGCTGTCTCCTTGTGTTTTCCTAGTTTTCCTTTGCCTTCTTGCGCCAAATTCCAAATATGCCACACTCCTCCAAGAGTGCTTCAAGAAATTCCAAGTGTGCAAGAGGATGGGAGAGAGAATAAAATATATAGATCCAAGATAAAACTAAAAAAGTCTCGTGAACTTATCCTCAAAATCCTTTTTATCATTGAGGCCTCTCTTTTGCTCATTTTCCTCTATTTTACCTTTAATTTCCCCCTCATGAAAATATGTGACTCTTCACCTTAATTTTCTCCTATTGTCCTTCATTTTCATAAATAAGATGTCAATTAATGCATCTTTACCTTTTCAAATTTCCTTAGCCATTAATAAATTGAAGCGACACCCCACTAGGATGTTTTTCCCTACATTCAGGTTTTTGGAATACATCTCCCGTGTGCTAGGTCTTATACTTTTTACATGCAAAATCAACCAAGGGTTGTTACAAACTGTCCTTGGTGTTCTATGACACCTATGAACAACAACCATTGAAAAAAAACATATTGTCTATGGATATTTATAACACAAATCATTTTAGTATTTACAATAACCAATTTTTAAAAACATGACGAACATACAACTTACTTGAGATTTATAACACAACTCATTGCAATATTTACATATATACTTATGAATATTTTCTTCGACCAACAAATAACCATAATGTTAATGGAGATTTATAAATCTAGCTCGATACAATATTTACAATAATATATGCATAGGCAAATATGTACATTTTCTCAGCCAACAAATAAAATGATACAATTCTCGTATTAGCAATAAGCAAATCCAAAGGCCAACAACTCCAACCTAAAAAGTAGTACCATGATTCACCTTCTCCCTAGGAAGTCCAGAATCCACTATCAAAGACAAACTTATGTCCAACGTTCAACGCTACGATCCCGTGCCACTTGTTCTCTCAGTGAATAGTTGCCAACTCATTGTTCCTGGGCACACTCGCAATGTGCTTCTAATTTCATCTAGAAATGCTAATGTGAAAAATAAATACATTCCCCAATGTTCTCTTCTCTACTACATTGTCCCTCGGGAAATATGGTTACCCCCTTCCATGCTGTAACACACCTTGCAAGTTCCACTATAATCCCCTTCTCTGCTACATAGTCCCTCGGGTGACCCCTCCCTTGGCAAGGTTTCCTCACATCGGAAGTTCCAAAAACCAAGTCATATCCCTGCCTCAAAACCATCATACCAGTCATAACATGCTCATGGAAATTAGTGGACACTATTGTGTACCAGTGTCCCATAATGGCCCTACTCCTAAAATGCTTTACCAACATACTTCTGCTTGTTTCAATTCCTTTTGTTATTGTTGCTAATGCTTGCAGTTAGTTTCAAACACCCAACCAAGAATTTTCATGATTTCTTGTACCAAGCACATAGCTTCCATTAGATTTAAAATAAATTCAAATCATACCTCATTGTTGGTCCACCAAAAAATTACACTTGCCATTCCTTTTACTTCCTATCAGAATAAGCCAACCTAGCATCTTTGACCAAATCATCATGTATAAACATATCACATTTGGTTAGCTCAAAACTCAACCATCATAAATTGAGAATCATGAACCACATGCAATCATCATCAACCAGAATTATAGATCACATGCAACCATCATAAGTGAAAATCATAGACCACATGCATAGTCAAAACTGAAATAAAACATTGATACTTATCCTTCAATCAGTCCTTTTCTTCTTCTGTCAGCCTTGTCCTTTATGTAAAAGAACTAAGTACCTTAATTTTCATCAATCACGTACACATACATATAATGTTCATGACACACATACACCCACACATGAGATACAACACCACACCATAGATATACCTATACTTGGTCTACAACACAACAAAATACATACACCTACACCTAGTGTACAACACAATACATACACATACACATAGTACAACACAATGAATACACATCACGATACAATGACTACACAATGCACATAACACAGTACCACATGTATACAACACAACATGTATGACATGCACACAATACCAAATGTACAACATGTACTAATACTACCTTCACATCATGTACACAACACCACATGTACACATTGCCACCTACACAATGTGTACAGAACACCACATGTACACAGCATCACATGTACACAACACCACATGCATGACATGTACACTGCACCACATGTATACAAGACCACGTGCACGACATGTACATGACATGATGTGCACACAACACCATATGTACAACATGTACACAACACCACATGCACAGAATGCCACATGTACAATCACGGACACAACACCATGTGTATGTAGCACTACATATACAACATGTACATAATGCCATATGTACAAAACACCACATATCCGACATCCACACAACACCATATGTACATAGCACCACATACCGAACATTGTTGTAGCTCCAAATCTCACTCTTGATGTTTGTGATGCTGCACTCATGGCCTAGGGCAACCCCTCCTTCCAGACCTAATTCAAATACTTAAAAAATAGTGTTTTACTCCCTATACGTGACATTTCCCTAAGCTAAACATGTGTGTACGCGGGTCTGTGTATACCCAACCCGCGTATATGTCTTAAAACACTTAAAAAAAATAAATCTCCATAATTTTAGGTGGAGATTGTGGGTTTTACCTACTGATTACCTATTAGTGCTCGTGGCCCAACTGTTCCCAATGAATTCCCAACTAAATAATTACTTTGGCAGAAGTATAAAAAGGCTTCAATGGGAAGGCCTAAGGGAGGAGAGAATATAGAGAAAAATCACTTTGTTGAGATTATCCTAGATCAGGTCTGAAGATCCTTGTGCTTCTAGCACTTCCCCCGTTACAAAAAAGCTTTGTTTCCTTGAATTATGATGTCTTTCCATTTTTTGAGACATCCTTGAGTGGGTTATGGAAGGAGCTTGTTGAAGGCTTGAGATTGGAAAAATCCAGAGGATGCTTCCATTTGGAGCCTACAAAAGGAAGACTCAGGTGAAATCACTCCTTTCTATACTTTAGTTAACTATAATAAAAGAAACACTTGTCTTGTTCGTGATATGAATCTTCATGTTTATGATATCAATGTTATGATTCACAAATGAATGACTATTTCAATTGCATAACTAACTTTCAATATGATATGAAGTTGATTTCTTTATGATGTTTAGTCTATATACTGCTGTGCTTTCTTGAATTCATTGTTTTGTAGGTTGAAGGAGCAAAATGAACTCCAAGAGGGTTTGGACCCTAGCTGGATCTTCCCAAATGAAGGACCCCAGGTGCACCCCTCTTCACCTAGTTTGCTTATATCAACATCATGGCTATGTGAAATGCTTGTTTTTCTTTATAGATAACCCTTGCTCTACTAGGGTATTAACCCAAGACCCTAGGGGACATTCTCCCTTAACAGAATTGGCGACTCCACTAGGGACAACAGTATTGTTGTTCCTAGTTTGGGTTTGTTCAAGCCAATCAGGGCTCCACTGTTTATTTACTTGTTGTGACTGAGTAGTTTGTTCCTGTAGGAACTTGAATTGTAAGTTTTATCATTTTCTTCAGACTGTTTTTTGTTTTTTCTTGTAATCTGTTATATCCGTTGTTTTTCTAGTTTACAGAAACGTATGTACGCAAGTTTCCTCAAGTCAACCCATTTATACACAGGTTTCCTTTGGCTGAATAGTGTATACACACAGTTGTGCACTAACACAATCGCATATACACTAAAATTTTCAAGATTTTTCAAACATTTTTGTTTTTGAAGATCTATCTGCTGGTCTGAATTAGTCTTGAACAATTACTTTTTTGTGTTAGTCTTTATTTTTACAGCAAGTATATGATTTCAAACTCTCTCCGATTGTGGAAAGTGTTGGTCTTGTTCTGTTTTGTTGCAAGCGTCATCATTTTTGTTTAAGAACACAATATTTCTTGCTAGGAATCTTGGCTGCTCTGGTCTTCCAGGGCAGAAAGATTGATCTCAATCTTTGTGTCAAATCTTGTTTTGGTGACTTATTTCCACACATATCCTTGCAAAGGAAGTATATTTTCATATTGAATACATTTTTGAAAGAGAAATAGGGAATAACCCCTGATGTGAAGGAAGGTCATACATTTTAACATAAAGCATTACTTCTTTCTTCCATTTCAATGACCATCCCCACTTGTAGAAATTCCCACTGTAGATCAACAGATTATGCAATATACTAAAACACAATACAAGATCTACTTCTACAACACTTTGTGGAAGCTTAATCGAATTGAGCAGGATCAAGAGAAAACATATAACTGAGAATGAGAAATCAATCACACATAACAGAAGAGAATTAACTCGAGGAAAGTCTCAGTCTAAAACCCCAATCTTTGTATTATCATACAAGTGGAAATCTTGTTCAAGTTACAAAAGTAATCATCTCTCAAGCTCTCCCACTCTCTATGCAATCAAACAATACAACTCACAGACTGAATAGACATAGTATATGTCCTCGTCAAGCCCTCCAAGCCTCCTATTTCCTTGCGCAGTTTGTTTTGGGGTCTAGTGAAGGCACATGTGTGAATTAGCCTCATCACACTCACAAAACCTAAAGAAGTAACTGTGCAATCCTCAAGGAAAGAATTCCTTCCGCATGCAAGGAATATTCACAATGGAATATTCTAGCTACTGATAGTACACTACCCCTCCATCGGATCTCAACTGGGTCTTTGACTGAACTGGCATGCATGAGTTATTTAAGAGAGAATATTCAATTATCTGAAGTGCAACAGTTACATGCATGCAAGCATTGATCTGATATTCACCCTATGAGTGACATCAGTTTAAGATTTATTAAACAAAGGTATTACAGAGTCATGTGCTGGTGTGTGTTCTGTGTTATTTAAGCAACGGATTGATCAGATTGCCAATACACAGAAATTTAAATGAAAATACAGCAGAGAAATACAGTAAGCAATACAAAGACACAAGAAATTTTTAATAAGGTGTTCACCCTATTCTCCATGGCTACATCTCTTGTCCAACTTTCAGTGGTGGCCTTGTTTTATTATGCCTTTTGGAAGAGAATTTACAATACAGGGACTCGATGTGAGTTCACCTGAAGCAGGCTTCACTTGGCAGGGTGGTCCTTGGATTCCCCAGCCACTGGAGTACACAGACTCTTCTTCTTCTTACTAGCTCTGTAACCTTCTGGTCTACAGTTGAAAGAGCCAAATGTGATGCTTAGTCCGGATAGATTCCTCTATGGGATGGCTTTAGTCTTGAAGCTCTCTGGTGCTCGATGTTGCTGTTGGTCAGCTCGGCCCTCTGTCTCTTCTGCTCTGCTTTACTGTTCTCTGTGTTCAGTCCTCCTCTCAGGGTTCACTATTCCACTTCTTCCGTCTCTCAACTTCTATCTAGTTCTCACTTGACTGTCTCTTCTACTTTGTTCATGGCTTTAGCCATTCGATCCCTATGCCGGTTCGGTTCCTCTTCTACCTCTGTCTCTTCATCTTCTGCAGCTGTGCTTGGAGTCCCCCATTCGGCATCATCCTGAGTTCTCAGGGAGTGGTCACTTGTCCTCCTCTAAATGGCGCCAGCATGCATCGTCATTTCATTTCTTCAGTTACGTCATGGATGCATTCTTCCTCCACTGTGGTGGTCAAACGGATTCCAAATCCCCTCTAAAATGCGGCTTAATTCCCTATTGATTTCACTTCCTCCATTAGGTGTGATCTCAGCCGTCTAATCTAAGCCTTCCAGATCCAACGCCATACGCATGTTTCGCGCGGTTGACTTGCTCGACTAATAGCGTACGATCAACGGTAATTTTCTCTCACCTCTGCCTGCCACGAATTGATCGATGTATGGAATCATTCTGATCTCATATGAAACCTCTTACCATTTAAGTGTGCCCCGATCAAAACTGATGGTTTCCAAAGTGTGGGTCTTTCCTTGTATGATTAACGCTTTTTCCCTTTTCCACCCGCAATCCTCCTGTTCCCCCATGTGACTGAGTGTTTGGGATTCCTCCATTTCGGCCCTGTTCGCCCAACATAAATCGCGCATAAAAATCCACCTCCGTTTCCTGATCCAGGGCTCCCAAGGGCTACTTTGGCCTCCTGCGTAGTCTCCATGGGCCTCGGTCAATGCACTTTGACCGAGGTCCTCGTCTTTCCATGCTAGCTGCCATTGCCACTGGTTCAGGGTGTTTTTTATCACTGTTTTGGATTTATTTAGAGATTTGTTCCGACCCAATACAGTCATGGTTCTTTGACAGTATTCTATGGATCCAATTCAGATCATGACCATCCCACTAGAAAAACTTTTGGACCACCAAAAGTTGATTTTCAATCACTGATTAAGTGAGGATATTGTTTCTTCACTTGTCCAATCCCAATCCACTTTGCTCTACTCAGCTTTGAACCTTTGAGCCCAATCCTGAGGTACTCCACATTTCCCCTGCACGTTGTCCTTACCTTCCTGTCTAGCACTATGTCTTCTTGTGACTCATTGAGATATTCAGGTAGCAAGTCATCGATAGTAGGAAACTGACCCAGCTCTTCAGGGTCCTCAATCATTGAAGGTTTAAACAATCTCAAGCAATTTGCATTTACGACTGAGTAGATGTGCATGTAAGCTGGTAAATCAAGGCGGAAATCATTTTCACCAATCTTCTCAAGTATCATAAAGGGTCCATACCTGATAGGCTTTAGCTTTTTACCTTCACCTTGCATCCTGTCCTTGCTAATATACAACTAGACTTGGTCTCCAACCTGAAAACTATGCTCCATCCGATGCTTTTCATGCCTAGCCTTATACTTGGCCTGGCTCTTTTCCAGTTGTTACTATACTGCCTGGTGGATCTCCTGGATCTGTTCAATGAACCTAGTTTCCTTGTCCACATCATTGTGTCCTTCAACCATGGTGTCTTTACCAAAAACAAAATCCAAAGGAGACCTTGGTGTGAAACCAAAACAGGTATCAAAAGGAGATCTCTATGTAGAAGAGTGTTTGGCTCTGTTGTAGTCATGTTGCACATAACACAAGTGTTCATCCCAAAGCTTAGGGTGTTTGCTACAATAACCTCTCAGTAACTGGATCAATGTCATGTTAACTACTTTTGTTTGGCCATCTGTTTATGGATGAAAATTTGTGCTTTTCTTCAACTTGGTGTCCATTAGTACCCATAGACTCAACCAAAAATTCCCCACAAATCGGGTGTCTCAATCAAATACAATGGAAGTGGGTAATCCAAAATGAACCCATACATGTTCAGAGAACAATTTTTCAGTCTGTTCAGCTATGATCTGTTTACTACAAGGTATCAAAATACACATTTTGATGAGCCTATCCACAATAACATATAGATAATCATGACATTTCCTATATTTAGGAATTCCTCCAACAAAATCCATGGAAACACATCCCAACGGTGAGAAGGAACTGGAAATGGAGTGTACAAGCCTAGTTTTCTATTGCTGGGCTTCCTTTTAGCACACATGGCACACCCTCTTACATATCTAGAAACTGTTTCATTCATTTTCAGCTAGTAGCAGAACCTTTGCAGCTGTGCAACTCTTTTACTTACCCCAAAGTGACCTGATACCAGAGAAGTGTGTGCTTCCCTAATCGTCTTTATCCTCTTGATTGTGGAATGCAAAGTTTCCCACAATGATATAAGAGTCGGTCCTTCACATGATAGTCCAATTCTTCTACTCTTTTGCCCTGACTCAAAGTTGCATATACATTTTTAAAGTCCATATCCTAAGCATATTGTTCTATGTAGCTTTCATGTACCACATTAAATGCTTAAGTATGGTAGATGCATTTATAATGGGTCTAGATAACATGTCTGCAACCTTGTTATGTATGCCCTTTTTATATCTGATGACTAAATGAAACTGTTGTATAAAACCCATCCACCTGTAATGTCTTGATTGTTGCAACTTAGTTTGGGAGTGTAGATATTGAAGTGGTTGATGATCAGTATGTATTACTATCTCTTTGCCCATTAAATATTGTTTCCACTTTTTCACACTCTGAACTAACGCATACAATTATTTATCATAAGTAGGATAGTTAACTACTGCAGGATTAAAAGTCTCAGAATGATAACATATGGGTTTATCGTGCTGTGTCAACACTGCTCCCATGGCATAGTCACTGACATCAGTTTGGATCTCAAATGGTCTTTGTAAATCTGGAAATGCTAGTATAGGTGTTGTACTGATTCTCTCTTTCAAGGTGTCAAAGGCTTTCTGATGTTTGCCTCCCCACTGCAACACCTTATTCAATCCTGTTAAAGCATGTAAGGGAGCTGCAATCAAGGAGAAGTTAGAAATGATCTTCCTCCAATATTGTGATGCTCCTAAGAAGCTTCTCACTTCTGTAGCAAACCTGGGTTTAGGCCAATTCACAATGATTACCACTTTAGAGGGATCTATTTTTAATTCACCTCCCCCTACTATATGACCCAAGTAGTTTAGAGATGTTTTGCCAAATTAACATTTTGAGAGTTTAACATAAAGTTTTTCTCTTTCCAAAACATCTAATGTCTACTTAACATGCTTTAAATGTTCTTCCCACATTTTACTAAAAATCAGAATGTCATCCAGATACACAATAACAAAATCATCAAGAAAAGGTCTGAATACATCATTCATTAATCTCATGAAAGTAGCAGGAGCATTAGTTAAGCCAAAAGGCATAACCAGCCATTCATACAATCGTTTCTTTGTTTTGAAAGCAATCTTCCATGCATCTTTCTCTACAACTCTCACCTGATGGTATCCACTGTGCAAATCCAGCTGGTAAAATAAACAACTTCCTTTAATTGATCTAGAAGATCATCTATACAAGGAAGGGGTTAACAATTTTTTATTGTTATGTTATTTAGTGCTTGGTAATCAATGCACATTCTCTAAGTGCCATATTTCTTCTCACCAAAATGATTGGTGACCCTCATGGTGATGTGCTAGGCCTAATGAAGCCCTTCTCCAGCAACTCCTGCACATGCTTCTTGATGTCAGCTTTCTCTAAAGCAGACAACCTGTACATCCCAATGTTAGGCAAAGGAACATCTTGCTGCAAAATAATATCATGCACTATTCCCTTTTTGGGTGGCAGACCTTTAGGTTCTTGAAACAAGACATCATACTCTGAAACAACCTTTTCTATGTCAGCTTGTTGTTCAACATTACAACCCTCAAATACATTGTTTTTATCAAGTTTCTTTTCCTTTACAACCATCAGTAAGAATTGTTTGCATGAATTTATCATTCTTTTCATTTGTCCCGAGTTTATGAGAGTATAATTATTCTTGAGGTTATGATCTCTTACAAAGTATTCAATTCCATCTTTAACAAGTAGATACTTGTTCTCAACTCTATAGAAAATAGCCTTTCTCTCATACAAGTAAGGGCTTCCTAAAACAATTCCACATATATCCAAAGGAATTATGTCTAACTCAACCTCATCTGCAAATGCCGACCCAAAAGAAAACTTGAGTTTGCACTGTCTAGTCACTTGTAGTTGTGCTTTATCATTCAAACATCCTAATGGGTATGGTTTATTGTGAGGTGTAGTTGCTAATCCCAGTTTCTTTACAATTGGTTCAGAAATTAGATTTACTTGTGAGCCGCTATCAAACAAAGTATCAACCTTTTCATTTTTGGAAATAACTCGAATATGGAAAATCTCATGTCTTTTTCTCTCATTTTCATCATCAATAACAGATTGAGCAAAATTACTAGTAGATGCTTCAGAATCCTTACCTTTTATACCTATGGCTGCTATAGTTGTTTCATCTCCCAAGTCTGACCCCAAATATTTCTGAATAGCTGCAACTGTCTTCTTCTTCTTGCCCTTGGTCTTCTTAGGTCTCATCTCTGGATGTAGAATCCAACAATGCTCATCATCATGCCCCTCCTTTTTATAGTGAGTGCATGAAGCTTTGGCTTTCTATGCAGTGTTAGCCTTCCTTGCTTTCCACTTCTGTTTTCCTTTCTCCTTACTCTAGCTTACAGTGGGTTGGGATGGTTCCCCAACTTCTGGATTTCCATTATTTCCTCTGGCTTCTAGATGAGTAGCTTGTACATATACCTCATCTATACTAGTGTGATTAAACATGAAGATGGTAAGCCTCATGTAGCTGTGTAGACCACCAATGTACTTCAAAAGAGTCTCTGGTGAGTCTAATGAGGTACCCAACATCAATGCACTATTTCTGAACTATTGAGTATACCATTGCACACTTTTCCCCTTCAACTGTCGAAGAGTTTTCCAACTCATCATGGCTTGTTGCACGTAGGCCAATGGATAGAACTGCTTTGTGATTGCAGAAACAAAATCACACCAGATAGAGATGGTCTTACTATGTATTTTCATGTCAGCTTGGGCTCTGCCTTCCCACCAAACCAAGTCAGTGCCTCCTAGGCATAGGCTTGCCAACTAAATCTTACTCTTGTTTGAGTTTATGTTCTGTACCCTGCAATACACATCAATTTGTCTAATCCAATTGTCCAACTTTTTAGCATTTAGCTCTCCATCGTATATAGGAAAATCAAATTTAACATCTAGCTTAATCAAAGATGCTTTCTTATTATGCACAGGGCTTTTAGGAGGTGTGAGAAAGCTTTCCTCTTTCCCCTTTCCTTCGAAATGGTCATGGCAGTGAGACTCATATTCTTCTTTATCTTGTATTCTTCTTTATCTTGTTTAGAACCTAATGAATCTTCAACCTTTTTCTTTCTAAAGTCTCTGTGCATTTCTTCTACCATAGAATTTATAGCTAGGAAACTCTGTATGAATTGAGGTTCTGCCCAACAAAACCTTCTTCTAACATTGTCTTCCGAGAATAGACGCTTGCAATTTTAGGATTACTTTCCACCAACTCTCCTTCTCCTAATTTGAGCTTTGATCTTGTCAGCATTCACAACTAAACCAACACAAGCTTGTCTAACCTTACAACCTAAACCTCTGATACCACTTGATCTGATATTCACCCTATGAGTGACATCAGTTTAAGATTTATTAAAAAAAGGTATTACAGACTCATGTGATGGTGTGTGTTCTATGTTATTTAAGCAACGGATCAGTCAGATTGCTAATACATAGACATTTAAATGGAAAGACAACAGAGAAATACAGTAAGCAACACAAAGACACAAGAAATTTTTAATCAAGAGTTCACCCTATTCTCCAAGGCCACGTCTCCGATCCATCTATCAGTGGTGGCCTTGTTTTATTGTTCCTTTAGGCAGAGAATTTACAATACAGGGACTTGATGTGAGTTCACCTGATGCAGGTTTCGCTTGGCAGGGTGGTCCTTGGATTCCCCAAGCCACTGGAGTACATAGACTCTTATTCTTCCTACCAGCTCTATGACCTTATGGTCTACAGTGGAAAGTGCCAGATGTGATGCTCAGTCTTGAAAAGTTCCTCTATGTGATGGCTTGAGTCTTCAAGCTCTCTGGTGCTCGATGTTTCTGCTAGTCAGCTTTGCCCTCTGTCTCTTCTGTTCTGCTTTACTGTTCTCTTTCTTCAGTCCTCCTCTCAAGGTTCATTGTTCCACTTCTTCCATCTCTCGACTTCTGTCTAGTTCTGACTTGACTGTCTCTTTTGCTTTGTTCATGGATTTAGCCATTCGATCCCTATGCTGGTTCGGTTCCTCTTCCGCCTCTGTCTCTTCACCTTCTACAGCTACACTTGGAGTTCCCTGTTCGACGTCATCATGAATGCTCAAGGAGTGGCCACTTGTCCTCCTCTAAATGGTGGCAGCATGCATCGTTGGTTAATTTCTTCAGTTACATTGTGGATGCATTCTTCCTCCACCGTGGCAGTCAAACGGATTCCAAATCCCCTCTAAAATGTGGCTTAATTCCCTGTCAATTCCGCTTCCTCCATCGGGCTCAATCTCAGCTGTCTGATCTGAGCCTCCCAGATCCAATGCCATACACATGTTTTGCGTGGTTGAATTGCTCGACCGATAGTGCATGATCAATGGTGGTTTTCTCTCACCTCTGCCTACCATGCATCGATCGATGTATGGAATCACTTCGCTCTCGTCCAAATCATCTTACCGTTTAAGGGCGCCCTGATCAAAACCATCGGTTTCCAGAGCGCAGGTCCCACCTTGTACGATTAACACTTTTTCCCTTTTCCACCCGCGGTCCTCCAGTTTCCCCACTCGACCGAGTGCTCGAGCTTCCTCCATTTTGGCCCTATTTACCCAGCGATGCATGATTAGGCGCTAATCACCCATCAAAATCCACCTCCGTTTCTCAATCCGGGGCTCCCAGGGGCTACTTTGGCCTCCTGCATGGTCTCCATGGGCCTCGGTCAGCCCGCTTTGACCGAGGTCCTTGTCGTTCCACGTAAGCTGTTATTGCCACTGATTCAAGATGTTTTTGATCATTGTTTTGGATTTCTTTAGATTTTTGTTCTAACCTGATACAATCATGGTTCTTTGACAGTCTTCTATGGATCCAATTCGGATCCAATATTAACTAACCAAACTTACATTAATTCAACAAACTGTTTGAATTAATATAACTAGACTTGATTTAGTTAACTGAGCCAACTAATTACAACTCAATATTACAACTCATCCTTATCTCTTTAACTGATGGATAAATTCCTCAATTAATGCAGAAACTATTGCATGTCCCCACATAGACTTCATGTCTGATTTTCCTCAACTAGTTAACTTAATATGAATTAATTAATTATTTTACAAACAGCTCCTAACACAAAATTCGAATTTTACGTCACTATTTTAGTTTAGGGATTGACTAAAATAGGAAGGTATCCTGAAATGCTATTTATAGATTTCTATTTTTAGCACTTCCATTTTTCATTCCTTGTTGCTATGTTCAACATTCGCTGAACTACTATTTATAGTAGTGTTATTTTTAACATTTCTATTTTTAGCATTTCTTATTGCTATTTTCAACACTCCCTCTCAACAAGAAAGGGATTATCAGTAGCCCCAATCCCGTCTCTGTGGAGCTCGAACTTGCATTTTGACAATGCCTTAGTCAAAATATCTGCATCCTGTTCCTTGATTGAAGCATACAACAACAACATGATCCTGGATTTAAGACCTCTGTGGTTTATTTCTTTTGACTTAGTTACCAGAGAATCCACATGATCCTCTTGACCACACAGTCTCAAAGATGGTGATACCAGATATCAATGTGCTTGGACCCGTCATGAAAAACTGGATTCTTAGAGACTTTGATACAACTCTGGTTATCGCAGTAGGATCCATCCTTTGACCAAACAATCCCACTAGAATCTTTCATATCCAAATGGCATCACATGTAGCCTAACTAGCAGACATGTATTCGGCCTCTACTGAGCTAAGTGAAACTTGTTGTGTGTGGAGCATGATTGTTCAGAGGTCTTTGTTTTCAGCCGAATGTATACCCTGTTTGGTCAATTTAGTGTGATCTAAATTGCTATTTATAATGTCAACCCGGGGTTTGTAAACTGACGAAGTGAAGTGTACTATATGAAATAGATAACCATTTCCTTAGTCTTTTGTCGTTTTTAGTTTTTTTTAAGTTTGTTTTTGAATTTATCTTTCCCTACTGTGAGATGATGAAAAGGTGATAAAGCAAGTGAAATATGGATGATTATGGTGATCTCTAAGTGGTTTTCAAAACTTAAAAGAGAGAAAGCTTTAAAATAACTGAAATGAAATCAATTCTTCAAAAGAAATAAAGACATCAAACAATGAACTATGACATCGGCCCAGTATCTTTGTTGCTGAATGAAAATGAAAGTGAAATCTACACTAAACTCAATTAAAACTAAGAACAACTAATCCACACTAGTTCAACTCTTCAACTCAATCTTCCTTGTGAGAAGATATCATGAAATGTTAAGCAATGTGAAATCTCAAAGAAGTTAAACTAAACTAATCACACTACTTTAACTTTCTTGACCTTTTGCCTTTCAACTTAATTTACCCTGTGAGAAACAGCCATGAACAAGTCAAGCAATGTGAGATCTAAAGCAAACTAAATCAAGCTATAATGAGTGATATTCTGGTTCCTAATAAAGTTATTTGATTATAGAAAGGAACCGTTAGCAGATGAATAGCATGATATCTAAGAGCAGAAAATAAATGTACAACTTAAGGAAATGACAGTTATGGAAATAAAACTTCAGAAAACAAGAGTCAGCGACAAAGATAAGATGATCTCGTATGCCAATAGTTATAAAAAGAAAAGGTGAAAAATTGCCCCGGGCTGCCTAAGAACACCTGCAAAAACACTGATCAGTTGTAACCATAAAAGAGCAGCAATGAAAATGTAAATCAACAGAAATCAAAAAGCTTTGTTATGTACAGATAATATACATGTTGAAATAAAACGCAGCATTTAAATGACAACTGTACAGCTAATATACATGAACAATAAAAAGTAATGCAAGAGTTAAAAGACAATTGTACAAGGCTTCAGTAAGCAGGGGCCCTCTGCCACTTCAACCAATTCAATGAACAACTACAAGCTCAAATTTAAACCAGTCTTCTCATATATTAAACAACAACGTAAAAGTGCAGTGGGGAAATACAGCAGCTTCGGATTACATTACCAAAAAGATTAACTTGTACAACGTTCATGGACGCATTATTTATAAGGAAAGAAAGCTAAAATAGATTAACTACATCTACGCTATTAACCACGCTGCCAGAGACACGTAAATCCTCTTCAGCCCGGATCTAGGTAACTGTCATCATGTTTATTAAATCTGAGAGGTATGGCTGTTGGATTCACGCTATCAGGATGTCTTCGTGGCTAAGGATTGTGCCACGTAGCTTCACGTGCTCAAAAACAGAGCTACGTAGAGCCGTGCCACCGCTGAACACTTTCATTGACTATCCTTTTCCCCTTGTTTGACCGCGGGCTTTTATGGTCGTGCTGGATGATCTGGAGGGACACGATCCATGTCCTTGGATTCCTGTAACTTGCCCATGTGGCTCATTTCTTGAGAGGACACCTGTAGCATGGTGTTTGACAAAACGGCTACAGAATCCTGTGCTGGCTGCAGAAACCTGGCTCAGCTGCAGAAACCTGTATCGGCTGCGGAAACTGAGAAGCTTCCACAGCTATCTGAACAAAATTCTAAACCAAACAACAGTCATCAGCGTAGTTAGAAAACCATGTCGAAAGCTCGTTTTTAAACTAAAATACAATGATTTAATCAACTTGGTGGATAAAATGAGTGGAAAAGAAGGCTGAGAGGGTCTATGGGAAGGTGCAGGTTCGAGGCTCAACATACCCCCACTGTGAAGGTGTTGCATGTCCTCATGCAACCAAACCTTAGTTATTTTTCCTCAATCCATATGCTCTGAGGCTTCTGCAAGAACATCTAGCCCTCTTCTCTTTCTCTTTGATGCTAAAATGGTCCTTGGTTTCCTGACTAGACATTTGAACTTAAGATTAATCAATCCCCTGCTCAACTTTTTACACTTCTTTTTCAGCTTCCTTTTCTTCTTCTCCCACGGTCCTAGATGGAGCATAGTGTTATCATGGACAATCTTGTCTACCTTGCTCTGCTCTTTGAGTGTTTCATTTTCCTCTTTGATGTGCCTATTTAAGACTTCCAATTCAAACACTTCCTGTTTTAAAGACTGTACTGGTGCATCAAGTGGCAAGGTGGTGCTTGGTCCTGCAGCTGATTCTTCCAAGGACTCTAAGTAGCTATATGCTTCTTGCTGGTTGGAATCTGCCTCAGGTGTTTTTCTCGGCCTGAACTCAAATTCTGGTGAAGGAGGACTGCTTTCTCTTTCCGGCCGAAAAGGGCTTTCCTCGCATGGAGGACTTGGCTCAATGCTTCGTTGAGTTGGGGATTTCTCAAGTGTCCCTTTATCTAAATCAACAAAATGAGACTGTTTTTCTTTGGTTTTATTCCCCTTCCCTTTTATTCTAGTGCTCCTTCTCAGGTATGAACTAATACTTTTCTCTTGTGCAGCCTGTTTTCCTCTTTGCTTTTTCTTGGTTATGGCAGAAGCTTGAAGATCTATTAACTTCTCTGACAGAGGTTGATAATCTTATTCTACGGATTATTCAGGGGATGGATAGGTTTCTTGAATGGTTATCTTGCCTTTGTCCTTCTTCTGTTTCTTGTTTTTAGTTCCCTCCTCTTCTTCTTTCTGAACAGTTTCCTAAATGTCTACTATAGGAGAGTCTTGGGCTGTAATATTCTTTTCTTTCCTCCTACTTCTCTTTGGAATTTTTGGGGAACTGCTTCCAGAGGCTTTAGTCAGTTCTTCAAAGTGGTTTCTTGTCAAAAACGTTTCCCAAGTATCCTTAGTGTTTTTCAACTCTTCAATAAGGATTTTTATGAACCCGTGATGGTAAAGATGGGATTCAATACTACCTACGTGTTTTTGAACAGTAGAGCTCATTTTCTTCAAGCTTGATAACAGAAAATAAGGCAAGTTAAGGGTACAACCTTCCATGAAATTCATCATTATCCTGGCATGATACATGTACATGGTACCAAAACGACCCTCACATGTGATAAATTTCTGGACAGGTAATAACAGCGTGGACCATTCTTCTTTTATTGCATGCACATGGATACCTTTAGTAAATACAGAGGTATCCATACCTGGGTTTTTGAGAATGATTCTCCATCCTTGATCGTCCACACTTCTGTTTTTGAACCACCTTTCGCCTTCCTGTGGGAGACTTGTTGCAGCTGCTATTGTGGCCTCGGTCACTGTAAATTTCAAGTCTCCAACCTCCACTGTTTGTCCATTAAAGGACCTGGCAAAAGCTTTAGTCACTTCTTTATTATAGCCCGTGAACTTTTGAATGAATCTCAGCCACCTTGCTTTCTTTAACGACTCCTTCGTTTGAGGATAACCCTCCAGGTACTTTGATCCCTCCGGTTCAGCTCTTAGTAGCTTTCCCATTCTCGGCTTTAAATTTCGACTGAGAATTCTACTGCGTATGAAGGTTCAGGAAAAAAATGGGTTGATTACGGGATTCTTAGGGTAACTGGAGTAGCCGTAATCGAAGTTGAGGATGTATGTGGTCACTGGAGCCAGGTTTTGGAGCAAACTGTAGTGGATGCAGCGGAAATGGAGAGGAGAGAATGGTATGAGTACCGAGGGGGTAAAGGGCAAGCAACAGTAACGAGTGCAACACCGAACGCATGCGGGAGTGAAGTGATAAATGGGCAGAATAACGGCTGAGTCGTTTTGAATCGGATGACTTGCGCACACGTCTCAGCAGACAGCTGCGGAAATTATGGTGAAGGAGAGCCATAGTACAGTAGGTCACGTCTCAAAGTACGGCCAATAAATGGAAGAGCAGTCCGTAAATTTAGAATGATCATGGAACCGTTAGAAATGAATAGGGTGTGTTGAATGACGTTGGTGGAAGAGGAGTGGTATGGCGCTTGTCGTATCAAATCATTGCATTTAGTGGAACTTGCCATGGTTTAAATAACTATGCATAATAATGACATTGAATTGTTATTTGGTAGAGATTTCTGATCATACCTTTGGAAGTTTATCATTTCTTGATTAAGGCTTCTGACCCATGGTTGTTCTTTGATCTTGAAGATGCCCCATGTCTTTGCTGCACTTGGTGATGATGACACTAACCTTTGACTGTGATTTTTGAAAAAAAAGTGATGTCGGTTGTGGAGACAGAGTGATTCTGGCTGCGGAAATCGTTTCTGGCTGTGGAAACTGGTTCTAGCTGCGGAAACGGTTTCCAGCTGCGGAAACTAAGACAACACCCCTTTAACTGCACAAAGATAGTTAGAGAAGAACTAACTGAATAAAATAGTCCTGAGAGGGACTTTTATTGATGAAATGAGTGGAATGAGATGGAAATGGAGTGGAGTGAAGTGGAATGGAGATGAAAATGAGATGGAGGTGAAATGAAATGACAAGTGAAGTGGAGTGAAGATGGAAAGAGAGAGAGATTTTTTTTTGGAAAATATAGAGTGTCAGGTGCCCCTGATTTTCACTCTACATTTTCTGTATAAGACTGCCAATCTATGATTGGTTTTCAGGCTTATACAAAAGATTTTTTTCTTTTTTTTTTTCTTTTTTTTTTTTTAACTGAAAAAAACAAAGACTAGGCTGATGGAGGAGAAGGATTCCTCTCCACCAGCCTCATTGCAGAATTTTCTTGAAACATTTTGACAAAGTCCTCTTTTGAGAGTGGCTTATGATAAATTTTCAATCGATGGCCATTCACAATGAGAGGAGTTTGAAACTCATCAATGGTCTTGACTCGAACTGCTCCATTGCTAAAGACTTCGTCAATCTCATATGGTCCAAGCCAATGAGTCTGAAATTTTCCTTTGAAGTCTTTAAACTTGGAATCAAACAGTAACGCCCAATCTCCCTTTTGAAACTTTCTGTCTTTGATATATCTGTCATGCCACTTAGTTCTTTGGTGCTGAACTAGATCAGTCCTTAAATTTTCATCTTGTCTTATTTCATCTAGCTCATTCAGCTGCTCCATTCTGTGCTTTTGGCCTTCTGATAGATTCATCCCCAATTGAACTTCCATCTTGAAGGTCTTGACTTGAAACTCAATGGGGAGCAGGACTTCTTCCCCATAAACAAGTTCATAGGGAGAATGTCCTGTTGTGTTCCTCCATGTAGTTCTATAGGCCCATAAGGCTTCAGGAAGCCTTTCTGCCCAATCTCTTCTGTGGAGATGAACAATTTTGGTGATGATGCTCTCAAGAACTTTGTTTGTAGATTCCACTTGACCATTTGCTTGCGGATGGTACGGAGTAGATTTTTTGTGCTTGATTTTGTATTCTTCCATCAGCTTTTCCATCAAGTTAGATGTAAATTGACTTCCCTGATCTGTCACAATTTCTCCTGGGACACCAAAACGAGTAGAAATATCCTCAAAAAGAAATTGAACAACTGAATTTTCAGTGGCAGAAGGCAATGCCTTGGCTTCTACCCATTTAGTAACATAATCAGTGCAAACCAATATATACTTCTTTTGTTTAGATGGTGGATTAATAGGTCCAATGAAATCTAAAGCCCATTTTTCAAAGGGTTCGATGAGTACCTATGGTTGTAATGGCATTTCATTTGAAAGAGTTGGTCTCCCAACTCTTTGGCAGCTGTCACACCTTCTAACATATTGTTTTTCATCTTTGAAGAGAGAAGGCCAATAATATCCTAAAGAAAGGATTTTATAGGCCGTCCTCTTGTCAGCAAAGTGTCCACCGCACGGTTCATCATGACATGCCTTAAGGATGTCAGGCATTTCATCTTCCCGAACACATCTTCTGATCACACAATCTAGCCATGTTTTAAACAATTCATTAGAAATCCATGAATAATTTGAACTCTCCTGAATGATTTTCCTTTTCTCATTAGGAAATAAGTGTGGAGGTAGCTTCCCTGTAACCAAATAGTTAGCAATATCTACAAACCAAGGAGTTTTAGTAGTTATTGCAAACAAATATTCATCTGGAAACTTATCCTCTACAGGAGAATCTTCGTTAGTATTTTGGATTCTAGACAAGAAATCAGCTACTGTATTTTGTTTCCCTGGTCTATCTAACACAGTAATATTGAATTCTTTTAAAAGTAAAAGCCATCTTGTAACTCTGCCATTAGTGACAGGTTTGTTCATGAGATATCTAATTGCAGAATGGTCAGTATGGACAAAAGTTTCATAGCCTGTTATATAATGTCTAAACTTGTTGATTGCATGAACAACAACTAAGAACTCTTTTTCAGTCACAGTATAATTTAACTCAGTAGGGGTCAAATTTTTACTGGTGTATTAAATGGCATAAGGAACTAAATCCTTTTGACCCAACATAGCTCCTAGAGCTGTATTTGAAGCATCTGTAGAAATATGGAAAGGAAGTTTCCAATTTGGCCCTCTCAAAATGGGTGCTTGAGATATTCTTGTCTTCAAAGTTTCAAATGCAGATTGACAGTCAGGATCCCACTTGAATTCACAGTGTTTTGTAAGTAATTTGAAGAGTGGAGATGCTATTTTGGTGAAGTTTTCAATAAATCTTCTATAATATCCATTAAATCCAAGAAAACTTCTAACATCTTTTTGACAATTTGGAATAGGTAACTTGGAGATGACTTCAACTTTTGATCTATCAACTTTAATCCCATCTCCTGAAATATCATGTCCTAAAACAATCCCTTCAGTAAACATCATAAAACATTTTTCATGATTTAATGAAAGATTTGTTTCTTTACATCTTATAAGGACTTTTTCCAAATTTTCTAATGCCTCTTCAAATGAGTTACCATAAACTGTAAAATCATCCATATAGACCTCTACACAATCATGAATTAGATCAGAAAAGATTCCTAGTACTGCCCTTTGAAATGTTGCGGGTGCATTACATAATCCAAAAGGAAGTACTCGGTAAGCAAAAGTTCCCTATGGACAGGTAAATGTGGTCTTGTCCTGATCTTCAGGTGCTACCTGAATATGATTGTAACCACTAAAACCATCCAAAAATGAGAAATACTTTTTGCCTGCTAAAGTATCTAATACTTGATCAATAAAGGGTAAAGGAAAGTGATCCTTCAAAGTTGCTTTGTTCAATTCCCTGTAATAAATGCAAACCCTCCATGTACCATTCTTTTTAGGTACTATAACCAAAGGAGAAACCCACCAGCTATCTGAAATGGGGTAAATGAAGTTTACATTAACTTTTGGAGCTCTTCTTTCACTATCTCCCTAAGGTTTGGATTCATCCTTCTTTGAGGTTGTCTGATTGGTCTACTGTTTTCCTCAATGTAGATGTGATGAAGGAAAGTCTTAGGGTCAATACCTTTCATATCAGTATACTCCCATGCAAATGCAGTAGAATGTTTTTGCAAGATTTTGGTTAGCTCCCCCTGTTGTGATTTTTCCAAGTTTCTGTTGATATTCAATGTTTTTCCTGGAAAAATCTCAATGGCAGACACTCAATGTCAGAATCCAACTGAAATTGTGTGTGGTCATATTCTGAAGATGGTTCAAAGTTTTCTAATGTGTTCAGAATTTGACTATCTTCACTGATCTCAGAAATGGTAAAGACAGGTTGTATAGTATCTTCATCATCAACCCACTCATTATCTCCTATTTCTGTAATTGCTTTTGCTGGAGGATAGATGTTGAACTTCTTTGTCGAATTACCATCAGAAATATACATATCCCCAGACCTACAACTTATGAAAGCATCAGCTGTGGCTAGCCAAGGTCTTCCTAAAATAAGAGGATGTCCTCCTAGATTACTCTTGGGAGTTAAAATCATGAAATCCACTGGATATTCCCAAGAGTCTAAGGAGACTGGAATGTCTTCTAATACACCATCTGGTTTAATAATTGATCGATCTGCAAGTTGCAATAAAGTAGGTGTAAAAAGAAGATTAGGAAGTTTTAGATGTTCCATAGTCTGTCTACTCATGATGTTGATAGCAGCCCCTAAATCAATCAAAGTATTTGGTATTTCTACCCCATTGATATGTGTTTTGACAATTGGACTACCGGGATCTACATATTTCTGCATAGTAATTTTTCCCATCATGATATCTGCAATTTTCCCTACCAGGTGGATTCGTTTGGTATCTCTTGGTTTCCTTCCTGGTCTTTTAAGACTCAACTCCTTTATTGTTTTTGCTAGAATAGGAATCTCTTTAATGGCTTGTAACAAGGGAATCTTGATACAGACATTCTTCAATTCATCTAGAAAATTATAGTCAGGCAACCAAATTTGTTTTTCCACTCCTTTATCAATTTGTAATATTTTAGGAAAAGGAGGTGTGGATAAAGATGCAGGTTGCTCAACTATGGGATTTGTGGGGGTTAATTCTTTTTCTTTTTCTTTTTGAGTGTTTGGGTTTTGAAGAGATGCTTCAGAACCCTTATTGGCTTCAAGAGACTCTTCCTCAAAAATGCTTTGCTTTTGAGCATTTATAGAAGGCTTATCTTGGACTCTACCTGATCTAAGTTGTACTTCATTGAGAGGAACAATCATATAGGTAGGAAGTTGTTGACCTTCCACCATGTAAGCATTTTGAGGGTTTTTATTATTGGGGTTTGGCAATGGCTGAGAAGGAAGTTGATTTGACTTCTGTTGAAATGGAAGCAAGAGTTGAGAATTTGGATTTTGTTGAGAAGGTTGTTGTTGTGGAAATGGCAATGATAGTTGTGGATTTTGATTTGGAAGTTGTGGAGCTTGTTGGTTTTGAAAATATGGAGGATATTGGTAAAATTGAGCAAATCTCCCATAAGGATTTTGCATACCTTGTACCCATGATTGAAAAGGATTTTGAGGTTGGGACCAAGGTTGTTGCCAAGGATTCCAATTTGGTGGGTTTTGAAAGTTCATAGGGTTGCTAAACCCTTGATTTTGTTGCCCCTGCCAAGGTCTCCTTGCAACAAAACAGAGATATTCGATTGTATTTGGATCTTCTTTAAAGACAACTTTGAGCCTAGGAATTGAAGGAAAATCCTTGGTCTCATGATTCTCTCAACAAATTATACATGTTTCCACAACTTTTGCATCCAAGGGACATTCCCTTAGAGCATTTTTCTTCCTACACTTTGGGCAAAAGATGGCCAAAGCCTCAGCTTCCGCTTTCTGCTTATTGTGAATCTTAAGGGTGTCCAGTTGCTCACTAAGACTCCCTAAGATGTCAGTTTTGAATTCATAAAGCATGTTGCCAATCTCAGCCCTACTTACTGATCCAGTTGCAGATTTGTTTGCTCTTATGAGAGAAGGATCTCTAGGCCCTTTTTGAGTTTTAGATTTCCCTCTTGAGAGATGGACACATAGCTCTGCTATATCATTGAGTGAAAGTTGAGATATATCTTCCTTCCCCATCATGTTCAAAATATCTACCCATTCATCTCTAATGGCTTTTAATAGAAGGGCTTTCAAGGTCTCCTCATCTAAGTTACTCATTTTTGCTCTTTTCAGGTTGTATTGAAATCTTTCAAGTAAATCCTCCAAGTTTTCATCTTCTCTTTGCATCATTTTGAATACGTCATCCTTGTGATTGGTGGGCATACAATAGTCCAGGTACCTATCCAAAAATGTTTGTTTCATATCATTCCAAGACCTAATGGATTGAGTGAGTAATCCCATGAACCATTTCAGGGATACTCCTTTCAATGTTGAAGGGAACAGTTTGAGTTTTTGAGAGTCTTCCAGATAATCATAAGTTCGACACACGACTTCAAACTCAAATAGAAATGTTTCAGGGTCCTCATTCCTTAACCCATGGAAGTTTGGGAGGACACATGGTGAGATGTTTTTCATTGTGGCTCGGGAGTCCTCATCGACTATAGGAAATAGGAATGAGTTATCTCCATCCCTATTTCCCCCAATGTTACCTCTACCTCCTCCATTGTTTCCTCCTCCTCCTCCTCCTCTACCTCTACCTCTACCAAATCCAGTTGCTCCTTCCTCTGTCATGGTAGTTTCCCTGGAGACTTCAGAGTCTTCTGGTTCTTCTACTAAGGGTGAACGAGAAGGAATTTCTCCCTCTTCTTCTTCAGATGATTCTACTTCTTCAATTACAATTTGTCTCTCTGTAGAAGGAAGGAAAGGATCTCTTTCTAATTCAGATTCGATGGAAGGTATGGGAGAGTCAACTCCTGCCTCTTGAATTCCAAGAATCCTAGGGCTAGGAGTGGAAGTTGGAGATGATGGAGGTGTCTCTTGTCTATTCCTTGAAGTATATGGACTTGTAAATATCGAACTCTTGGCTGTAGCTAAAAACCTTCCCCTAGAATCTCTTGCTCTGTACATGTCATTTTTTATTTTTCTTCAAGTCGGGGTAATAATTCTCATTCTGATCTTCCAGGTCACTCTAGGTGAAAGAAGAGAGCATACTCCATAAACTATTAAACCAATAACTTTATCTTTTCTGATCCTCTAGATCACACTAAGTGCAAGAGGAGAGCATACTTTGAGAGGTTATCAATTTTCCTTCCTTGAAATTTTTTTTTTTTTTTTTTAAGAATTTGGCTACCTAATTTCACTTCCCCAGCAACGGCGCCAAAATGTTTGGTCAATTTAGTGTGATCTAAATTGCTATTTATAATGTCAACCCGGGGTTCGTAAACTCACGAAGTGAAGTGTACTATATGTACTAGATAACCATTTCCTTAGTATTTTGTCATTTTTCGTTTTTTTTAAGTTTTTTTTTGAATTTATCTTTCCCTACTGCGAGATGATGAAAAGGTGATAAAGCAAGTGAAACATGGATGATTATGGTGATCTCTAAGTGGTTTTCAAAACTTAAAAGAGAGAAAGCTTTAAAATAACTGAAATGAAATCAATTCTTCAAAATAAATAAAGACATCAAACAATGAACTATGACATCGACCCAGTATCTTTGTTGCTAAATGAAAATGAAAGTGAAATCTACACTAAACGCAATTAAAAGTAAGAACAACTAATCCACACTAGTTCAACTCTTCAACTCAATCTTCCTTGTGAGAAGATATCCTGAAATGTTAAGCAATGTGAAATCTCAAAGAAGTTAAACTAAACTAATCACACTACTTTAACTTTCTTGAGCTTTTGCCTTTCAGCTTAATTTACCCTATGAGAAACAGCCATGAACAAGTCAAGCAACGTGACATCTAAAGCAAACTAAATCAAGCTATAATGAGTGATATTCTGGTTCCTAATAAAGTTATTTGATTATAGAAAGGAACCGTTAGCAAATGAATAGCATGATATCTAAGAGCAGAAAATAAATGTACAACTTAAGGAAATGACAGTTCTGGAAATAAAACTTCAGAAAACAAGAGTCAGCGACAAAGATAAGATGATCTCGTATGCCAATAGTTATAAAAAGAAAAGGTGAAAAATTGCCCCGGGCTGCCTAAGAACACCTGCAAAAACACTGATCAGTTGTAACCATAAAAGAGCAGCAATGAAAATGTAAATCAACAGAAATCAAAAAGCTTTGTTATTTACAGCTAATATACATGTTGAAATAAAACGAAGCATTTAAATGACAACTGTACAGCTAATATACATGAACAGGAAAAAGTAATGCAAGAGTTAAAAGACAACTGTACAAGGCTTCAGTAAGCAGGGGCCCTCTGCCACTTCAACCGATTCAACGAACAGCTAAAAGCTCAAATTTAAACCAGTCTTCTCATATATTAAACAGCAATGTAAAAGTGCAGCGGGAAATACAACAGCTTCGGATTACATTACCAAAAATATTAACTTGTACAGCGTTCATGGACGCATTATTTATAAGGAAAGAAAGCTAAAACAGATTAACTACATCTACGCTATTAACCACGCTGTCAGAGACACGTAAATCCTCTTCAACCCAGATCTAGGTAACTGTCATCATGTTTATTAAATCTGAGAGGTATGGCTGTTGGATTCATGCTATCAGGATGTCTTCGTGGCTAAGGATTGTGCCACGTAGCTTCACATGCTCAAAAACAGAGCTACGCAAAGCCGTGCCACCGCTGAACACTTATGTTGACTATCCTTTGCCCCTTGTTTGACCGCGGGCTTTTATGGTCGTGCTGGATGATCTGGAGGGACAGAATCCATGTCCTTGACTCCTGTAACTTGCCGATGCGGCTCATTTCTTGAGAGGACACCTGTAGCATGGTGTTTGACAAAACGACTATGGAATCCTGTACTGGCTGCAGAAACTTTGGTCAGCTACGGAAACCTATATCGGCTGCGGAAACTGAGAAGCTTCCGCAGCTATCTGAACAAAATTCTAAACCAAACAACAGCCATCAGCGTAGTTAGAAAACCATGTCAAAAGCTCGTTTTGAAACTAAAATACAATGATTTAATCAACTTGGTGGATAAAATGAGTGGAAAAGAAGGCTGAGAGGGTGTATGGGAAGGTGCAGGTTCGAGGCTCAACATACCCCAGGAAGTTTGTACACCCCTCCATGCGGGGGGATGCAAGGGGGACTTGTCCCCCCTGAGGGGGTTTGGGGGGGCCGATCCCCCCTGGCTGGGGGGTCCCAGGGCTAGCGGTCCCCTGGCGGGGGCTTGGGGGCAACGCCCCCGAAGCTAAAAACAGATGTAAAATTGCCTTGTAAAAGTATAGTAATTTCTAGTCAATCTAGGCCGTTCATTAGGCGGATGATTTGAAGATAGAACTTATGTTTAGTTTAGGGTTTTTTTCCCTAGAAGGAAACCCCTCCCTTTGTATGAGGGCATTGTATTTAAGGCTGAGATATAGATGTGTATTTTGTGAGCGAGAAACAGAGAGGTGAGACTGTGAGAGAAAACAGAGGATATTACAGCGGATCTGTTGTAGGTTGTATCTCTTCATTTTGCTATATAATAAAAAGGAAGGACTGGCTGTTCAGGGTGGATGTAGCCCAAACTGGGTGAACCACATATATCTATGTCTCTCTTGTTTTATGTGTTTTCTGTGTTTATATTTCTCCAATATTTTATGTGTTCCATTGCTCCGCAATATATAATTTTATAACAACTGGTATAAGAGCTGAAGGTCTATTTGGCTGATAAACTCGCAGAAAAGAAGGATTCCTCATTCGAGTGGGAGCAATGGTGGAAGATGGTAAGTTTAGGGTTGAGAAATTCAATGGCCAAAACTTCTCGCTATGGAAGATGCAAATGGAAGATTATCTGTATCAGAAAGATCTATACCTACCATTGAGTGGAAAAACAAAGAAGTCGATAGCTATGACAATTGAAGAATGGAACCTTCTCGATAGAAAGGTGCTCAGACAATATGGTTGTGCCTCGCTACGCCAATCGCCTTCAACATTTCGAAGGAAACAACGACAGAGGGTTTGATTCAGGCATTGTCAAAACTAAATGAAAAACCCTCGGCCTCAAACAAGGTATTTCTTATGAAACGGTTATTTAATATGAAGATGTCAGAAGGTGGATCTGTTGTAGATCATTTAAATGATTTTAATACAGTTACAAGGCAGTTAAGTTCTGTAGGGGTAAACTTTGAAGATGAAGTTAGAGCTCTATTATTCTTGTGCTCATTACCCGAAAGTTGGAATGGTTTAGTAATGGCCATTAGTAACTCTATCTCTGGATCTAGTACTTTAAAGTTTGATGATGTTGTCGGTGCTATCCTTAGCGAGGAAATGCGACAGAAAAGCTCCAGTGAGACATCAGGTAATGCTTTGAGTGTAGATTCTAGGGGAAGAAAAATGGAAAGAGGAAAGATCTCAGGATATCGTAGTAAATCAAGGAAAGGCAGATCTAAGTCTAGATGGGGGATAGTGTGCTGGAAATGCAGAACGAAAGGACACCTAAAGAAAGGCTCTAGATCTCGGAAGGGAAAAGAAGGAGATGCACAGCAAGAAAACAATCATGAAGCAAATCTGATAGGTGAGGTGTTACAAGATGCTTTGATTCTTTCTTTCGAAAATATCACTGATTCCTAGGTGGTAGATTCAGGGGCCTCATTCCATGCCACACCTAATAAGAAATACTTTCATGACTATGTTTAAGGAGATTTTGGACAAGTTCATTTGGATGATGATAAACCCTATTAAATTGTTGGAATCGGTAAGGTTCTTGTAAAACAACAGAATGGAAACCAATGGCTACTAAAGGAGGTAAGGCATGTTCCAGATCTAAGGAAAAATATGATTTCAATAGGGCAGTTAGGCGGTGAAGGTTGTGTGACAAATTTCACAGATAAAGCTTGGAAGTTCATCAAAGGAGCCCTGGTAATATCAAAAGGCGAAAAGGTTGGTACATTGTATTTATGCAATGGTATTTCTAACTCTGTTAATGCTTTAACTTCCAAAGGAGCAGATGCAACATTATGACATCATAGGCTCTGACACATGAGTGAAAAGGGGATGAAGATTCTTCACTCAAGGAATTTGTTGCCCGGTTTGAAGAATGTTGATTTGGACTTTTGTGAGAATTGCATTTATGGAAAACAGAAGAGAGTCAGATTTCTCAGAGTTGGGAAAGAAAAGAAGAGCGAAAAATTAGAGCTTGTGCATACAAATGTATGAGGACCTTCTCAGGTATCATCTCTCGTTGGCTCTCTTTATTATGTTACTTTTATAGATGATGCAACTAGAAAAACTTGGATTTATTGTATTAAGAATAAATCTCATGTATTTGATACTTTCAAGAAATGGAAATCTTTGTTTGAGATTGAGACAGGAAAGAAATTGAAGTGTCTTAGATCAGACAATGGAGGTGAATATTGCAGCAAAGAGTTTGATAGGTACTATTCATAGCATGGAAATCAAAGAGAGAAGACAATTCCAAGAACACCACAAGAAAATGGTGTGTCAGAAAGGATGAACAGAACAATCATGGAGCGTGCAAGGTGTAGGAGATTGCATGCAGGATTGCCTTTATAGTTTTGGGCAGATGCTGTAGATACTGCTATTTATCTAATAAATAGAGGGCCTTCAAGTTCCTTGGATGGTGGTGTTCCATAGGAAGCATGGACAGGAAAAAAGTTAAACTACTCTTTTTTAAAGCCTTTTGGTTGTGAGACCTTTGACCATATTGATAAAGAAAATAGAACAAAGCTTAAGGCAAAGTCAAAGAGATGTACCTTTATTGGATATGATGTTAATGATTTTGGTTATCGCTTATATGATTACGAAAATAAAAAAATCATTAGGAGCAAAGATGTAATATTCAATGAAAAGGTCTTGTATAAAAATCAGTTGCAGGAAAAGAAACAGGAAATAGAAAACAAGGAATACACAGTTCTTGATGAAATCACTGAAAAAGTAAAGGTGCCTGAAAATAATAATAATCAACAATAGCAACCACCATAACAACAATAGGCACCCCAAACACTTGAAAGTGGTGTTAGAAGATCTACCAGGATAAGTAGATCCCCTGAACGATACTCTCCTTCATTATATTATTTATTGTTGACTAATTCTATTGAACCCGAATGTTATGAAGAAGCAATGCAGGTTGAAAGAAGTAAGAAGTGGGAGGTAGCCATGGAAGAAGAGATGGAATCCTTAATGCATAACCAGACTTGGGACTTAGTCAGGTTTCCTGCAGGGAAAACTACATTGAAGAATAAATGGGTTTACAGGCTGAAGGAAGAAGATGGAGGAAAACAGAGGTACAAAGCTAGACTTGTAGTGAAGGGGTTTGCACAGAAGAAAGGTATTGATTTTGATGAAATATTTTCTCCTGTTGTTAAAATGACTTCAATCAGAACTATTTTAAGTCTAGTAGCAGCTGAGGATTTGCATATTGAGTAGTTAGATGTAAAGACATCCTTTATCCGTGGGGATTTGGAGGAAGAGATACATATGCAACAACCACAAGGATATGAGGTGAAAGGGAAGGAGAAACTAGTGTGCAGGTTGAAGAAAAGCTTGTACGGCTTAAAACAGGCTCCAAGATAGTGGTACCTAAAATTTGACAAGTTTATGTCTGAACAAGGTTATACTAGATGCCACTCTGATCATTGTGTTTATCTAAAAAAGCAAAATGATGGCAGCTATATTATATCGTTATTGTATGTAGATGACATGCTTGTTGTAGGGTCTAACATGCAGGAAATAAATGTGCTCAAAAGAAAATTGGCAAATTCATTTGCAATGAAGGATTTGGGAGCTCCAAAACAAATCCTTGGTATGAGAATCACTAGAGACAAGAAAAATCGCAAATTAACATTGTCTCAGAATGAGTACATACAAAACGTGTTGAAAAGATTTAATATGCACAATGCAAAACCAGTTAGTACACCTTTTGCTAGCCATTTCAAACTTAGTAAGGAAATGTGCCCAAAGACCCAAGAAGACATGGATTATATGTCTAAAGTTCCATATGCATTAGCAGTTGGAAGGTTAATGTATACAATGGTCTACACAAAGCCTGATATTACACATGTAGTGGGAGTTGTAAGCAGGTACATGAACAATTCAGTAAAGTAACATTGGATGGCAGTGAAATGGATTCTCAAATATTTTAAAGGTACCACAAATCAAGCATTATGCTTTGGTGGTGCAAACATGTCTCTACAGGGATATGTTGATGCAGATATGGCAGGTGACAGAGATAACAGGAGGAGCACTACAGGATATGTATTTACTGTTGGTGGAACAACTGTCAGTTGGGTTTCAAAAATCCAAAGTGTTGTTGCACTTTCAACAACAGAAGTAGAGTACGTTGCTGCTACAGAGGCTAGTAAAGAAATGATTTTGTTACAAAGGTTTATGGGTGAATTGGGTAAGGAGCATGGTATGGGCACATTATACAGTGATAGCCAAAGTGCCATTCATCTTGCAAAGAACTCAACATTTCATTCTAGGACTAAACACATACAGCTCAGGTACCATTTCATATGATCAATGTTGGAAGATGGAGAGTTGAAGCTGGAAAAGATACACACTAGCCAGAATCCTGCAGATATGCTAACAAAAGTTGTATCCAGGGAGAAACTGAGAATATGCTCAGTTTCAATTGGTCTTCAAGGATGATGATGAAGATGAGAGACAACCAAGTCCAAAGAGGAGTCATTGTCCAGCAAATAAAGCAGCGGTGGAGTTGCTACAATCATTCTCAAAGTGGGAGATTGTTGTGTGTGGAGCATGATTGTTCAAAGATCTTTGTTTTCAGTTGGATGTATACCCCAGGAAGTTTGTACACCCCTGCACGTGGGGGGTGCGGGGGGGAAAGTATAGTAATTTCTAGTCAATCTGGGCCATTCATTAGGCGGATGATCTGACGGTAGAACTTATCTTTAGTTTATGGTTTTTTTCCCTAGAAGGAAACCCCACTCTTTGTATGAGGGCATTGTATTTGAGGCTGAGATATAGATGTGTATTATGTGAGCGAGAAACAAAGAAGTGAGAATGTGAGAGAAAATAGAGGATATTACAGCAGATCTGCTATATGTTATGTCTCTTCATTTTTCTGGATAATAGAAAGGAAGGATTGGCTGTTCGGGGTGGACGTAGCCCAAACTAGGTGAACCACATATATCTGTGTATCTCTTATTTTATGTGTTTTCTGTTTTTATATTTTTGTAATATTTTATGTGTTCCATTGCTCCGTAATATATAATTTTATAACACAACTGATCTTTGTTTCTTGTTGTACCAGGAAACTACAGTTGAACCAAGGTTGAAGATTCCTCCAGAAGTTCTCTTCCACTCTGATGGATTCCCTGCCCAATCCACATCTGTGAAACCCTGAATCTTCACTCCCTTTGTCCGTCTGTACTACAATCCGAACTAGGATGTGCCTCCGAGGTATCTCAGCACATGCTTCGCTACCTTCCAAAATAGCTTGGTAGGTTGAACCATAGCTTAACTCAGTTGGTTCACCACAAAGCATAATTCAGGTCATGTGTTCACCTGGTACATAAGTGAACCCACCAGCTGCCGATAAACAGTAGCAACTGCTACCTCACCTGAAGTAGCATCCTCCTTCCTCCAGTTCTGAGTTAGAGGAGTCTGCATGGGCTTGCACTTTGTTGGTGTCCAGGTATGAGCGATTTATTCACCCTATTTCTACATTAATTTATCTATCCGGGTGCGTATCCTTTCAAGGCATTGTGCAAGGTATATGCAGGGGCAAGAGCATAATCTATTCTGACCAAGGGTTCATGATTAAGATTCAAAGCATTTTTGTGAAACTAAACTAAATAAAAACATCAGAAAAGCAATTACAAGAATTAAAGAGTTGTAACAACAAGCATAAACTACTAAATAACACACACAGAAAGATGAAACACCTGATTGGAAGAGCGGACCCAGCTCTTTGATCAGGGCTGCGTTAGTCACAGCGAAGATTGGCACAGCAAAATATATGATACTTTATTAATCTAAAAATGGAAATTATAATATCGATGGGGCATCCCCAAATTACAGGAATAATCTGTCTTTTATACACAGTGAGGGATCATGACATCTTCCCCTAAAACCTGGTAACCGTATAACCAGAAATGTACATTAGTTGGAACGGCACCAACACCAGATAGACAGGATCAGTAAGAGGTCCAAGAATGGTTCAGGGATCTGTGACTCTAGCCGCGTGACCTCCTTATGGTTGGTCGCTACTGTGAATTGTGGATCTACTCTGGGATGCTAAAGTATTGGTTTCTATTCTCCAGAAGCTGTAGTCAAACACACATTTTAGGGCTACAAATAGGAAAAACCCCGCGACTTTACTTCATTAATAGAATATTCCAATAGACAAGACAGGGGTATTTACCTTACAGATTGAGCATAGTAATCATGGCTAAATAAATGAAAAACGGTAAAAAAGGGTGATGGAAATGCAACAGAAAGATAGCCTAATTTGGTGCCCAACATCTCCCCCCAATGATCCTTATGCATGCCCTCATGCAGTTTGCTGCCTCTGCATGTCTGGATTTTGTAGAATATAGGCTTCATGAAGCTAAGCGAGATCATATTCTATGGCCATCTCTATCCATAGAACTTTAAAACCATCTGAAAGGAGGACTTCCTTCCACCAGTCTCCTGGAACATTATACGCTAGGGTATAATTTTCTACTAGAAACTAGATAGTGCAAAACTAAAACTGGATTCCCATCCAATGGACCCTGGATGTTCAGAAACATGCCACATACCTGGGCACTCTGGGGAGTGCTCGTGCAAAATTCCTTGCCCCAAAAGGGTCCCTATTCGAGACAGCTATAGGTGACATCATCCACCTTTTCTGGCAGCAATCAAGGGCCTCATCTTGAAATGTGACTAATTGTCTGACACAAAGATCAAGGCACCAATTTTGTGTCCTCAGCATTCTATCTCTATTTCCCTCAATTCCCTAAAAGGTGTTGTGTTTAGTGAACACTATGATTGGCCTCTCATGTTCTCCTCTTATTATAAATGGCTTTGTAACATGATGGGATTCAAACGTGTTAAAAGCCTTTTGCCAGCTTATCTGATTGAAAGTCTAAGAGGTGAAGGCCCTTAAATGAATGTCCCCCACATATGGGACTGGGTTGAATTCTCTGTCCAGGCATAGTATATACCCATGAAGGTAAAACTCACACATTAAATTCTGAGTTGGAATGTCATTGTTGAGTGATAAAAAGGTCTCTTTTAACCCCTATTTACCCTACATTAATTGTTAATCCAGGTACGATTTTTTATCTCAAGAGTGTACTCAGTCTGAGGTGGTCACTTGTTCAAGGGTAATGTTTGCAGTATAGTTCTTTACAAAAATAAATGAATGCTGGATGTAAAATCCAATTATAATAGAAGGAAACTTAAATTTTTTGCAACTAAAATCCTTCACTCAAGAAACTACAACAATCATCAATCAAGGATGTAGTAATGATAACTCTTTCCCCTGTAAACTGACGTAAATGGAAATCAATTACAAGCAAGACCTCCAATATGAGAACTTAGAAAGCAGTGTTCAATGTTTGTTACAGTTGTGGATCTTTCTATTCACACTAAAGCAAATACTGGAAATAACAATTCGATTAGAAGAAAAGGAACAACAACTAATCTATTGAAAATATCAAACAACAAAGCTTAATCTAAAAAAATGAATTAAGCAGCAATCTTAACCGAAAGGAATTGAATAGCAATCTTTAACCAAGAAAGGAACAACAAACTTAATCAAGTTTAAACACACAAGGACTATAGAATCAGTAATCTTATTCTAGTATAATCGGCATTAACCACAGTTATAAAGGAACAACAATTACAGTTATAATGGAACAGTAATCAGATGAACAACAATCACAACTGTAAGTGAACAGTAGCTAAATGAACAACAATCGAAACTGTAAATGAACAACAATATCAATCTATAAATGATCAACAAAATCCGAGTTAGACAGTGCAATATTATTTCAGAATGAAAAACATAACATCTTCGGTTGTAAATACCAATCTTGCTATCCAACTACGATTTCGATATAACAGAGCAATTCAATGAAATGTTCAGAAACAAAAGATTACTGAGTAAAGTGAAGTAAAGAAATGGAAAGGAAATCACACCACACATGACCATAATCGTAAAATAATGATACAAGAAGCAAGTGATCCACTAGGTCTATGCCCTTAGCCACCAAGGAACCACTGCTGCATTTACTCTAGGATCAGATAACGGAACAACAACTGAGTTATATATTAATCATAAATGGCAGAGTTACAGCTATCGCTCTTTAAAGAGAGTCGATGATCAAAGTTAAGATTACAACAATAAGTCCTGCAAATTGACAATAATATCCACCCCTTGGGCTAGCAATGCTGTCCCTTTTTATAATGGCTCGGTGAAAGTATCAAAAATACAAATAAGTCCTGAAGCAGCAAGATTCACCATATCCTTGATCTCCAACTTATCGTTTTGTCTTATTGCACTTATGCCATGTTTTCTCTTCGTTTTCCTGGACCATGCACTCTAATCTTGATCTCCTCGTTTGGATACGGCTTCTTATCAAAGGGACAATAGTTTCTTCTACTTTGTCTCTTCCTCCTGAATAATGATTTTCTATTTTCCTCACTTTCTGCATATAAAAAGACAATAATTAGTTTTTTTGTATCAATCACAAATCTCCTTAATTCTATCATAATTCTTTGACATATTACCATCTTAGAATGTAAAGGAGTTATGATTTAAAGGAAAATATAAAGAAATAAATGGTAAATACATACCTTTTTCAATGCTCAACACACCCCCCTGCTTACCCTTTTTCATGCCCTCATGAAAACATTGTAATTTGCATGCAAGGTAGTTAGGGAATATGCTGGATAAGGATTTTCATGCAGTGGTCTAAAACAATGATGTGTAGCTAAAACTTCAAAAATATTCCCTGTCTGTCCTTCAAGAAATTCATATAGGGCCTTATACCCTGGTGCAGGATACCAGATAATTGGACTTCGAAACCTACAGCCTAACCAATATGGGCCTTCTCTCAAGATGAGGTTACTATAGGTAACCAAGCGATCAACAACTAACTTAAAATTTTCATAATTGAATGGCTCTCTTTCCTGAACATTCTAATTGTAAGTCTTCCATCGGAGTTTGGATGCTACTATGGCAAGGTCTTTGATGGATACGAAGTATTCTACCCTTGGCTGTACAACTGTTGTGTGAATGGGTCCCAATGTCTGGATCACACCCTTCTTTCTCATGAAGCTTTTATGCTTATTCCATAGTTGCAATCGGTTTCTTAGTTTACCCCTTACCTACAGATCTAACCCGTTCTCCTGTCTCTGAAAGGTATTATGGGCGTTAAGCCACTTTATCTCGTTAAAATCAAAAGAGATGAATGCCTGAAGCTGAATATCACCCACAAAAGGACTAGGTTTCTCTTCCATTTCACTGTCCAACACAATATTATGGAAATAAAACTCACACAACAATCACTGGATTTTCACCGCATAATGTTTACAGCAGTTTATAAAATCATCAATAGTTTTCAACTCTATAGGCACCCCTGCCTTGACAGCCTTAGTTTTTAATTGTAAGTACCTTTCCATAAAAAACAAAGCATAATTTTTGACAGGCGCCCTACATGCTATAACATCAGTAGATAGAGAACATATGGTATCCATTTGACTTATAATTGTGTCGAGTCTATTGGTTACCTTTTTAACTTTTTCCTCTACCCCTCGGCATCTATCGAAGGCCTCACTCTCCGATGCATTGATGTTCTTTACTTGCTGCTGTAGCTTTTGATATTTCTCCTTAGGAATAGTTTCCTTTGTGACCTTTTCTATCATTTGTTGGGCCTGTGCTAGGTCATTTTGAAGTCTCACTATCCTCGGATCATTGTCCATCAAAACATTTTTGGGCTGGAGATCTACCTGGATCTCGTTATTGTGACATTTGGTTCCTATAGTTTGCATTTCCTTCTCATGAACTGTATGATCGGTTGTGAGCGCTAGAGGAGAATGCCTTTGTCTGGACGTCATTATTTTAGACTGGTGTGTCTTCTGTTTGGGCCTCTATGTTTGTAACAACCGCATGCTATTCCTTGCAGTCTTGAATAATAATGGGTTCGGTTTGAGTCCTTTTGGTCTTCATTTTATGGGGTTTCATCTGGGTGGCTGCATCCTTTGTTCCAGGGGTTCTTTTTGAGATTCTCCCCATTTTTAGGACCCTTATTTTTTTTCTAAGCTATTTTACTACATTTAGTAGTTTTTGTTGTTCCTTTCGCAGCCTTTTAATTTCATCTATTTTCTTCGAAGGAACAATTGTTTCTTTTCTCGGGCTTGGGTTGTGTTCTTCAGGGATTGTACCCTCGCCCTGGCTTACCTCCATGTTTTCTGCTTGGAACACTTCTTCAGTGTTCTCATCCTCCTGATTAGGGCTCTTAGGGGAGGAAATCCTTGGTTGATCTGCTATTTCCCAGGCAACATCTGCTTCTACTTCTTCTTCATCATTCATTTCTTCAGAAGCATTCTTGCGATGAGTAGAGTGTTCCTGTGATTGCCTTTCTTCTTCTTCCTCATCATCCATCTCCTTGGATGCACTCTTACTATGAGTAGAGTATTCCTGTAACTATCCTGCCTCAATATCGATGTTGAGTGGGCTGTGGGGCTAGATGCAGTCACCCATGTTGGCCAAAATGTGGGCCAATTCGTCTTCTTATAGAGGTTTTTGTAATGGGCTTTTGCTGGGTTGCTCTGCCTCCTCCCCTTCTTCCTTTCCGGAGTGTTCAGTTTCCTCTTCTGGTTCCTCTTCTTCATTTTCTTCTAATTCTTCTTCTTCTTCTTTTTCCCCTCCTTCAAGTCATGGGGGTTGCTCATCCTTTGAGTCATATATCTCTAATGGTTAGCTACTATTTTCTTGGGAATTTCCCAGCATTCCTCTACTTCTCCCCAATCTGGCGGACTGTCTTCATTTCTACGGTCTAATTGATGTGCTAGTAGTGCTTTTTCATTTTGGGGCTGGTAAGGCCAATCCCCCATCTATTGAGAAAACTTATTCTTCCCAACTACTCTGTTGTTGAGTGACAATATAACTGACTATTAGCCGAATTAAGCCGTGATGACTTACTTCCATTTCTACATGATGAGATTTTCTTATACTCTCAGCGACATCATGTAATAAAAAATTTAGGTACGCGGGAAAATTCACAGCGCATTTTTGTTTTAATATAGCTAATAGTTTGAGATAGAGTGGTCTTACCATGTCTTTTCTACCATTGAAAGTGATGTAGCTTTGCACAATTCTGGCTAATTCTGCCCAAGGTTCTCCTAGGGTTGCAGGAAGGACTCATTTTCCTTTGGTAGTAAGGCCTTGTCCTCCGTTTTAGAAGAGGGTTATAGCATCTTGAAGTCTCACTTTTTTCTGGGTCCATACTGGTCCAATAGCTGGCAGTCCCAATACTTCAGCAATTATCGAATCTGTTACTATTCTTTGCCTCCCCATCACCATGGAACGATCCTCCTGCATTTCTTATAGAAATTCAATGGCCACCGTCTCATTAGACTGCTGTAGTCGGCTAAGGTAGGCAATCCATCCTGCTCTCATTAAAATTTCACATGCAGCGTCAGAGATCATTAACACCTACGGTTCATTGCATATTGATATGCCTCCCATTTTGTTCAAGCTTAGCACACTGTTAATTTTACAGAGCAAAGACATAGAAATGACGATGGAACAGCAGGTTGTTCAAGCTTTAGTACACTGTTAAGTTTTACAGAGCAAAAACATAGAATTGATGATGTAATAGCAAGTTGTTCAAGCTTTAGCATGCTGTTAAATTTTACAGAGCGAGAACACATAAATGGAGATGGAACAACAAGATGTGCATATTGGGAAATATCAATACCTTTAAACTTGCTATTCCCGAGTTTTGATGGAGTCATAGTACCTCCAAATAAGGAGTTGACACGTATGCCAGTGTATTATGGAGGTCACCCGCACCCCCCTGAAATGTGATAGGTCATCCTCGGCCGGAAAATAAAGGAGCAGCATGCTGGACTGCAGTCATATAGTAAAATAAAGGAACAACGTATATATCCATGACATGATTACAAAAATCAGCGGATTACTGAAATCGAGGCTTATGATGGAAATCACAAATAGATATGGGAATGCCATGAAATGATGCAAAAAATAGAGGATAGGACAACTGACGTAAGTAAAAGTTCTTATGCGGTCATTATCCACTTTAACCATTATGATTGATTTATAAATGATTTTTCATGTATAAAAGGTTCGAAAGGGTTATATAACATAATCTCATTTGAAATGAATATAAAGATATAATAAAAAGTGTTTATAATGACTATTGGTGTATGAAAAATATGACTTCAATACCATCAGCAGAGCTTTGTTGCCCACAGGTGTCCATAACCTTGACAAAGTTGTTTGTTTATCCTTGCAACCATAATCCTTTGTGTATACCTAGGAAAGTGCTATGCGATGTCAGAATGGAGGCCATTATGCTGGCTTGGCAACCAGATGAATCACAATGCGATTCACCAGGAAGGAGTGAAAGGTGGGTAGACCGGCTCCTGATGAGACCTTCTGTTCCAAGTACTTTTTTTATTTTTCTGATATGACTTTTGGATCATATCCCTGGTGTGACGACCATAGTGGGAATAACACTTCATTTGCTTCCTTATAATCATGGTAGGCTAGCTCTTGATGAGATCCCCTATCCTTCATCTGAAAAATCATGTTAGTAATCATATATATATTTTTCTCTATTTTCTGTTATTCTATATAGCACTTTCCTATTTATATGCAAAATATGGCTCAACACTCCTTAAGAGTAGGGATGGTGGAAGAAGTCTGAACATCTCAATAGAGGAATATATGCCCTTATTCTTATTCAATAATAATGATCAAAGAGAATTATGAAGATTTAAGAAAGAACCAACATGATAAAAATAATCAATCAAATTGGTTTTAGTGAAAATAAAGACAACGAAGTAATATAAATAGTTGTGTCCTATTTTTTTCTTATCAATTCAAAGAAATTTCTCTAAAGATAACAATTTTTCTTTGGTTTGTTGATTCCAGTATCCTTTAGTTTTTGTGTTCTTGCATAAATGTATAGCTGTGCCTCAAATGAACCATCATTCACAAAATCCTCTAAATGATGAAACACACACTCACACAAAAACAAAAAAAATGCACTCAAAAATTGTTGTTCCTTAGATGGAACAACTGTTGTTCCTTAAGAGGAACAACAAAAGAACATTTGCACACAAAAACTGTGGTTCCTTTGAGAGGAACAGGAAGCAAAAGAAAAAAATACACTCGAAATTGTTGTTCCTTCAGAGGAATAGCCGTTGTTCCTTAAACGTAATAGCAAATAAAGCAAGCGCAAAATAAAATGCCTCTCCTTTGGCAGAACAGCCTAAGATCATCCGAAATCGAAAGTGTTGTTCCTTCGGAAGGAGCGATAGAAAGGAGAAAAAATGCGAAGGAGGACTGTTCCTTTAAAAGGAACAACAAAACAGTCTGGCGGAAGTGCCGATCCTTCGAAAAGGAACGACAAAAATGTGGAAATGTTGTTCCTTCGGAAAGGAGAAACAAAAAAAAACGAAAGTGTTGTTCCTTCAGAAAGGAACAACAAAAATGCAGAAATGTTGTTCCTTCGGAAAGGAACAGCAAAATGTGAAAGTTATGTTACTTCGGAAAGGAACAGTAAAAAATGTAAATGTTATTCCTTTGAAAAGGAACATCAAAAAAAGAAAGTTATGTTCCTTCGAAAAGGAATAGAAAAATGTGAGAGTGTTGTTCCTTCGGAAAAAACAGCAAAAAAAGTGAAAGTATTGTTCCTTAAAAAAAGAACAGCAAAAAACAAAAGTGTTGTTCCTTCCGAAGGAATAGCAAAATGGAAAAGTGATGTTCCTTCGGAAAGGAACAACAAAAAAATGAAAGTGTCGTTCCTTCAGAAAGGAGCAACAAAAAACGAATGTGTTGTTTCTTCTGAAAGGAATAGCAAAAAAATGAAAGTGTTGTTTCTTCGGAAAGCAATAGCAAAATGCGAAAGTGATGTTCCTTTGGAAAGAAACAACAAAAAGGTAGAAATGTTGTTTCTTTGGAAAGGAATAACAACATAAAAAAGTGTTGTTCCTTCGGAAAGGAACAACAACATGCAAAAGTGTTGTTCCTTCAGAAAGGAACAGCAAAAAGGTGGAAATGTTGTTCCCTTCGAAAGGAACAACAAAATGCAAAAGTGTTGTTCCTTGGGAAAGGAACAACAAAAAGGCAGAAATGTTGTTCCTTCAGAAAGGAACAACAAAATGCGAAAATGATGTTCCTTCAGAAAGGAATAGCAAAATTCAAAAAAAATGCAGAAATGCAAAAGTCTATACAGAAACTAGTTTATACAAGCAGAAAAGAAAAAATTATGTACAAAATTTAAGAACACTGGAATTACTTAATGAACCAATGCCGAGGAAGGATTATTTTCCTCAGCAAGAATCTGCATATCTGAATCTTCCCGGAGCTACTGGTAAAAGGATTCCCGAGTAAGCGGTTTGTGGTATAGTCGCACTCAGTGGCCATTTTCTTTAAAGGTATGTCCAGATCTGTCAATAGTAGTCAAAGTAATGGTGCCACTGTCATGCACTTTCTAGATTTCATACGGTCCAAGCCATCAAGTCTGAAGTTTTATCGAAAAGACTTAAACTTGGAATCATATAGGAGCGCCCAATCTCCTTCGTGGAAGATTTTATTTTTGATCACGGCGTCCTGCCATTTTGCTCTCTTCTGTTGAATTAATGCAGTGCTTTGAAGAGCCGAGAGCCTAATTTCATCTAGCTCGTTAATTTTTGTAATCTATTAGTATGGACCTCATTCAAATTCAGACCAATCTCCTGTGTTGTTCTTAATGTTTGTATTTCGAACTCTATTGGAAAGGTGGGTTCTTTTCCAAATAGTAGTTGATGTGGTGAATAATCGATGGTGTTTCTCCACGTTGTTTAGTGTGCCCACAAGGCCTTCGGCAATCTTGAAGCCCAATCACGCCTGTGTGATGTAATGGTTTTTTTCAATATTGCCTCAATCACTTTATTCGTGCTCTCTACTTGGCCATTTCCTTGCGGGTGATACGGAGTGGTAATTTTGTGCTTAATGTGATAATTTTATAATGTTGCAGCGATTTTATTACTTATAAATTACGGTCCTCCATCCATGATTATGTCCCTTGGGAGGCCATATCGCACAAATATTTGGAACATGAAATGAATCATAGAGTCCTCTGTAGCTCTTGGAAGTGCCTCTGCTTCAACCCATTTGATAACATACTCTGTTGCTACTAAAATATATGTTTTCTAATTTGATAATGGGTTGATCGGACCAACAAAATTAACCGCCCAATGGTCAAATGATTCGATTACTAACTGTGGGTTTAAAGGCATTTCATCAGACTGTCCAAGGCATCCTGCTCTTTGGAAACTGTCACAGGCTTGAACAAATTTCTTAGTGTCTTTAAATATTATGGGCCAATAATAAAATGTTTGCAAAACCTTGTGACCAGTCCTTCGATCTGTAAAATTTCTGCCACACGGTCCGTCATGACAAGCTTTCAGAATGTCAAATATTTTGTCTTCATAGGCACATCTTCTGATATGCATATCTGCCCCTGTATGAAATAGGTAGCACCCAATCCAGGAAAATCGGGTACTATGTTGCACAATTTGTTTTCATTCATTGGGGGTTAGATGCTTTGGTAATTTGCCTACTGCTAAATAATTTGCAACATCAGCTTACCAGGGTGTCTTGACAGTTATAGCAAACAAATGTTCATTTTGGAATTGATCTTCGACTCCTACTATGTCCGCTGGCTTTGGCATTCGTGAGAGAAATTCAGCTACAGGGTTCTCTTTCCCAGGTCTATCTTTTATTGTGATGTTAAATTCCTGCAATAAGATTAACCATCTTGTTGCTCTACCATTTGAAATAGGTTTATTTGCTAAATATTTTATGGCAGAGTGATCTGTATATAAAACAATAGGATATCCAGTGATATAATGCCTAAATTTATTTACAGCATGTATTACAACTAAAAACTCTTTTTCAGTAACGGTATAGTTTAGCTCAGTAAGAGACAAATTCTTGCTAATATAATAAATTGCATATGGTTTTTTGTCTTCATCCTGCCCAAGGACTGTTGGAAATAATACTGGGGGTGGGGGGGGTGTATCAGTATTATCAAGTCACTTATTTTATTTTCCAAACCTAGATCATATACGCTACTTCAGTTAGATAAAGTCGTGTATATACACAACTACAGACGAGGAAACCCGCGTATGCAATGCATACTTATAATTTAATTTATCTTACTGATGTTGATCATTAATCTGTGTATTAGGATCAAATAAATAGTAACCAGAAACAGTAAAACAGATCTGAAGACAATCACACACACAAGAACACAAGATATAAGGTGGAAACCCAATGTGGGTGAAAACCACCTGCTGCAATTCATCTCTATCTTCTTTCAATTAGAAACTTCTTTTTACAATGTACTGGTGTAGTCCTTTACCAGTATGCAGGCTGCAACCTACAGAGAGCTACAACCCTCTCGTGTTCTCCAGCTTCTCTTGGAAGGGAGCTACAACCCCCTTAGCTCTTGCACTAGCCAAGATACTAGTACGTAGGTGCTGCCCTATAGAAGGACACAACCTTCTCTTCTTCCAGGGACCACGTTTCATAAATTTTCAGACTAGATCCATAAACATCAATCAATCATCAAAAATCAAACAATCTCCTTTTTACGAATTAGAACTAAATCAAGTAGATACTTCTCTGGCGAATGTACCCAAAACACAGTAACAATAACCACACACCAAATTCTGAACCCAGAACACTGCAGCAATAAACAGAAGCAGCTAGACCACAACTCAAAAGATATACGGTACTTCAATAACCTGAAACTTGCGTGCATACGCTTCTGTGTTTGGAGAAACCTGCGTATATGCTATTTTTATTCACTAAACCAGCGTGTATATGTGCCTTCGCTTCACTGAACCTGCATATAGATCTATAAAGGATAATTCACTCTTTCAAATATTCAGACAGTAATTAACCCAGATTATCAGATTTATAGATCAAGTGTGCGCCACATATAACAGATCAAAATCATATGAAGATACTATCATTCAAGCCTTAAGATTATGACCCATCAATAGAACTTATCTTTCTCTTTGCACTAAGGTTCCTCCTTCATTCAGATCCAAATCTGCACCATAACCCCAATCACCAATATTTCAGATCTAGCACTTATTAGATATTTAATTAATTCAGATGATCCTTTGCCAAATGGTCTCCTTCCCCTTTTATAGTCTTAGGCCTTTCACAATACCACGGTCCAAAACCATAATAAAATAGTACCATGGACCCAATAATTAGGATCAACACTTCTGACGAGATACCATGGTCCAAAACCATAGGTTCAAATACCAAGGTCTAACTACCACGGACCAAAAGTAAGTTCTCCAACATATACACACTTTTCCTTGCGTGAAAGTGCGTGTATACGTGTACGCGGCTTTGTAACATCTAACCCACGTGTATACGCATCTTCGTCTAGATGAACCTATGTGTATGTATTTTCCTTCATTCTGAAAGCCTGAACTGAGATCTGTTACCAAAGAGAGTTGCCATCAAGGACAACACCTGTGCCATAGCTCCAAACCTATGCCATAATGCCAACAATCTCCCCCATTGGACTTGATGGCAACCCCAAGATCCTCAAAGTCATTCTCCCCCTTTTTCATCAAGGGCAAAGGGTTGTGCTCCCCCTAAGTACATGCTGAAGTTTCTGCCTTGCTGTGCTGACCATGCTCCCCCTGACTGTAGGCAAGATCTGAAAAAAGATGTTCTTCAAGAAGATCCATGACTTATACATCATAAAAGACCTTCCTATCACCAAAAGACTCAACACATACATCCATCACCCGACCAATTGGGGATACATCAAAAATTTACATATGACAACCAAGTACATTACATCTTCATCGCAGGCATAGTGGGGAAACCAAAATAGGCCGTTACATGATCTTGACACCTTAAAAGAGATACATGACATAGAGACGAAATAACTAGAGAAAGACTTATGAAAGTCACCAATAACTGATATCAACAGCATTTGTCAATCACCATTCAGATCAACAACCAAAATTTCCTTCTGTTCTCCCTCTGCCTTTGTTCCACCTAAAACCAACAACAGCTGTGAACTAGAACCAAACGCTTCTAAGATAATGCCAACAATTCATCATTAGAAGTTTATTTTCTCCCCCTGAACCTGCGGTAGATAGTCTCTGTCAGACCCATATCAAAATATCTTCAACCAGAGCCTGTCCCTACTGATATCCATCAAACCTCCATATACGTGACTCTCTCTGCACAAACCAGAATATATACGCAGATCCTCCTCAGGCAACATGCGTACACCCATTTTTCTCTGAAACAGACAAGATTTAATAGCAAGATGATGCATCAACTGCTCCAACTTCTATCTGAGGTATTCAAAAGTTTCCCTGGGCAGTGGTTTGATGAGAATATCATAAACTTGTTCCTTAGAAGGAACATACTCCAATTTGACCTTTTGTTCCAACACTTGTTCCCAGAGAAAGTGATACTTGATCGGCATGTGCTTGGTCTTTGAATGCATGACTGGGTTCTTTGAAATACTGATTGCACTTGTATTATCACATTAGATGGAGATAGGTGGTGTACAAGTGATCTGAAAATCCTGCAAGGTTTGCATCATCCAAAGGAGTTGAGTGAAGCAAGATGCGACAGCCACATATTCCGCTTCAGCTGTAGATAAAACAATCGAACTGTGTTTCTTGCTGAACCAAGATACTAATCTGGAACCCATAAAGAATGCACCACCACTTGTGCTCTTTCTATCATCCATGCTTCCAGCCAAATCTACATCTGTATAAGCATGAAGAGTGAGATCTGTATCTCTAGGATACCATAAGCCATAGTTTTGAGTTCCTTGAAGATACTTGAAAATTCTCTTCACTGCCTGAAGATGACTTTCCTTTGGATTTGCCTGATATCTTCCAACTATTCCCACTGCATGCATGATGTCTGGTCGGGTACCTGTCAAATAAGGTAGACTTCCAATCATAGATCTATAGGTTGTTTGATGCACTGCTGTTGATTCATCATTTGCACTGAGGCTGCATCCTGTAACCATGGGAGTACATACTAGTTTTGCATCTTCCGTGCCATATTTCTTCAAGATCTGCTTGAGATACTTGGTTTGAGACAAAAAGATACCGCCTTCATTTTGTTGGATTTGCAATCCAAGAAAATATGTTAGTTCTCCAACCAAACACATTTCGAATTATTTCTGCATCACCAAGGCAAAGCTTTGACTCATAGCTTCTTCATTGCTGCCAAAGATAATATCATCTACATACACAACAAGGATTAACAATTTGTCATTTTCAATTTTTTTATAAAGATTGCTATACGTTGATCCTTTAGAGAAACCTTGTTGATGAAGATATTTGTCCAAACGGTAGTACCAAGCCTTTGGAGCCTGTTTAAGACCATAGAGAGCCTTTTTTAGTCTGCATACAAGATTTGGATCATTCCCAAGAATGAAAGCATCTGGTTGCTCAATGTACACTTCTTCTTCTAAGTCTCCATTCAGAAAGGCTGATTTCACATCCATTTGAAATAATTTGAACTTCTGAAAGCTTGAGAGAGCAAGGAACATTCGGATGGCCTCAAGTCTAGCAACGGGAGCAAAAGTTTCTTCAAAGTCTATTCCTTCTTGTTGAGCATACCCTTTACAAACAAGTCTGGCCTTGTTTCTAATCACTTCCGCATTTTCATTCAACTTGTTTTTAAAGATCCATCTTGTCCCTATGACATTCTTATCTTTTGGTCTAGGAACCAACTCCCAAGTGTTACTCTTTTCGATCTGCTCAAGTTCTTCATCTATTGCCTTGACCCAGCATTCATCTTTGCATGCCTCTTTTACATTTTGTGGCTCAGTGGAGGAGAGCAATGCCAAATAGCTTGAGGCTTCTGCAATTATTCTTCTTTTTTGTATACCTGCCTCTTTCTGCACCAAAATTTGAGATTCTGGATGATTCTTCTGAACGTACCTGGATGGAGTCTTCTCTTCTATACTTATCTATTCCTCTGGTGCCTCTTGAGGTTCTTCTTCATCACCAGTCTGATTTGAAGGATGATCTTCATCCTCTTCGATATTTTCATAATTTACTTGCCTAGGAATGTTTCCTTCTTAATCAACCACTACATCAATGATGTCAACAATTTTTCCAAGTCTTTTATTGTAACACTTATATGCTTTGCTGTGAGGAGAATAACGAAGGAGAATGCCTTCATCTGCTCTAGGTTCAAACTTGCCAAGATGTTCATCATTATTCTTAATATAGCATTTGCTTACAAAAATTTTGAAATGTTTTACCGAAGGAGTCTCACCATACGAGAGCTCATGAGGAGTTTGAGTGCTGCTCACCCAGACATTTGTCTTGTTGAGAATAATAACTACATCAAATGCGGCTTCACCCCAGAAATTTGCAGGAGTTCCAGACTCATCAAGCATTGAATGAGCCATTTGTTGAACCATTATGTTCATCCTTTCCACTACTCCATTTTGCTGAGGAGTCCTAGCTGTAGAGAATTCCCTTCTTATTCCATGTTATTCACAAAAATCAAAAAATTCATTCGAGGTAAATTCTCCTCCTCGGTCAGACCTAAGGCATTTGATTATGAGATCTGATTCGTTCTCCACCAAGGCTTTGAATGATTTGAATTTTTCAAAGGCTTCGTCTTTGTGCTTCATAAGTCCTATCCAACACATCCTGGAATAGTCATCAATGAATAATATAAAGTATTCTTCTCCTCGTGGTGACCTTTTCCTAGTTGGACCACATACATCAGTATGGACAAGTTCAAGCGGCCTGCTGGCAAATCCTTCCTTCTCAGGGAAGTTAGTTCTGGTTTGCTTACCAAACTGACATGATTTGCATATAGTATTGTCTGGGATTCTAATGTCTGGAAGGCCATGAACTCCCTGGTATTTGCATGCTTTCCTTATCTGTGAGAAACTAAGATGCCCCAATCTTTTGTGCCATAGCTAGTGTTCATCATTCTTGCTCAAATAGCATTGATGTTGTTCTTCTTTGAATATGTATAAATTATTTGGAGTCCTTACGCCTTTGATCACTGTTTTTCCTATATCAAGATCACGAACACTACATCCATTTGATCGAAATATTACCTCAGTTCCTTGATCACACATCTGGCTGACACTTAATAGATTATGCTTTAAGCCATCAACATACATGACATTTCCAACTTTGACTCATTCTTTCAACTGAACAGAACCTTTACCTTTTATGAGAGCAGGGGTGTCATTTCCAAAAGAAACTTTATTCTCCTTCTCTAAGGCACTATATGACTGAAGTTTTTCTTTATCACCTGTCATATGTTTTGAACATCCACTGTCGATGTACCATTGATTTTCTTGCTCTTCCGCATATAAGGCTATACCACATCTTTCTGGTTGGGGTTATTTTATTCTCCATGATTTGGCACTTGAGGCTTGCTCCTTCTGAGTTGTCTGCCGAAACTTGCTCCTGCATTCAAAATCTTCATGACCAAAATTGTTACAAATAGAACATTCTATTTGATTTTCAAGAGTAGAGAAGTTATTGTAAGTCCTTTTCATGATCCCAGTCATACTCCTCTGTTTATGAGCTTCTCTAGTCATGATTGTCTTATAGGCAACACATTGAGCTGTTTTGTGACCAAAGTTATGACAAGAAAAACATTGGCCATTGAAGAAACTACTGTGATTATCAAATCTACCACCCAATTGATTGTAGTTCCTATTGACATCCATTCTTGAGGCAAATTGAGAGGGTTTTACCAGTGGCTGGTTGTAGCTTCTGTTTGTCCTTAAAGTAGATTGCCCCCGATTTACCTGGTAGTCTTTGTTCATTCTTGAGGTAAATTGTCCCTGATTTACCTAGTGATTTCCATTGGGTCTTTGCTCACTTCTCCTTGCAGCATCAAGATAACTCTTGGAGGTAGATGGTTTCTGAGCTTGAGTTGTTTCTTCATTATATCCCAGACCTATCTTGATTAGTGGAGAGTGCTGCACTTTGATAATCTCATCTAACGTGTCAGATCCTTTAACAAATCTAAGATTAAGAGCTTTTGTTTTCTCAATCTCTTTTCGTAGTACCACAATTTCACATTCTAACTTTTCATGATGTTTTTCCTTTTCAACAAGTTGGAATTGTAGAGTATCTATGATCACATTCTTCACTTCTAAGCAAATTTTGAGTCCAGAAATCTCTTCATAAAGACTTTCTTCATCTATAGCATCCACAAAATCATCATCTTCAAAAGCCATTAAGAGTTTATATTTGTTAACTTGTTCATCTTCATCACTATTTGAAAGTCCATCACTATCTTCATGAGTGTAATAGCTTTTCTTATTTGCATTTTGTTTCTTGTTCTATCTAACAGGTTCCTTCCCCTTGTCAATATTATCCTTATGAGGACATTTGGCAACATAGTGACCGACTCTTCCACAAGCAAAGAATTTGAAAGGTAACTTACCTCGGAATCGTCTAGCACCCCGTTGAAGGTTTTTGACAAAATTTGATTCTTCTTCTTCTTCTGACACGTGTCTTGACTCATAGTAATCTCCTTTGCCTGAAGCCTTTAAGGTAGCTTCTCTCCTGTCTGATGGTCCTCCTTTCCTCATTTCATAAGCAGTCAGAATTCCGTGCAGGTGTGACGTGGTAAGGTTTCGTAGATTCTCTTTTTCCTCTATTGCAGAAACTTTAGATTCAAACCTAGGGGACAAAGATCTTAGAACCTTTTCAACCAAAACAACCTCTTTTATTTCTTCACCCAAATTTTTCATACAATTAACAATCTCATCTACACGAAGGAAATAGTTAGCCACACTTTCATCATCGTGCATTCTGAGATTTTCATACTGAATTCTGAGGGTTTGAAGTTTCGCTCGTTTTACCTGTTCATCTCCTTCATAGCTCAGAACAATCTTGTTCCATATTTCTTTTGTGGATTTATACTGCATAACCTTCACGAATTCTGATTGAGATAGACATCCTAATAGAGTATTGACAGCCTTTGCATTTGTTTCATATTTCTTCTTCTTAGCTGGATCTGTAGGAGTTGCTGATGGAATGGTGTACCCCGTATCTATGCTATCCCAGGCTTCTATACCAAGAGATTGAAGATAGGAAGTAACTCTTACCTTCCAATATACAAAGTTTGTCCCATCAAAAATTGGTGGTCTGATTGATGCTTCTCTCTCGCAGTTTCTCATGATGATGGATCTTCCTTCAAGCGATCAAGCTTCTTCAGAAGGACCTGCTCTGATACCAATTGTTGGAAATAATACTGAGAGCGGGGGGGGGGTGAATTAATATTATCAAGTCACTTATTTTCTTTTTCAAACCCAAATCATATACGCTAGTTCAGTTAGATAAAACCGCGTATATACGCAACTACAGAGAGGGAAACCCGCGTATGTAATGCAGACTTATAATTTAATTTATCTTACTGATGTTGATCATTAATCTGTGTATTAGGATCAAATAAACAGTAACCAGAAACAGTAAAACAGATCTGAAGACAATCACACACACAAGAACACAAGATATAAGGTGGAAACCCAATGTGGGTGAAAACCACCTGCTACAATTCGTCTCTATCTTCCTTCAATTAGAAACTTCTTTTTACAATGTACTGGTGCAGTCCTTTACTAGTACGCAGGCTGCAACCTGCAGAGAGATACAACCCTCTCTCGTTCTCCAGCTTCTCCTGGAAGGGAGCTACAACCCCTTAGCTCTTGCACTAGCCAAGATAATAGTACGTAGGTGCTGGCCTACAGAAGGCTACAACCTTATCTTTCTTCTAGGGACCACGTTTCATAAATTTTCAGACTGGATCCATAAACATCAATCAATCATCAAAAATCAAACAATATCCTTTTTACCAATTAGAACTGAATCAAGTAAATACTTCTCTGAAAATTGTACCCAAAACACAGTAACAGTAACCACATGCCAAATTCTGAGCCCAGAACACCGCATCAATAAACAGAAGCAGCTAGATCACAACTCAAAAGATATACACTACTTCAATAACCTGAAACCTACATGCATACGCTTCTGTGTTTGGAGAAACCTGCGTATACGCTATTTTTATTCACTGAACCAGCGTGTATATGCGCCTTCGCTTCACTGAACTTGCATATAGATCTATAAAGGATAATTCACTCTTTCAAATATTCAAATGGTAATTAACCCAGATTATCAGATTTATAGATCAAGCCTGCGCCACATATAACAGATCAAAATCATACAAAGATACTATCATTCAAGCCTTAAGATTATGACCCATCAATAGAACTTATCTTTCTCTTTGCACTAAGGTTCCTCCTTCATTCAGATCCAGATCTGCATCATAACCCCAATCACCAATATTTCAGATCTAGCACTTACTAGATATTCAATTAATTCAGATGATCCTTTGCCAAATGATCTCCTTCCCCTTTTATATTATTAGGCCTTTCACAATACCATGGTCCAAAACCATAATAAAACAATACCATGGACCCAATAATTGGGATCAACACTTCTGACGAGATACCATGGTCCAAAACCATAGTTTCAAATACCAAGGACTAACTACCACGGACCAAAAGTAAGTTCTCCAACATATACGCGCTTTTCCTTGTGTGAAAGTGCATGTATACGCATACGTGCCTTTGTAACGTTTAACCCACGTGTATACGCGTCTTCGTCTAGATGAACCTGCGTATATGTCTTTTCCTTCATTCTGAAAGCTTGAACTGATATCTGTTACCAAAGAGAGTTGCCATCAAGGACAACACCTGTGCCAAAGCTCCAAACCTATGTCATAATGCCAAAAAGGACTGCTTCAATAGTTGTGTATGAAGAATCTGATGAAATTTGAAATGGCAAGCCCCGGTTTGGGCCTCTAAGCACTGGGGCTGTTGACACAAGCTTTTTCAGATCCTCAAAAGCACGGTCGCATTTATCTGCCCAAAAAAAATCAACTGTCATTGCCAGTGCATATAGAGGTGCAACTATTTGAGAAAAATGTTCTATGAATCTCCTATAATAAGCAGAAAATCTTAGAAAAATACATACCTCTATCCGTGTGGTAGGCGTAGGTATTAACAAAATTATTTGAATTTTGGTTGGATCTACCTATATTCCAGCTTCTGAGATATAATGACCTAGGATGAGGCCTTTAGTCATCATCATATAGCACTTTTCATGGCTCAAGCAGAGGTTGGTGGCAATACATCGTTGCAGCACCTTTTCCAATGTGTCTAGTGCTAGCTCAAAATTGTCTCCGTATGGTGTGAAATCATCCATATATACTTCGAGCCCTTCATTTCTTAAATCTGAAAAGATGATAAGGATGGCCCTCTGAAATGTGGTAGGGGAATTGCATAGGCCAAAGGGTAGGACTTTGTAAGCAAATTTTCCCCAAGGACAGGTAAAAGTAGTTTTTTCCTGGTCTTTAGGGGCAATATGAATATGATTGTATCCATTGAAGCCATCCAAGAAAGAAAATAATTTCTTTCCTGCTAATGTGTCTAATACCTAGTCAATGAATGGAAGGGGAAGTGGTTTTTATGGGTTGCTTTATTTAATTCTTTGTAATCTACACAAATCCTCCACTTTCCATTCTTCTTTGGCACCACTACTAGTGGAGAGACCCACTTGCTATCAAAGATTGGATAAATAAAGTTTACATCCAAAAGTTTTTGTAATTTAGCTTTCACAATATCTTTCTATTGAGGGTTGAGCCTCCGTTGGGGTTTGCAAACGGGTCTAACATCCTTTTCTATATAAATGTGGTGCGTACATAGCTGGGGATCAGTTCCCTTCATGTCTGGATAATCCCATGCAAAAGCTTCCCTTTATTTTCTCAGTAGTTAGACTAGCTTTTGTTCTTGTTTAGGAGTTAGGTTATTGTTAATGTTCAATGTTTTTCCTGGCTCAATCTCTATAGTTTTGCTATTTGAAATAGAGGTAGTGGGTATTGTTTGATCATGAGTGTCTTTGAGGGGATCTTCTTCTAGTTCATTGTCAAATGCTGCCTCTATCATGTGACATTGTAAATGGGATCTAGATTCGGATTGGTTAATGAATTTGTTAATAACATCATCCTCTATTTGATATTTAAAATCGAGGGCATCTTCTATGGTTAACGGGGACCTAATGTTTTATGTGAGGTTTGATACAGGTTGTTTGTTAGTTTTTATTATCATTACACTTGGTTGGGCTGGAGGGTATAGAGATAGATTCTTGATATTACTCCCTCTAGTTATAGTCATACTACCTTGTCAATAGCCAACGTAAGCATCAACAGTCGCAAGCCAAGGTCTACCAAAGATTAACTGGTGTCCACCGAGACAGTTTTTGGGGTTGATTATCAGAAAGCCAATAGGGTATTCGCAAGAATCTACGGATACCATTACATTGTGCAGTGTCCCTTCTGGCCTAACTACTAATCAGTCAACCAGTTCCAATAATGTAGAGGTTGGTTCCACTGATGTAATGCTGATTTTTTGACAAGTGGTGGTTGCTAAAATATTAATTACAGCACCTAAATAAACTAGGGCATTTGAAAAAGTTTGTCCATTGATTTGCACCATCACTATAGGATTCCCTGGGTCTTCATATTTGACAGGTGCTTCTCTTCCTGATAACAGAGAAGGTAAGGTACCAACTACTTGGATGGTTGGGTTAGTTGATATTATCCTCTTTGACTTTCTTGTACATAGCCCTTTGATGGTTTTTGCATATATTGGGATACCTTGGATGGCTTGGAGGAGTGGAATTTTTATACACAAATTTCTTAGTTCTCCCAGAATATCAAAGTCAAGATGTTCTATAGGGCGTGGTATGATTAATCGCTCTTGGAATGGGGGAGAAGACATGGTTGCTTGATCGTGAGTTTGTTTTCTGACCACATCTTCTTCTTGTAGTGGTTGTTCTGCGGGTAACTGATTTTCAACTTGAACATTTTTACCTCCTTCAGTTTCCATAATGTGCCCAGACTGTAATTGAAGGTCGTTACAATCCCGTAGATTAGTTTCAAGTTCTTGTGTTTCAATTATTTGAACAGATTGAACCAGTCTATTATTTAGGTTTGGGTTGGGTTGGGCTGGGAGTTGCGGTCTTAAGTTGGAATGGGGGTTTTGTTGTAGTGTATATGGTGCTGGTAGTGTGGGTTGAGGGAGTGGGATGGTTCCAGCTGGCGGATTCGTCGGTCTCTGCTAGTTTGTCTGCGAGGCTTGACTCTGTGAAGTGGGAGGGGACCATTGTGTTGGATATGAATTTTTCTACCAATATGGTGGAGAGTAGGGAAAATTTGGCCAATTAAATTGGCTTGTTTGATTTTGCCATAGTGATGAAGGAAATGGTTGTTGTGACCAGTTTGAAAAGGGAGGTTGATTTTGCCACATTGTATTATATTGCTGAGCATGATATTGTGGAGGTTGGAAGGAAGAAGATGGATCTGAGGACATACCTGGTTGTCGAGGCTGTCATTGATGGCGCTGATTGAGTAGGTACACTGGTTTTGATTCTTCCTCTACTTCCTTGTACACTGCTTTCAAACCCAGGAGTGAGGGGCAGTTCTCCGTGGAGTGATCTTTTTTACAAATAGCAAAAACTTGAACTGCATCTAGTGGGCACTCCTTATGGTTGTGTTTCTTTTTGAAACTAGGGCAGAATATTGCTAGGTTTTGCTCTTCTTCTACTTGTTTCTATTTAGCTTGCATAATATTGAGTTGCATTGTCAGAGTCCCCAATATATCAGTTTTGAAATTCTCCAGTAAATATACGATTTCTATGCAGGTTACTCCTCCACCGGAGATCTTGCTATCCCTTGTGAGCATGTCACGTTCCACTAGTTTTAGCTTTGTACTACCCCGTGAACTCCTGATGCATAAATCCGTAAGGTCAGCAAAAATTTCTTGATAGATGTCACCTTTTCCCATAATATTTAGTGTTTCAACCCATTGTTCCTTCATTCCTTTAATTATTTTCATTTTTAATACATTGTCAGGTAAGGGTAATGATGGATCAGGAGATCTCTGAAGATTATACTGAAAGCGTTCAACATATTCTTCTAGTGTCTCATTAGGTCTGGCTACCATCTGAAATATTTCATCCTTTAATTCTCTATACCTACAATAATCCTGATATTTCTTCAGAAAAGTGCCTTTCATTTGATCCCAGTCATTTATAACACCTCCACCTAACCCCACAAAACATCGTAAAGATGCTCCTTTCAATGTGGAGGGAAATAATTTTAGCTTTTGGGGATCGGTGGTATAGTCATACCCCCTGCATAGTACATCGAATTCAAACAAAAATGCATCTCGATCTTCCGATGTTAGGCCATAGAATGTAGGAATATGCTGGAGAGGAATGGCCTTCATAGGTGAATTAACTACAGTATCTAAAATGGGATATTCCAGTGTGGAAGTTTAAGGTGTTTGCTAGTTCTGGGCCATTTGGTCAAATATGTGCCAATATCCTTCTGGGATTTCTAGGAGGGTATTCCTATGCTGGCTAGAAGGAGCAGGAACGACCTTAACAACACTTCCTTTGTCTGGGATGATGAGAGTTCCTTGTTGAACTAATGCCTGTGGGGATCTTAGCTCTTCAAGTTCTTCAACTTTATTCTAGATGATTTTGACAACACTTCCCTTATCTGGGTTTTTCAGTGGCTGAACTATTCCAAGAGGAGATCTTGGTTCTTCGATTTCCCCTATTTCTCCTCCTCCTTCATAGAGATTACTAAGGTTCCCTTCTTGTAACGATTTTGGGCTAGAATTCTCAATTTCTTGAAAATCTTGCTCCTGTGTTCGGTTGTGCACCTCAGCAAAGGCTATAGATGGTGATTCTGTGGCCCGAAAGGAGTTACTAGGTTGCCTAGAAGAAACTTTTCTAGGTCCTACTGATGGTTGAGATTCTCCTTTTTTAAGGATTTCATCTATAAAGGTCGATTGGCCAAGGGTCACCGATCCCTTAGCTTTATTAGGTTTGGGTAGTGGTTTAGGATTCTTTTCAGGCTTTTTCTACTTAGTCATTCATACAAATCAAATACTTATTTCTACCCAAAATAACAACAAATCTACAGGAAAGCGGGTGGGGGAGCAGGGCTATTACATGCTCCGTACGCAAGTTCTTACCTTCCGTTTTTAAAATCCAACTCTCTCCTAGTAGGTACTTACACTACTCTCTTTCCAAAAAACAAATGGCTACACTCTCCCCAACAATGGTGCCAAAATTGTTGAGCAATAAAAAGGTGTCTTTTAAACCCTATTTACCCTACATTAGTTTTCAATCCAGATACGATTTTTTATCTCATGAGTGTACTTAGTTTGAGGTGGTCACTTCTTCAAGAATAATTTTTGTAGTATAGTGCTTTGCAAAAGTAAATGAATGTTGGAAGCAAAATCTAATTGTAATGGAAAGAAACTTAAATTATTTGCAACTAAAATCCTTCACTAAAGAAACTACAACAATCATCAGTCAAGGATGCAGTAATGATAATTCTTTTCCCTGTAAACTAACGTAAATGGAAATCAATTACAGACAAGACCTTCAATCTGAGAACTTAGACAACAGTAGTCAATGTTCGTCACAATTGTGGATTTTTCTATTGATACTAAAGCAAATACTGGAAATAACAATTCAATTAGCAGAAAAGGAACAACAACTAATCTATTGAAAATATCAAACAGCAAAGCTTAATCTACAGAAATGAATTAAGCAACAATCTTAACCGAAAGGAATCGAACAACAATCTTTAACCAAGAAAGGAACAACAAACTTAATCAAGTGTAAACACACAACAACTATAGAATCAGTAATCTTATTCTAGCATAATGGGCATTAACCATAATTATAAAGGAATGGTAATTGTAGTTATAATGGAACAGTAATTAGATGAACAACAATCACAATTGTAAGTGAACCGTAGCTAAATGAACAACAATCGCAACTATAAATGAACAACAATATCAATCTGTAAATGAACAGCAAAATCCAAGTTAGACAGTGCAATATTATTTCAGAATGAACAACATAACATCTTTGGTTGTAAATAACAATCTTGCTATCTAATTATGATTTCGGTATAACAGAGCAATTCAATGAAATGTTCAGAAACAAAAGATTACTAAGTAAATCAAAGAAAAGAAATGCAAAGGAAATCAAACCACACATGACCGTAATCATAGAATAATGATACAAGAATCAAGTGATCCACTAGGGTTAGGCCTTTATCCACTGGGGAAGCACTGTTGCATTTACTCCAAGATCAGATAATGAAACAATAGCTAAGTTATATATTAATCATAAATGGCAGAGTTACAGCTATCACTCTTTAAAGAGAGTCGATGATCAAAGTTAAGATTACAACAATAAGTCCTGCAAATTGACAATAATATCCACCCCTTGGGCTAGCAGCAATGTCATTTTTTATAATGGCCAAGCAGAAGTTTAAAAAATACGGATAAGTCTTGAAGCAGCAATCCCTCAAGATCAAATCATCCTGAAGGATTCGCCATATCTTTGATCTCCAACTTATCGTTTTGTCTTGTTGCACTGATGCCACGTTTTCTCTTCTTTTCCTAGCCATGCGCTCTGATCTTGATATCCTTATCTAGATACGGCTTCTTGTCAAAGGGAAAATAGTTGCTTCTGCTTTTTCTTTTCCTCCTGAATAATGATTTTTTATTTCCTTCACTTTCTGCATAGAAAAAGACAATAATTAGCTATTTTGTATCAATGACAAATCTCCTTAATTCTATCATAATTCTTTGACATATTACCATCTTAGAATGTAAAGGAGTTATGATTTAAAGGAAACGATAAAGAAATAAATGGCAAATACATACCTTTTCCACTGCTCAACAGTCATCACTCCTCATTCTTCGGAGGGATTGTACACCATCTTCTATTTCATAACTAATCTCGTTTTTGATGCTATCCATGTAGAATAAAAGAAAATGTTCATGCAAGAATAAGGAATAACAAGAAGCAGGGGGAGAGATGCCATCACCTCTTGCACCAAATTAAACATCTGCTCCTTATCTTCTTTTAGCTTTGCCATTTTCTTTTCCAGCTGCTCCATCTTGAGCTGGTGCTTTGCATGCCTTAATCTCATGGTATCTATGCACTCCACATATTCAAAAATGGTTGTGGAGGCTCATCCCTGAGTTCTTCTGACCTCATTTTGATACCGAGTCGTAGTAGATTTCCATGTCTACACTTCAACCATCAAGGCATACACACAGTCTTCAAACAATTGCTCAATCAGGTCTGTTTGAGTGGCAGTAGAGGTTGTGGCTATCTGGTCCACCTGAGTCTCTACTTCTACTCCCATGGCCTTGGACTTTTTAGCTTGCTTCTTGTATTTCTTCATCCGCTTCTGCATTTTGTGTACTTGTCTCCTTGTTTTCATAACCTCCAGCTTAAGTTGCATTGTCTCATTAAATTGCAGTTGGTATTTTTGCTTGACAGGGAGTCTTCACTGTTTGCACAGCTCTACCCATTCCTGCTTAACCAAAACTGCTTTAGTTTCAACAACTGGAGGTAAATCCCCTGGGACAGCTTCTGCCATGCTGATTATTGGGTTTTCCTCCACTTGTCGTTCTTCTTCGATTAACTCTTGCTTCACGACCTTCTCGCCTGGATTTTCCATTGGCTCATTCATCGACACCACTTTGCTTGGTCCCTCCTCTTTGCCAACAGCTACTTCCTCTTGTTACACGCTCACCGCAACTAGTGGTGCCCTTGCAAGATTCTTTCCTGCTAATGTGTCTGCTGGAATCCTTTCTAGTTCCCCAGCCTCAGGGACCTCTATCTCTTCTCTCCTCTCAGGCTACGAAGTGCCTACCGCCTGAGTAGCATCCACCCCACACATTGTGGCCTTTGTGACAAGTTCAAAGCTAGAGGAATGGCGAAATCTTCTTCTTTGCACTGAGGGGAACGAGTTACCCTTGCTCCTCTTGGGATAGAGGAGAAAAAGGAGAACTGGCATGGATCTTCAATGTTCAGTCCCGAGGTCGACGCTAGTTCTTATGGGTCAGTGCCAACCTCATGCCCTAGTTCTCCCTGAGCTTCTTCCATAGGTTCCATGGCTTCCCTAGTTCCCAACCCTTCTTGTCCTTTCTCATCATCTTCCATTGGTTCTAAGGTCGTGGTGGTCATGACATATTCTTAATTCGTTTGATCCTCCTCCATCGGTTCCATGGTGGCAGGAGGTCCTTGTGGGGTACCCTCGGTCACAGTATCAACAAATTTTCCAACTCTTGTTTGTTGTGGTACTACCTCTATGGTTTTCATGCTAGCAATTTGCTCGGCTAGTTCCACAGTTGAGGCTGGTTCTTGTGGGACAGCCTCGGCCGTGGTACTAGTGGGCCTCTCTGTGTCAACTCTTACATCTTCCATTGGTTCCATGGTTTCGGCTTGCTCTTAGGGAGCAACCTCTTCTTCAAATTCTTCATCTTCCATCTCCAGCACTTCTGGTTCCTCTTGGTCAACATAATCATCTTCTCCTGCATTTTATTCCTCCATGGATTTTGGTTCATCTTCCCTAGCAGCCACAATGGCTGCTACCTCTTCTTCTGTGAAATCCCAAAATAGCTCCCATGGGATCAGGATTTGTCTGATAGCATTCATTACTAACAACTAAACCAACCCATGGTGGGTGATGACCGCCAATGCCTATCGCGACCCTTGAGCCGAATGTGTCATCAAGTGGAGGCTTCTCAGTAAGAAATAAGGCATATTCAGTGAAAAAGCCTCTGCTTGGGGAAATCACAGATGAGCTAATATTCGTAGATAGCATCTGAATATAGTGGAGTATCTCCCTTCGCAAGTTATATATTTTATGACGCACTCTACTACTCCTCCCCATGGATGCGGTAGGGAGTTTCGGTCATATCCCCGACCCTTCTCCACGATGCTTTCTCCCGCCTGCAAAAAGGCCTCGAGAAACTTCAGAAGGGAAATCATTCTTGAAAACCATCGCTGTCTGTTTTGAGGGAGCCCACTGAATTCTATAATGGCTTCGTCCATCACAAGGATTTCAATTCCACAGACCGGGAGCTTTCTTCTCCCAAGTTGAGTGCAAATTGTACTGCGATTTCTTCGTTCGACCCTCTCAACCTATCAAAGTAAACATTCCAACCTGCGTTCTCAAAGACCTGCGATACCTCATCACTGTTACGAACTGTCACTGTATCTTCTGGCTCATGTCACACAGACCATCCACCCATTGTTGTAGAGGTGGGATCAACACGACAAATGCAGTTAGCTGGTAGGAGAGAATGACAAGGACCCAAACCGTTGGCAACTGTAATAACATCATGGTTGCTTTGGGGACAACATATGAAACAATACTAGTACGTTTGAAAATGATGATGGGTTATGGTGGTATTGTTAGATATCTCAGTGATTTAGTGCAGCATGTTGGGGAGGTGACTGGTTATGACTTTACGCTTACGAATACACATTCCAACACATCAAAGTTATGATTATGAAGTATCGAAATCATTAAATTCTGTTTGGTGAGGATCGTCTGACATGAATATCTTTTCATGGTACACCGTTGTTTATTATGATGGTTCCCCCCAACTTAATTACAGCCATCCACGACACGTTTTAATGTCTTTTTGGAATATTTTAATTAGATCTGTAAGAGTCAGTGGAGATGTACCTAGGGACCTACCTTGTGGTGGAGTAATAAAAAAATGTCTAACGGAGTAACAACAATAGGGAGTAACAGTGGCAGGGAGTAACAGCAACAACGGAGTAATGACAACAATGGTGTAACCACAGTTCTGGAGTAACAGCACTGGCGAAGTAATAACAATTGTAGAGTAACGACACTAGCGAAGTAATAGCAGTTGTGGAGTAATAATACCAGTTGAGTAACGATAGTTGCGGAGTAACAACACCAGCGGAGTAATGGCAGTTGTGATGTAACAACACCCATAGAGTAATGACAGTTGCGAAGTAACAATAGTTATGGAGTAATAGCAGTTGTAGAGTAACAACACCGGTGGAGTAACGAGAGTTGTGGAGTAATAACAGTTATGGAGTAACAACAGTTACAAAGCAACAACAGTTATGGAGTACCAACAGTTACGGAGTAGCAACACTGGCAGAGTAACAACAGTTACAGAGTAATAGTAGTTACGGAGTAACAACAGTTATGGAGTAACAACACTTAGTGGAGTAACAACGCTATTGGAGTAACAACAACATTTTAATCACAATACCAGTGGAGTAAGATCACCAACTGTTACATTTCTCCTGGCCGCATTCCTTCGTTATTCTTGCAAAATACAAACAAGTAAGTAATAACAATATTATATATATATATATATATATATATATATATATATATATATATATATATATATATATATATATATAGATAGATATATATATATCTATCTATATTATATCTTTTTTATTATGTATATATATAGAGAGGGAGAGAGCAAAGTGAGAGTGTCCTTTATTCCAACAACCATTAAATTAGATAAATCAGAAAGGTGTTTGACAAAGGAATCTCTAGAGGTTTGACGATGGTATAGCTTCAAACAATGTCCATTTACTAAGAACGAGGTATGATTCTCGTCTATTGTAATTAATCTAACTGTTCCTTTGTTGAACACTACGTCCACTTGATATGGTCCCATCTAGCGAGTACAAAGCTTGCCTTTGAAATCCTTAAATCTGGAGTCATAAAGTAATGCTCAATCCCCCACATGAAACACCTTAATTTTGATAAATTTATCATGCCATTTCATTCTCTGCTATTGAACAACAATAGTCTTTTGGAAAACTATTGATCGAATCTCATCCAACTCATTTAGCTATTCCAGTCGGTGTTTCTATGCTTCTGAGAGGTCTAGGCCTACTTCTAGAGCTATTTTTAGTGTACTGATCTCAAATTCTACTGGAAGCAAGGGCGATTTCCCATAGACTAATTTGAATGCAGAAAACTTAGTTTTTTTCCGCCATGTTGTTCTGTATGCCCATAAATCTTCTAGAAGTTTCTATACCTAGTCCCGACGATGACTTGCTACTATTTTTGTCAAGATATTTCCCAATATCTTGTTTGTGCTTTCTACTTGTCGGTTCACCTGGGTGTGATAGGGGGTTGTCACTCTATGTTTGAACCCATATTTTTGCATCAACTTCACTATCATGTGAGATGTGAACTGTGATATGCCATCCAACATAATTTCCCTTGGAGTACTATATCAGGCAAAGATTCCTTCAAAAAGAAAGTTTGCCACTACTTGCTCTGTTGCTCTCGTGACCACTCTGGCTTCCACCCATTTAGTCACATAATCAGTGCAGACCAGGATGTAAGCTTTCGGATGAGAAGGTGGGTTAAAGGGTCCAACAAAATCAATGGCCCATTTCTCAAATGGTTCAAGGACTATCTGGGGCTGTAGAGGCATTTCATCTGCTTTCCCAGGTTGTCCCATCCGTTGGCAACTATCACACCTTCGGACATAATCCCAAGCATCACGAAAGATGGAGGGCCAGTAATATCCCATTTGCAGCACTTTGTGACCTGTTCTTTTATCTGCAAAGTGTCCTCCACAGGGTCCATCATGTGCAGCCTTTAATATCTCATAGATATCATCTTCTGCAACACAGTGTTGAATCTGTTGGTCAACCCTTGTATGAAAGAGATATCCTTCCATCCATGTATATTTGGTACTTTGATGAATAATCCTCCTTTGCTCCCTATATGACATATGACGAGGCACCTTCCTTGTAGTAAGATAATTAGCAATATCTGCATACCACGGAGTGTTAGTAGAAACTGCAAAAAGATGTTCATCTGGAAAATGATCTTCAATTGGTGTATTCTTACCATCATATTCTATCCTAGACAAGAAATCTGCAACCACATTGTCCTTCCCTGGTTTATCTACTATAGTAATATCAAATTTTTGTAGTAGCAAAACCATCTTGTAATGCAACCAGGGGTAACAGGTTTATTCATTAAATACCTGATAGTTGCATGATCAGTATGCACAAAGGTAGGATACTATAGGTTTTAACCCCATACAGAAATTACTTGCATACAAATTCTAAAACATAGAAAATAAATAATGGGAGAGCATAACACATAAAACACATATACGTAGAGATTTTCCCCTGGATCCCAAAACCGAGACTACCAGCTTGATTTTTCATTATGTTCCTTTCAATGTTATAATACATATTTACACATGCCAAAGCATCCAATACCATAGACCAAAAACCATCATGTCCAATAACATGGACCAAAAACCATCGCATCCAAAAAACTTGAAAAAATCATGCACAAAAACATAGGTGGGTTTGCCCAACCTAACATAGGGTGCAAAACCAAAATTTTCCGGGGCGCTAGCCCCGACCCCATAAAGTGGGGTTACAGGTGCCCCTCAAACCCCTGTTAACCACGTGGAAAGAATATAACACAACCCAACATCCTCCCACTTGTTGTTTTCTTTCCACAGGGGGTCACAAGAGAGCTTAGTCATTTTTTCAGCCCTGAAATGCCCATTGTCTCTCTACACCAAGAGAACTTCTCAGAGCTCACAAATTTTGTTAATGCATCTGCAATATTCTTCAAAGTGTCCACCTTTACCAGCAAGACCTTTTTTTCTTCTATCATATCCCTCACAAAGTGATACTGAAAATCAATGTGCTTTGTCTTTGAATGATATGCAGGGTTCTTTGCCAAGAAAATTACACTTTGGCTGTCACAGTCTATCCTTATAGCTTCATGTACTAACCCCATACTTGAACACAATCTCTACAACCAAACTGCTTCCTTACTTGCATGAGTGGCTGCCATGTATTCTGCCTCTATAGTTGACAATGCCACTACAGATTGTTTCTTACACATCCAACTGTCTGTACCTCCAAATAGGTTAAACACATACCCACTTGTAGATCTTCTCTGATCTAGATCTCCAGCCCAGTCTGCATCAACAAAGCCATGAACATCCAACACTCTGTCCAATCATGGTCTTCCTTGTTAGCACAAACCATAATCACTAGTGCCACACAAATACCTTAAAACCCACTTCACTGTTGTCCAGTGCTCCTTCCCTGGTTTTGACATAAACCTACTCAATACTCCCACTGCATGTGTAATGTCTGGTCTAGTACAGACCATTGCATACATCAAGCTACCTGCTGCACTTGCATATGGAACACGGGACATGTCCTCTTCCTCTTCTTGTGTCTTGGGACACTGTTCAGTAGATAACCTCACACCTACAGGAATAGGAACCTTCACCGGTTTACTATCCTGCATATTAAACCTCTGCAATATTGTCTCGAAATAATTCCTCTGGTTTAACTAGAGCTTCCTCTTTGCCCGATCTATTTTAATTTCCATGCCCAAAATATAGTTTGCAGCACCAATATCTTTCATGTCGAATTTTGAGGACAATTGGGTCTTCAAATCCTGGAAAACTTCTTTGTCATTTCCAACCAACAACATATCATCCACATACAAGACTAGATAAATAACACGGTCACCAATTAATTTAAAATACACACAATGATCTGCTTTGCTTCTGGTGAAGCTAAGTCTCCGTATAAATGTAACAAATTTCTGATACCACATCCTTGGTGACTGTTTTAACCCATATAGAGACTTATTTAACTTACATAGCAGTTCTTTCTTACCCTTCACGGCAAAGCCTTCAGGTTGCTTCATGTAGATCTCCTCTTCCAGATCCCCATGAAGAAATGTTGTCTTCACATCCATCTATTTTACCTCAAAATAAAAAGTAGCAGTAGCAGATAAAAGTAATCTAATAGAAGTTACCTTGGCAAAAGGAGAAAAAATATCACCAAAATCAATTCCCGGCACCTGGGAATAACCTTTTTCTACCAACCGAGCTTTTTATTTCTCCACTTTTCCTTCTGCATTTGTCTTCTTTTTGAACACCCATCTGTTGCCAATGGGTTTCCTTCTAGCTGGCAACTCCACCAGATCCCAAGCCTCATTTTTGTGCAAAGATGCCATTTCATCAACCATGGCCTCTATCCAAAGTCTTCCATCCTCTGAATTCACTGCTTCCTTCACAGTTCTGGGATCATCATCAGTAACAGACAAAGAAAAATTTGAATAGAAAGCAGATGGACTATACCTTTCTGGCTACCTTCTTTCTCGAACTGATCTTCTCGCAAACGGAGTTTGGGGCTCTTCATCTTCTGATTCCTCCTCTGCTTTAGAGTCTGATTCTTCATCCTTTAGCTCAAACTCTGTCTTCTCAGGTTGCTTTGGTTGAACTTCATGTTTAATAACATCTTTCACCTCTCTAAACACCACATCTCAGCAGCACATAACCTTCCTTGTTACAGGGTTCAGAAGCTTATAACCCTTTAAACCATCCTTATACCCAATAAAGATGCATTTTTGAGATTTACTATCCAACTTTGTTCTTTTCTCCTTTGGAACATGTACATATGCATCACATCCAAATACCCTCTAATGTGAAAGAGAGGGCTTCTTACCAGTCCATACCTCTTGTGAAGTCTTATCCTCGAACACTAATGAAGGTGACCTTTTGAACAGGTAACATGCAGTATCCACAGCCTCTGCCTAGAATTCCTATCCTAACCCGGCACCACTAAGCATGCTTCTTGCCCTTTCCATCAACGTCTTGTTCATTCTTTCTGCAACTCCATTTTGCTGAGGTGTATATGGAGTAGTCTTCTGTCGTGCTATACCACAATTCTTGCAGAATTCTTCAAATTCCTTACTGCAAAACTCTCCACCGTTATCTATCCTCAGCACCTTTATCCTCTTCCCTGTCTGGTTTTCCACTAGAGCCTTAAATTCTTTAAACCTATCAAAGACTTCAGATTTCCTCTTAACAAAATATATCCATGTATTCCTTAAGAATTCATCTATAAATGATACATAGTGTTAGCGCTCGAATCTTCCTCAGGCTGAAGAAGGTGAGGTTCAAGGCAACATCAAACCAAGCTCAGCCTTGTAGCCAGCCCTATGAGGACAGAAGAGGGCTCTCTCCAGTCAATCTCAATAAAATGAGCAATAGGGTGCGAGATGACTTAAAATGGGAATTGATTTTAGGCTAGTAAATAGATATGAAAAGGGGTTTTAATGAATTATGGGGATTCTGGGCTGCATGGGGCAAAGACAGCAAGAGCAGATATTTAATCAAAGGCACAGATTACTCCATAAGGCAAGGTAGGCAAGAGCTTAAGCATCCAAATTGAAATTATATGAAATGGAAGGACTGTTAAGAAAGTTGAAAGGGGCATTAATGTATGAATCCCTTTCAGACAGAGGAAGAAACACAAAAACATGAATGCTTCTCAGGGCAAAGCAGTAAGCTGAATTTTACCCTTCTCACTCAGAAACATTCAAATTGAAAATGATTTATGAATGAAATAAAAAACATTACAGGATACATATGAAATAGAGAAAAACATATGCCAAATTTCAAGCCACAGGAATCTTATAAATCATAGTTGTACTCTTCAATTAATCTATGTCAAACAACTGTACAATAAAGATCTCTGTTCTGATCCACGCACTTCTCAGAACTCCCTTCCCCACAAACCTTTTCAAGTGATTTTTAATACAACATAGAAGCCTAGAGGTGGGATAACAAATCGACCTAAATAAGGAATGGTTTAATTATCATTTAACAAACAAGGCTGGAAAGCCAATCATTTGTTCTGAAAGGAAACAACATATAATATGAAATCTGTTCGATGACCAATGAATAGGCAAAATCTGGAGCGTAGACCATCTGAAATGCAACTGAGGTCAAAAATAGGCAAATCGACCCTATTTCTCTGCTTATGGTTGGTATTCTGTGTTTAATTTGGGTTTGATTGTCTATTCACTTCCGTTACCGTTATACCACCCTCCCAAAATTTCACGACATGTGTCTCTGCTGAAGGAACGTTTCCATGCTGCCACATAGATACCCATTGTTCCAGATCACAACCCTAAAGACGTACATTCACCTTCCAAGTTTCATCCTTTGCAAATGCATCACTTTAAAGTTTCCCCAATCTATAGTTAACACCTCAAGACTCCTAAGAGTACGCAATGCTTCACGGATAGGAACATCCAAAAGAGAACCTGGAAAATGTAGTTCTACAGCCTTTATATACCTACGACACCGTTTAGCCACTTGCTCTACAATAATTCGACAATTCTCAAAATTCAAACATCTCCAGAAGTCTTCATGAACACTAGTAGCATGCCAATGTCTACACACTAGACCAGCTTTAAAATGCAGTCCAAATCATCATAGTTAAGCATTTCCAAATTATCCATATCATCGTCGACATTCTCAATATCCTTTCAGTTTGCAGGCAAATGCAGTAATTTGGCACGAATCTGGGTGAATAAGAGAAATTTCTTTGGCTCTGAGACTGTATGGGTAGTGCACCTACCCAATGCGTAGCGCGCAGCAAGTGCATAGCGCACTTGATATTTAACACGGGCTGGGGGTGTTATATGCGTAGCGCGCCCTATATGGGTAGCGCACCTCCTCTTCAATGTTCTGAACCTAAGCATGCCGACAAAGGCTGATTCTTGATGAAGTGAAATGATAGTCAACATAAATCCTCCCTATCTCAAATGGGTCATACATCTTAAGGCAAACTGGGAACCCTTCTGTGTTTATTATCATCGGTTTAATAAAAGACTAATCTGTTAAAACATGTGCAGGTCCATTTTGGAGCATTTTCACTACGAGGAGGTCTTCTCCCATCCACAAGGGAATCACGCCCTGGACATCAATGATTTCATTTTCAAAGTAGGCAGCAACTAGGTGTAGAAAGCACAATTGGATATTAGCGTCCTCATTTGAGCACTGCGTCTAAACCCGACCTTAGGAAATCATCGAGCCTCTCTTTGGTCCTTAACTCCAATCATGATAAGTGTAAATATTCCAAAAAACAAGAAACTGCTCAGACTGACACGTAGAACAACATCTGTTTGAAACCAGTTTTTTCCATAAGCAGTGGAGAAACCTCTCTGAAGATCCATGCAACAATTAGAAATAGTGCAAAGAGACCACAATATGTAATGCACGCAGATCGTCGGGAAATCCCTCCAGCCACTGACTCGCATGCCTCACATGCATATGTGGCACAACATGAGGCAAGGCATGATGCTGCCCACATGATTTTCAACTTCTTTACAGGTAATGTAAGTCATAATTGATAGTATATCCTGATTTCGTGTGCTTCATGAGCTTTGGAGAAAACCATTTTACCTTTATAGTAAACTGCGCTCCACACTATTTGTTTAAATAGCTATTTAGATAAGTCAACACGCCTAGTGCGTACACGCTTATACTCTGCATCTTCCAGTTCCCAAGCAGGCTAGCAATTTTCTCCATAGGCTGACAATAAGTATTAGACCACTGAATTTTCTTCCAGTTGAATTTTCAGCGAAAAACTTCGGTACCCAAAACTGCATCTTTCTAAGGATTGATGCCATACATAAAACTGGTTGTAGAAATTTGAATTGAATAATTGTTTGCAAACGATGATATATCTTCAATCCTTCAAGCAACTTTAACTCAGCTTTTGCCCTTAATTCCTTCATATGTCATGTGAACTGACATAAAAACAGCGCCTATGTGTTTCCAGATACCTTTGCAACTCATGTTGTGATTCTTATATCGATTGCTATACACAAGCTGTTATTTTTAATGTACTCAAAAGAGACAGGATACATGCACAAGAACAGTCATAAAGAGCGAGATTTGACCCATGACCATTCATTAACAAGCATCGAAGATTTGTTGTAACCGCAGTCTCCGCATCTGAGCATTCAACACGCAAGGTGTAGATTATACAATTCTTAAGGTCTTGAAGAATCATAGCTTGCCAGTGAAAGAACCGTATCCTATGCAACTAGGCAGCCAAACCTTTTAAGGAAATCTCATACACGTTTTCCGACAACCCATTGGAAGATAGAATACACTCTAGTTGAGCCTTTGCAAGAGTTTGTCTGCCCTCATCAAAACGCTTCCACCTTGAGAAAGCTGAAATGTTGCGGGATGCAACCTGTGGATTAATTTTATCTAGTTTCAACACCATATCTCCAACAAATTCATAACCAGAACCATCTTTGCATGGAAGTTAACCAGACTGCTGCAGAACCCTCCAATGAGAGAATAACCCTTGTTAGGATTCCGAATGTCAAAAGCAGGGTGCTCCAATAAGCGTTGTACATTCTTAACATTGCCCAGGATATCAGAGACAGCTTGCAATGCAAGCCACTTAATGATCACCAAGGCATCTTCTTTCCACTTTTGATAGAAATCATACAAAACTTCATCTCGTACATCTCCAGCATTTTGGGCAATAGCACCCAAAGCTGCAAATTGTTCAGTCATATTTGTAGCTGATTTGTATTCATGTAATACAAGTTCCATCATTTCTGGCGTTTGGATGCAACACTCTGTTTTGTTTGATTTCGCTTTGTCTCTGATTGTTGATGATGCTCTTTCTGTTTGTGCTTTTGCAGGGATAGGAGCTGCTGAAACTGCTGCCATTTGAAGAGCTGGAGAATTTGAAACATTTTGACAAATTACATATTCTAAAAAACACATTTAATGATTTCTTCTTCAAAACAGGGTTTTGAAGAAGAATCAATCTCAAGCCTTATTGACGATGAAACTTAGCAATGGAAACTGAACCTTTCATGCGGCTAAGTCAACAAAACCCTAGACCTAAAAACTCTTAAAGACTCTTTGCCATTCATGACTATAAATGACGAGAAATGAACCTTGGTGAATTTGACTGCAGCGGGCTGACAAGACGGAGTCTAACACATAGGACACAGACTTACCGAGTGATGGAATCTTCATAGGTCCAAACACATCACTCTGCACAAGCTCTAATATATGTTTTTCCCTCTTACCACCAGAGGGGAAACTCACCTGATTCTACTTCCTGTATACACAATTTTCCCAGAAATCAAAATCCACAGAGCTATTACTCATACCTTCTACCATACCTTTACCATGAAGTATTCAAAAGTCCTTCTCTCCAATTTCTCAAAGCCTTTGATGCCACAACATGGTCTTTTCTCCAGAGACCACTAGATTTTTTGCTCCACTTTTAGGAACCACAAAACTATTGCACCCATTAGCAATAGTGCTACCTTGTAGCTTGTAGAAAGTTTCAATCCGAACTCCCCGCATAAACACCAGTGCTCCCTGAACCATCTTGCAAGTATCCTTCTCGAACACTGTTTTTACACCTGTATCATCCAACTTACTAACAAAAATTAGATTTCTGGCTAATGTAGGAATATGTAGAACACTCGGAAGTGTTATAAACCTTCCACCTTGCAGCTTCAACTTTACTGTTCCATGACAAATGATTCTATCCTTCCTATCATCCACCAAGAAGCCATCACCACCATCATATTTCTCATACTCACAAAACTACTCTCTATGGGGAGTGAAATGAAAGGATGCATCCGAGTCAATCAACCATGCCCCATGATCTACATGTGTACTTGAAGAAGCTAAGTACACATCCCCACCTTCATTCGAGGTGGTTTTTTCCTCTGCAGAAGGAGCCCCATCAGATCCCTTTCCTTTGTCAGGAGCTTTAGATTTGCAGTCCCTTTTGAAGTGGCCTTCCTTTCTGCATTTCCAACACACCACCTTTATAGTTTTTCTTGGAGATTTAAATCTCCCTCTAGATTTAGATCTCCCACTCGATGACTTATTTTTGTTTCTATTGTGGGACCATCCTCGTACAGACAAGGCATCACCATTTTGGCTCTCCATATTTTTCCATCTCATCTCCTCCATTAGCAAGGCTGAGACTATTTCATCAAACTGCAAGTTAGTTGCATTGCTACCTATTGCAATAACCAGACTATCCCACGAATTTGGTAGAGAACACAACAAATTGATTCACTTATCTTCATCCAAAATTTTAATATCAATAGATGTTAACTAACTTACAACAGTATTAAATGTTTTCAAATGCTTTGTCACCGAGTCTCCATCTTTCATCCTGAGGTTATACAGCTTTTTCCATAGGAACAATTTATTCACCAGAGACTTAGATTGGTACAAAGTCCCTAACTTGTCCCACAAACCCTTCGTCGTAGCTTCCCTTGATACATTTAGTAATACTAAATCTGAGACACACAATCGTATTGTGCTCTTTGCCTTCTAATCCAACTTCTTCCATTCTTCATCGGACACTCCTGTTGGTTTAGTACCCAAATCTACTGTGATCCACTAGTCTTTATCCACCAATAGATCCTCCATATTGAGTTTCCACAACTCAAAACTCTGACTATTAAATTTCTCGATCTCTATCTTTCCACTACTCGCCACTGAATAGGGTCTACCACAGGCCTGAGCGAAACCCCTTAGCAACAAAGGCATCCCCTTGAAGCCAAAACTGCTCTGATTCCATATGTAGGTTTTAACCACGTACAAAAATTACCTGCATATGAATTCTAAAACACAGAAAATAAATAATGCGAGAGTAGAACACATAAAACACATATACATAGAGATTTTCCCCTGGATCCCAAAACTGGGACTACCAGCTTGACTTTTCATTATGTGTCCTTTCAATGTTATAATACATATTTATACATGCTGAAGCATCCAATACCGTGGACCAAAAACCATCACGTCCAATACCATGGACCGAAAACCATCGCATCCAAAAAACATGTACGAAAAACATGCACAAAACCATAGGCGGGTCGACCCAACCTAACATAGGGTCCAAAACCAAAAGTTTCCCGGGCGCTACCCCAGACCCCATAAAGTGGGGTTACGGGTGCCCCTCAAACCCCCTGTTAACCATGTGGAAAGAATATAACACAATCCAATAGATACCCGATAATGTAGTGCTGAAATTTGTTGATGGCATAAATGACAGAAAGGAAGTATTTTTGAATTACTGTGTAGTTTAATTCAGCATGAGCTAAATTCTTACTAACATAGTAAACTGCATATGGTACTCTATCCTCTTGTTGTCCCAATATTGCACCAATTGTTGTTTGGGAAGCATCCATATGAATATGGAAAGGTAATGCCCAGTCTGGCCCTCTAAGGATCAGAGCACTACAAACCAATTCCATAATTTTCATAAAGGCTACATCGCAGTCACCTGTCCACACAAAATCTAAATCTTTTGTTAGCAATTGAAAAATTGGATGCGCTACTTTCACAAAATTTTCTATAAAACGCCTGTAATAACTAGCACAACCAATAAAGCTTTGTACTTGCGTGGGAATTCTGGGTGTCGGGAAGTATAGAATTACCTTTATCTTTGCTGGGTCCATCTGGATTCCTGTAGCTAAGAGAAAATGTCCCAGAACAATTCCCTCCTCTATCATCATATGCCATTTTACTGTACTCAGACAAACATGCGCTTGTATACATCTTTCGAGAACTTTTTCTAAAATTTTCAACCCTTCTACAAATGAATCCCCATATTGAGTAAAGTCATCCATGTAAATTTCAACACTGTCATCTACTAAATTAGAGAAGACACCCAAAATTTCCCTTCGGAACATTGCAAGAGAATTATACAAGCCAAAAGGAAGGACCTGGTGTGCAAATGTTCCCCAGGGGCATGTGAAAGTGGTTTTGTCATAATTTTCAGGAGCTATCTAGATCTCGTTATACCCACTAAATCCATCCAGGAAGGAGAAAATCTTTTTGCCAGCCAATGTGTCCAGAACTTGGTGAATAAATGGTAAAGGAAAATGATCTTTTTGCGTTGCCTTATTTAGTCCTCGATAATCCACACATATCCGCCATTTACCATTTTTCTTAGGGACCATTACTAGTGGGGAAACCCATTGGCTATCTGAGATGGGTTAAATAAAACCTACGTCCAGTAATTTGTGAAGTTATTCTTTCACAACATTTTTTAATGCAAGGTTCATTCTTCTCTGAGGTTGTCTCACAGGACGACAATGTTCCTTAATGTATATGTGATGGGTACATAAATTAGCAGGAATCCCCTTCATATATGAATAATCCCAGGTGAAGGCTTCTTTATGTTTCCGAAGGACATCTACAAGTTGCTTCTTTTGGGATTCTGACAGGTTTGGATTAATATTCAGGGTTTTTCCTAGTTCTAATTCCACTGGGACACTTTCATGGGGTGCATCAACAGGTAGCTCCTCTGATCCTTCTACTGTTTCAATAGTTTCCTGAGTCTCACAGCTTAGGATAGATTCTAGGATTTGTTGATTTGGCTCTGAAATGAAGCAAGGATCATCCATAAAGGAGGTGATTACATCATCTTCCAATTCCATTTTCAACTGAAGGGCCTATCCAATAGTGAGGACTGGTCTCAATTCCTCATTTTCTGTTTCAGGCTCTTTCATAGATAAAATTTTCTTGCTACGTGCTAGTTTTAGGGACAAGTTTGGTTCTGCAGGTGGGTATAACACTAGGTTCTTAGTGTTGTGCACATTTCAAATAACCATATGCCTTGAACGACACCCAATGTAAGCATTCGCATTAGCCAGCCATGGTCTACCTAAAATTAATGGATGGACGCCCACCGAAGATTGCGTATGTAAAACCAGGAAATCTATGGGATAGTGCCATGAATCCACTGAAATTGTTACATATTCCAACTTCCCTACAGGTTTGACTGTAGATCGGTCTGCCAATTCCAATACTCTAGGTGTATGTTTTAAGTTACGAAGACCTAATGCATGCATAGTTTCAGTGGTGATAGCATGGATGACAGCACCCAGGTCTACCAGCACATTCGGAATCTCTACCCCATTAATTTGCGCTATCAGAATTGGGTTCCCTGGATTTCCACACTTTACAGGCATTGACTTTCCCATCATGAAATCTGATAATTTTCCCATAACATGAATAGTGAGGGGGTCTTTGGATTTCTTTGCAAGTTTCTTTGAACAATATTCCCTAAGAGTCTTCACATATATTGGCACATCCTTCATAGCTTGTAACAAGGGAATTTTGACAAATAAGTTCTGCAATTCTCCTAATAAATCGAATTCGGCTTCAGGGCTTGATTTATTCAAAGTTAGTCTCTCCAGGTAAGGTGGTTCGGATTGATATTGTTTTGTAGGAGGCACCTGGTTTCTATCAGTTTGTTTTGGCTCTTTATTAATTAATTTTGATTCCTTACCTTCACTATCAAGTTGTTCAATGATAACTGGAGGAGGTTGAACATTGACTTTCCACCCTGATTGTAGATTCATTTCATACAACTCTGTAGTAGAGATGCTATACGAAGGTAGGTTAAGAATGTTAGCTTGATGAGCTCCCTTATTATTACAATTCAGGTTAGGTTGTATTAGAAGCTGAGGATGGGCAGGTTGATTACCAGTAGGCACACTAGAGGGCAGTTGGAGTTGTTGTTATGGTATCGACTGAGAAAAACACCTAGGAGATGATCATCGCCATGTTGGAGCCCATGGGGAGCTTGAACTGGCTTGAGGGTTGCACCACTGCCAAGGTGGAAACTGGTATTGTGGCCACATAGGAGGATAGGGAATGGACTTAGGATTCATACTGAAATTATTGAAATATTGAGATGGATCTGAGTACATACCTAGATTTCCCATTGGTGGTCGAGGCTGCCATGGCTTTCTAGACCCCATGAGGTACAGTTGCTCTGTGTCTTCCCCTATCCCTTGAATTACTACTTTCAAGCTTGGCAAGGAGGAGCATGAGCTTGTTGCATGATTTAGCTAACAGATTGCACATTACTCTATGGAGTTTAATGGACATTCCCTTTCTGGATTCTTCTTTCTACACTTTGGGCAAAATATCACCATGGTCCTGTCCAATTCCAGCTACTTCTACTTTACTTGTAAAGTATCCAACTATGCCAACAGAGTACTGAGGATATCTGTTCTCAAGTTGTCTAGAAGGTTCCCAATTTCTACCTTTGTAACACCCCCGTCAGACCCATTTGCTGAGTGAACCCCCTTGTATGTTTCTTGCAAGCCCCCTTGAGCACTGGATGCATAGTTCATAGATAACATCAAAGGTTTCCTTAGAGATGTCTCCCTTTCCCACAATGTTCAATAGTTCCATTGAGTCTTCACAAAAAGATCAGAGGATAATTTTTAAAATTTCCTTATCAAGGTCGGAGTGACCTGACCTCTGTAAGGTGTACTTGAATCATTCCACACAATCTTGCAAGCTCTCGTCTTCTTTCTTTGTGAACTTAAAAAGTTCCTCCTTCATGTTCCAAGATTTGCAGTAGTCCTAGTATTTTTCCAGAAAATTTGTCCGCATGTCATCCCATGTGGAAATTGAGCTTTCTCCAAGGCCCATGAACCATTGCAAACCCATCCCTTTTAATGTATCACAGAAAATCTTCAACTTTTGGGAATCCGTCATGTAGTCATACCCCTAGCATACTATGTAAAATTAAAATAAAAATGTGTCAGGGTCTTTTGAAACTAGCCCATGAAAGCTTGGTAAGGCTGCTAATGGAATAGGCTTTGTGCGCGCACCAGCTTCGAGAACCCTAATCAAAAACTCGATGGTGGAAGTTGTGGGAGACATAAATATCTTCTGATAACCACTGGGAATTTCAATAGGCTATGTGCAAGATGGTTGAGTATTCCTTACCACTCGGATTTTTGTTGGTTTAGCAGCACTTCCCCGGTCCCTTGGTGATGCAAGTACCCCTTTGCTTCCTTCTTTTGTGTCCTGATAACTTGATCCCTTGGTTACAATCTCATTTCCTTTGCTAGAGTGATCTGAATCTATCAATGTCTTGCTTGCGACCTCTTCTCCTTCTATCCCCAACGTAAGGTTTCCCTGGTTAGGTATAGTACTGGATGTTTCTTCAACTACTAGAGGGACCTGTTGTGTCGAATAACAAAAGAATGATGTAGAAAACACTGGTTGATCTACTGATTGTCCCTCGAACTTCACTCTCTATGCCCCTCGTCTCACAGTTATGCGAGAGGATTCTTCCGATTCAGACTTTGGTATAATTTTCTAGATATAGGTCTTTATTCCCAAGTCTGTACCTCCGCTCTTTGGGGCTCTCCCTCTGCCCCTCTTATTTTGTTCTTTGTTCATACAAATGTTGGTATCTTGGTATCAAACTAAAATGCTTTATGCTTGAAGTAAGGTGTCAAAGGACCATTCCTTCCCTAAGACGAAAGAACTCACAAAAATATAGAACAACAAAAAAACAGGAATCTAGTGTTCAGGGCCTGGAGCAGGATGCCAAAGGACTCCTCCCTCCCTAGGAAAAGAACTAGAAACAAACACACACCTTGAGAAGACCTAATACTTCTAGATTTGAAGCAGGGAGTGAAAAGACTCCTACCTCCCAAGTTAAAAGCTAGGGTTTCCCAAAAACCCACACAGGGGTTTGAAAGAAATAAATCTAACTCATGACCTGGAGTAGGGCGTCAAAAGGATCCTCCCTCCCCAGGGAAAGAGACTAGCCCAAATAAAAAAGAAAAGCAAAAATAAAAACAAGTAGAAATAACACCTACGCTTAAGACCTGGAGCAGAGTGAGAAAACTCATTCTCTCCCCAGGATGAGAGATTGACCCTCTGGTTGGTCCGGACCATGTTCTCACCTTGTTAGCATCCCTGAAAATGGTGCCAAAATGTTGGGGTCCAGGTATGAACGATTTATTCACCCTATTCCTACATTAATTTATCAATCCAGGTGTGTATCGTTTCAAGGCAAGGTGCAAATAATATCCAGGTGCAAATAATATCCAGGGGCAAGAGCACAATCTGTTTCGACGAAGGGTTCATGATTAATATTCAAATCATTGCTATGAAGCTAAACTCAATAAAAACTTTAGAAAAGAAATTACAAGAATTAAAGAGTTGTAACAACAAGCATAAACTACTAAATAACACATAGAGAAAGACGCAACACCTAATCAGAAGAGCGGGCCCAGCTCTCTGATCAGGTCTGCATTAGTCACAATGAAGATTGGAACAACAAAATAGATGATACTTTATTGATCTAAAAAGGGCAATTAAAATATCGATGGGGCATCCCCAAATTACAGGAAAAATTTGTCTTTTATACAAAGTGAGGGGGAATGACATCGTCCCCCAAAACCTGGTAACCATATACCCAGTAATGTACATTAGTTGGAACAGCACCAGCACCAAATAGATAGGATCAACAAGAGGTCCGATAATGGTTCATGGATATGCGACTCAAGGTGCACGATCTCCTTATGGCTAATCGTTGTTGTGAATTGCGGATTTGCTACACAATGTTGAAGCATTGGTTCTTTTTCTCTAGAAGCTGTGATCAAACACACATTTTAGTGTTGCGAATAGGAAAAACACCGTGACTTTACTTCATTAACAAAATATTCCAACAGACAAGACAAGGGTATTTACCTTATAGATTTAGCATAGTAATCATGGGTAATTGAATGCAAAACGGTCAAAAAGGGTGATGGAAATGCAACAAAAAGATAGCCCGATTTGATGCCCAACACACTTCTCCATGTGAAAGCGCCTGGGTATCTCATTGGCATACTTACCTTGAGACAAAAATACTTCACCATCTTTCTGCCACACCTCCATGCCTAGAAAGTAGTGCATAAGGCCCATGTCCTTCATCTCGAACTCTCTTGCAAGTTCCTCCTTGCATGACTATATTAGGTGATCATCACCTGTCAAAATTAGATCATCGACATAAAGAACAATGATCAATGGTTTACCTTCTACCATGATGTGGTAAAGGTTTGCATCTGCTTCACTCTTGGTGAAGCCCAAACCAGTGAAATAGCTATCGATCCTGGTGTACCAAGCATGGGGTGCTTGCCTCAGCCCATACAAAGCCTTCTTCAGTTGACACACATGCAACTCATGATCAAAGGTCTTAAAACCCTCTGGCTACTCAATGTATACCTCCTCCTCAATCTTCCCATTGAGGAATGTTGTCTTCACGTCCATCTAGTGGATCGTCCACCCCATCTGAGCTGATAATGCCAATATCGATCTAATCGATGAGTACCTTGCTAAGGGAGAAAAAGTCTCATTGTAGTTGATTCTCTTGACCTATGAGAAAGCCTGGGTAACAAACCTTGCCTTATGTTTCTTAACACTGCCATAAATCCATCTGGAACTCACCACTGACTTACCCTGAGGTCTTGGGACAACATCCCACATAATGTTCTGAATGATAGAGTCATACTCCTATACCATGGCATCAACCCAGACTGGTTGCTGCACTGCCTCCTCGAATGAGGAAGGTTCAGAATCTACACACTCCCCAACCAGGGCCATGTACCTAGTGTACCGCTCAGGTGACCTCCTCTATCTGCACTGAGAATATGGTTGTCCCACATTCTCTCACACATCCAACATCAACCTGTCAGCTTCCCTTGAGCATTTCTGCCCATCTCTGGAAGTATCAGCATGAGTGGATGTCTCCACTCCTGGATCCTCTACATGTGGCTGCTCCGCATCAATCTGAGGCTCCTCCTCTTTAGGAACTAAAAGTTCCTCCTCTTCATGCAACTTGATCTCCCTCTCAAGTGACACTTGCATGGCTTTCTACTCGTCAAACTTCAGATCCCTATGTACCACAGTCCTCTGAGTGGAAGGCAGGTGCACCTGATAATTATGGGGTGTATCCGTGTACCCCACAAGTATTCCCAACTCAGCTGTTAGGTCTAGCTTCTTCATGGAATCTTTGGTCACATGATATTAAACTGATGATCCAGAGATTCAGAAATGACTTACATCAGGTCACTTCTTGTAATAGGCCTCCATAGGTGTTTTCATTCCTAGTATATGATGTGGGCTTCTGTTCTGCAAGTATATTGCTATATTGCATGCCTCAGCCCACAGATGTAGTGGTAGGATTCGGTCATGCAAAATTTCTCGAGCTGCTCCCACAATCGATCGGTTCTTCCTTTCGGCCACCCCATTCTGCTGTGGGTTATGGGGTGCCGTCAATTCCCATTTAATTCCTTCTGCAACGCAGAAGTCTTTAAACCGTTGGGAGACATACTCTCCATCATTGTTGCTACGCAAGGATTTTATTTTATTTCCAGATTCTTTCTCTCCCAAGGCATTAAACTCACAAAACCTCAAGAAGGTCTGATCCTTGTTTTGCATAAAGTAGATCCAGCATCTACGAGAAAAATCATCAACAAAAATAACATAGTACCTTTGCTTAGCAGTGGAGGCTATAGAGAATGGTCCCCAAACATCTGAGAGAACTTGCTCTAGGATTGCCCCTGCTGTACTGTCTCAATCCGGAAAGGAATATTTCACATACTTACCCAAGGTACAAGCTTTTCGTGTAGTCGTCTACTCAAGCTTTCCCTTGGGTAATCCAGTAGAAATCTGCTACATGACCTTCAGGGTTCCATGGTGCAAGTGGCCCAGTATTCTATGCCATAGCTCACCAACATCTTAGCTCTGCACCATCTCAGCTTTGGAACTCAAAGCAGCACAGTCATCTACCTCCAGCTTGTAGAGATTCTTAACTCGAATCCCCATTCACTTTGTCTGTCTAGTATCGATATGCCTCAGGAATACCTTTCCTTTACTAAAGACTACATCATAGCCTTTATCTGCTAGCATAGAGACAAACACAAGATTCTTCTTCAGACTTGGTACATACTTTACATCAGTCAGGGTGAGGGGAGCTCCATGCTCCCTCCGAAACACAACCATACCTTCACCTGAAACACGGTACTTTCCATCATCGCCCATCTCGATCCACATCTGGAGAGCCTTCTCCTCCAAGGTGCTAAAACGATTCTTCTCACCTGACATATGGAATGAAGCTCCACTGTCCAAGTACCACATACATCCCACCGTGGATGAAACCATGCATGCAATAAGCAAGAAATCTAGATCAATGTGTGAGGGCAGTGCCTCACCATCAGATCCCTTCGAGGAACCCTTCTTGGATTGCTTCTGTGGAAAATTCGTAGCATAATGGCCCACTTCATGAAAATGAAAGCATCACACATTCAATTTGTCAATATTCTTCACACCATGGGAATAATAGGATTTGGGATGGGACACCTTTCCTTTGCCTTTCCTCGCCTTACTCGCTAAGGCTAGATTTTCATCATCATCTTGCTTCGATGATGTTCCATCTTTGGTGCTTCTTCTTATTTCCTCCTGCATTAGATCCAACCAAAGTTGTTCCCAATCTTGCAGTTTTTCTCTTCCATTAACTGAGTCTTGGTAGCTATGCTAGCTCTTAGGAAGACCGAGAAGTGCATGACTCCCTATGTCATCATCAGCGATCATGAACCCTATGCTTCCAAGCTCTTCCCTGCAAGTGATGAGCTTCTTCAAATATGTAAAGATTGTGTTGCCCTTTTCACCCTTGATCTTACGAAGCTTGTCTTTCAATGCTAGCTTCCTTCGATTGCTGCCATTCTGATATAGACCTTTCAATGTTTTCCACATCGAAAATGATGTCTCCTTCCCATGGAGGCTTGAGACAATGTGGTCTTGAACTCCCTCTAGGAGTATTCTCCTTGCTCTAGCCACACATTTCTTCCATTCCTCCAGTTGAGTAGCATCAGTCGACTTGTGAACTTCTTGATCAATGAAGTCCTTTAGACCGTTATCCTCTAATACTTCTTGCATGTGATCCTTCTAGGCTATATAATTTGAGTTGCCATCAAGGGCATACTCAAGCCTTAAACCACTGAATGCCATTGGTGAAAATGAGATGTGATAATAACTCGATTTCTATATTTAGTAACCCAAAACTTTGAACTTCTCCTTCTTGTATACTGTTCTTCGCCTTGATCACCTTTGCTCTTATGCCATGTAGAAATTCCCACTGTAGATCAACAGATTATGCAATATACTAAAACACAATACAAGATCTACTTCTACAACACTTTGCGGAAGCTTAATCGAATTGAGCAAGATCAAGAGAACACATATAATTGAGAATGAGAAATCAATCACACATAACACAGAATAAATAACCTAGGAAAAGCCTAAGCCTAAAACCCCAATCTCTGTATTATCATATTAGTGGAAATCCTATTCAAGTTACAAAAGAAATCAGCTCTCAAGGTATCCTGCTTTCTCTGCAATCAAACAATACAGCTCACAAACTGAATAGACATAGTATATGTCCTCCTCAAGCCCTCCAAGCCTCCTATTTCCTCACGCATTTTTTCTTGAGGTCCAGTGAAGCCACATGTTTGAATTGGCCTCATCACACTCAAAAAACCAGAAGAAGTAATAGTGCAATCCTCAAGAAAATAATTCCTTCTGCATGCAAGGAATGTTCATAATGGAATATTCTAGCAACTGATAGTACATTGCCCCTCCATCTAATCTCAATTGTGTCTCTGTCTGAATTGACATGCATGAGTTATTTACGAGAGAATATTCAATCATCTGATGTCCAATAGTTACATGCATGCAAGCATTAACTAACTGAACTTACATTAATTCAAGAAACAGTTTGAATTAATCTAACTAGACTTGACTTAGTTAACTAAGTCAACTAATTACAACTCAATATTACAACTCATCCTTATCTCTTTAACTGATGGATAAATTCCTCAATTAATGGAGAAACTGTTGCATGTCCCCACATAGACTTCATGTTTGATTTTCCTTAACTAATTAACTCAAGATGAATTAATTAATTATTTTACAAACAACTTCTAAGATCAAATTCAAATTTTACTTCAATATTTTAGTTTAGGGACTGACTAAAATAGGAAGGTATCCTGAAATGCTATTTATAGAATTCTATTTTTACCACTTCCTTTTTCCATTCCTTGTTGCTATGTTCAACGCTGGCTGAACTACTATTTATAGCAGTGCTATTTTTAGAATTTTTACTTTTAGCATTTCTTGTTGCTATTTTCAACACCCAGTCACATTAGAAGAATTGGAAATAAAGTTGTAGGCAAATTAGCTAATTAGGGATGTGTCTCATCAATTTCACATAACTCATCCTCATGGCAATCCTTTGAAGGCACTCCACTCAAGAAATAATTTTGGACTATATATAAGAAGGACTAATATCCCTAAAAAATCACTTTCTAACATATTCCTTCATTCTCCTTGTTTATATTTATCAATCTATAATTGGCTTGCATGGTCTATTTTTTTTTATATCAACAAGCATAAACATGTCCTTTTCTCTTTTGAAAAATGTTGAGATTTTGTGTCTGGTTTAGTTTTCCCATTAATAAACCAACTTAAATGTCCATAACCTAATATGTACTTCATGTTTCCAGGAAACGCAAAATATTTACGCCACATAAAAGAACATATAGACATTAGTTTTATTGATAATAAAAATAAGAATGAAAATAACGCAATTAATCCAAAAACTATATTTTATTTAAATTACGACAAATATTTTGTCCATAGGGCCTTGGATAGACAATGATCAGGTGCTTTGTTAAGGCACTCAAGGATGTGCAATCACCGGTTCAATTCCCTGCCCCAATAAAGGTGATATATTGGACATGATAAAGATGTAGCTCTGCCAAGCTTACAAAAAAAAATTCCAACAAACATTTCATGAGAAATAGTTAATATAATAGGTTCTATATGCAAGAGAGAAAACATACAATTAAGAAAAAGTACCATTTAAAAATAAATTCTTCTCAACATCCTCTTTAAGAATGTATACATAATTCTTAAAAAATACTCTCTCTCTCTCTCTTTCTCTCTCTCTCTCTCTCTCTCTCTCTCTCTCTCTCTTTGACACACATTGGAAATTTTATCGTAATATTCAAATGTTTATATTTGATTAATATGTCAATTATGTTAGTTCATAACATTATAATTTAGTCTATTAATATCATAAACTTCATATTTAGAAAATTAATTTTATATTTTTAATAGCCCTTTAATATTTATACATTATTAAAAAATTTCATGCGATTTGATACGAGTTACCCTTGTGGAAGGTTGTGATGGTGTAAAATTCTCTATGAGTTGTTTTAAATCTAAAATTAATATCTACTTAAAAGTATTTTCAAGAAACACAATCTTTTCATATATTTTCATCTTTTCCCAATAGGGGTCTACTCAAAATTATGCATAGTGGGTACTCATTCTATACATAATCTAATTATGCATCCAACAAGTGTTAGCACTGAAAATTTCAGTAAACTTCTAAGAAGGTATGTTTAAAATACAATATAAAAAAGGCAGTTTTCTTCATTTCCCTCCAAAAATATTTACTTCTAGGGTTGACATCATAATCTTAAATCCTTCTAGTTCTTTTAAAGCTTATGTTTCTAGTACATTTTACATTATGAGGCCCTTTTTTACCTCAAAATTCTCCTGATGATTATATCTCTTGAGTTCCTTCATGTCCATCCTCTTCGAGTTCCTATTGATTATCCATAGAAGTTTAACCTCCATTTTTTTTTGTCAATGACTCTAATTAAAATCTGACATGTAACCCTCCCTTGCATCCATGATTTTCTTCTCCTCTTTAGATTAGACCTCTTTTCCACAT